>JAUMJL010000198.1:3600000-4032500 GCA_033558185.1 Dromococcyx pavoninus
AATTAAATTGTCAAATCCTGCAGTACAGAGGACTGTCTTTTCTGTGTACAGTAACTAGACTGACGGTTCCCCACAACAGCAGGGTTTTAAAGGTACCTTAATAAAAATGATTAATAGTGACAAGTACTGATACTTAAAACAAATTTGCTCACTTCACCTACCTATTTCCAAGTCAACCATGGCATGCTAAGAACCACACTATAAACAGAAGCATCTGGTTTGTTTTGCAATATGACCTTAAAGCTTTTGGGGGGCAAAAACACAAAGGGTTGTCATTCTCCAAGGGAGAGTTTTCTCTGTTCCAGAGAATATTTTATTTCAACAACTATGACAGGATTCTTTTTTAACAAACCTTGATATCCATCCACATATTTTTAGAAGCAGTTAGGCTTCAAAACACAGAATTTTATCAGAAAGAATGAAGGACAGGGCTCTTGCTGCCCGTGATCGGCTGTCAGCAAGACAGAATGACTGGGACTTGCTTTAAACTGCACTGGTAAACAGCTTCCCAGAAGATGAAATATTGTTGCAACGTACACACAGACCAGTTTTCAGAGTACAGCAGAAGCCAAGGAGAGACCTTTTTAATCTGGTTGCTCACACTGTAGGAGCATTGTTGCTTCCATTGATTTTTCAAGGGACTCAAGATGTACCACTGGAAACAGGAACAAAGGTGCAAACGTGTGAATCAAGATTGCTGAACTGATGCACGGAAATGAGGATGTGATTATTTAAATTTATATTTCTATTTTAATTTTCTAATTTTTAAATGTATTCACTTACTCCCATATTCTTCCATAGTAACTCTTCAATAAAATACTGCAAAATTAGTAAAACGAAGAATTTGTGGTTAGGTCCTTATACCATACCACCAGCTCTATGCATATAAAAACACTGAAGACCATGAAGAAGATACAAGCATTCTAAAGTCATATTCTACTATTATTAAGAAGCCTATCTGAGAACTTCACAACAACCATATGCAAGACGGTTCTCTTTTCTATGCTATACTCAGATTTGATTTCCCATTTAGGTATCTTTAGGATGTAACAAAGGTTCTAGGAATGGCATGAAGGAAACAAACTCCCTCTTCACAAGACTAAGGTGTGTAGAGAGGATGCTGGGCTTTGATGAATACAAATATAACCTGAAGAAACATCTTAAGGAAATAATAGCTCAATTTACATCTCTCTGTCAAAGTAATAATGATATAGGGAAAATCATGGTAGCTCATCTTACCTGCTTTTGAAGTATTTGAAGTACTCCCCCACTAGAAATAACATGTATGTGCCTATTTTCCAATGAGTTAAGTATATTTTCCTAGTTTCCTTTCAGAACAGAAAAGAATCTAATTGAAACTAAGTATTTTATGCCCTAGTTTCTTATATCAAACAATGTAATACTATTCTAACACTACTATATATAAGTATCTGCTGGCCATCAGAAATAAGCAAGATAAAAAAAGCTCTTCTTCACCATAACAGCTTATGACAATGCAAAACAACAAATCTATTATGTTCAAATTTTATTCACTTGTTAGAGAAAAAAACCCTAAAAGGTTAAATAATTTAAGATATTTTAACCAAATGTCATCAATTGTAAATAAAATGAAACTTGGGAAACTAGTCAAAATTATACTTGAATAAAGTTTATATAAACTTTTTCCAAGAGCAACCAGCAGCATTTCCAAGCAGAAGGTTACAAAAATCATTTCAACAAGTAGTAGGAAAAAATACTAGTCAGCTCTTCTACACAGGAAAGCTTAGGATGGTCAACTACCTTCCCAAGCAAATGGACAGAGCTGCCTTCTTAGTAGAAACTGGTAACAAATAAAATCCTCAAAAAAGGGGAAAAATCTATAAAAGCATCCTCTGTCTTGCTAAAGATGAAGAACGGTGATACAAATACATGAGATTCACTGTAGATGCAGTGCTGTGCCTGGTACAGTGAAGAAAGCAAAAAAATGAAACTCTTCAAATAGAAAAGACTGCAATGACTGTTTTGAAAGGAAGAGATGAGGAAAGCATGAAAGATGATTATTACACCATATCTGCTGAGTTTTCAATTTCAAAGTTGTGTTTCACGTGGGACAAAGTGGCCATTATTTGAAGCCAAACATGTTTTATGAGCTGACAGATGTAGAAACGGTGATCAATAACAGCCTGGAGGTCTATACATCACACTTCAGAGATCTGCAAGTGATAGCTACGAGAAGTAAACCAAACAGTAGGAGGCTTTATTCACTACACATTTCCACTAAAAAAATTTAAACTTTTGCAGTCCAAAGGACTGAAAGCCACTGGTGTAAATAATTATCATTGCAAAAAGACAAATAAAGGACAAAAAAAGGACAAATAAAGTTGGTAATCCAGGCTGGCAGTGATGACATCAATAGGAGAAGTGCCAGGGTAATCAAAAAGGATTTCAGGGCACTGGGTAAATCAGTCCATGGGACAGGTGCACAGATAGTCTTCGCTTCGGTTCCTGTAGTAGCTGCAATGAATGGGGAAATGCATGAGGAGAGAATTAGGAAAACCTACCTTATGAACAGGTGGCTAAAGGACTGGTGCCACTGTCAGAATTTTGGTTTTTTTTGATCATGGGGCAAACTCCATACTACCTGGTCTTCTTAAATCAGATGGGCTTCATCTGTCTAGGCAGGGCAAAAGGGCTGTTGCCCATAAGTTAGCGGGGCTATCAAGGAGAGCTTTAAACTGGATCTGAAGGGGGAGGGGATTGATTTCAGGCTCTCCAAAGTTCAACACAGGGGTGATAAGACTGAATTAAAAGTAAAATCAGCAGCCCAGCTGAAGTGCATGTACACTAATGCATGCCGTTTGGGCAATAAACAGGAGGAGCTGGAAGCCATCATGCAGCAGGAAAGCTATGACGTAGTTTCCATTACAGAAACATAGCGGGACGACTCGCATGACTGGAGTGCTGTCATAAGTGGCTACAAGCTCTTCAGAAAGGACAGACAGGGTAGGAGAGGTGGAGGGGTGGCTCTGTATGTTAGAGAGTCTCTTGACTCTGTAGAACTTGAGGTCACCAACGATAGGGTTGAGTGCTTGTGGACCCGAATCAGGGGGAAGGATAACAAGACTGACATCCTGGTAGGAGTCTGTTATAGACCACCCAACCAGGATGATGAAGGGGACGAGTTATTCTACAAGCAGCTCGCAGATGTCTCAAAATCGCCAGCCCTTGTTCTTGTGGGTGACTTCAACCTGCCGGATATCTGCTGGGAGTTCAACACAGCAGAGAAGAAGCAGTCTAGGAGATTCTTGGAGTGTATGGAGGATAATTTCCTGCTCCAGCCGGTAAATGAACCTACCAGGAGTGGGGCCCCACTAGATCTGCTGTTTACAAACAGAGAGGGACTGGTGGGAGATGTAGTGGTCGGAGGCCAACTGGGGCACAGTGACCATGAAATAATACAGTTTTCAATATTCAGGGATGTAAGGAGGACCACCAATCAAACCTCTATGCTGGACTTCCGGAGGGTAGATTTTGACCTGTTCAGAAGACTGATCCAGAGCACACCCTGGGGCTCCTCAAAAACAGGGGCGTACAGGAGGGATGGATGTGCTTCAAGTAAAAAGTCTTGAGTGCACAGGAACAGGCTATACCAATTAGCCAAAAGGCAAACCGGCGGGGAAGACGACCACCTTGGTTGAATAGGGAGATACTGAAAGAAAATGAGAGATAAAAAGAGAGCCTACCGACTGTGGAAGGCAGGGCTGACTACTCAGGAAGAGTATAGGACTATAGTTAGAACATGCAGAAGGAAAATCAGAGAAACAAAAGCGCAATTTGAAATTAATTTGGCTACTTCTTTTAAGGATAACAAAAAGTGCTTCTATAAATACATTAATAACAAAAGGAGGGGCAAGGAAAATCTCCATTCTTTGTTGGACCTGAGAGGGAACAGCTACTTTGCCTCAGTCTTCACCAGTAGGAGAGGTGGCCCTCAGGATAACTGGCCTCCGGAGCTCACAGATAGAGACAGGAAACCAAATGGCTCCCCTGTGTTCCAGAAGGAAACAGTCTATGAATTACTGAGCCACCTGGATCCACACAAATCAATGGAACCTGATGGATACCATCCTAGGGTGATGAGGGAGTTGGCGGAAGAGCTTGCCGAGCCACTCTCCATCATCTACCAACAGTCCTGGCTCTCTGGGGAGGTCCCAGATGATTGGAAGTTGGCAAATGTCATGCCAATCCACAAAAAGGGCTGCAAGGAGGACTCGGGCAACTATAGGCCTGTCAGCCTGACCTCAGTGCCTGCCAAGGTTATGGAACAGATCATCCTGAGTGCAATCACACAGCACCTTCAGGACAGACATAGGATCCTACTCAGCCAGCACGGCTTTGTGAGGGGCAGGTCCTGTCTGACCAACCTGATTTCCTTTTATGATCAGGTAACCCCCCTGGTGGATGAAGGGAAGCCTGTGGATGTAGTCTATCTGGACTTGAGCAAAGCCTTTGACACTGTCTCCCACGGCATACTCCTGGATAAACTGGTAGCCCACGGCTTGGACAGGTGCACTCTCAGCTGGGTTAAGAACTGGCTGGATGGTCAGGCCCAGAGAGTGCTGGTGAATGGGGCTGCATCCAGCTGGCGGCCGGTCACCAGTGGAGTCCCTCAGGGATCAGTGTTGGGTCTGGCTCTGTTTAACATCTTCATCGATGATTTAGATGAGGGATTGAGTCCATCATAAGTAAATTTGCGGATGACACCAAGTTGGGAGGGAGTGTCAACCTGCCAGAAGGCAGGAAGGCTCTGCAGAGGGACCTTGATAGGCTGGAGAGATGGGTTGAGTCCAATGGGATGAAGTTCAACAAGGCCAAGTGCTGAGTCCTGCACTTTGGCCACAACAACCCCATGCAGCGCTACAGGCTGGGGACAGAGTGGCTGGAGAGCAGTCAGGTGGAAAGGGACCTGGGAATACTGATTGACAGGAAGCTAAACATGAGCCAGCAGTGTGCCCAGGTGGCCAAGAAGGCTAATGGCCTGTATCAGGAATAGTGTGGCCAGCAGGACGAGGGAAGTGATCCTTCCCCTGTACTCGGCGTTGGTGAGGCCACATCTTGAGTATTATGTTCAGTTCTGGGACCCTCAGTTCAAGAAAGATATTGAGGTGCTGGAGCGGGTCCAGAGAAGAGCAACAAAACTGGTGAAGGGACTTGAGCACAAGTCCTATGAAGAGAGGCTGAGGGAGCTGGGGTTGTTTAGCCTGGAGAAGAGGAGGCTCAGGGGTGACCTCATCACTCTCTACAACTATCTGAAAGGAGGTTGTAGAGAGTTGGGGGTCGGACTCTTCTCCCAGGCAACCAGCAACAGAACAAGAGGGCACGAGCTTAGACTCTGCCAGGGAAGGTTTAGGCTGGATAACAGAGAAAAGTTCTTCACAGAACGAGTAATCAGGCATTGGAATGGCCTGCCCAGAGAGGTGGTGGATTCACCATCCCTGGAGGTTTTTAAAATAAGACTGGATGTGGCACTTAGTGACATGATCTTGTAAACATGATAGCGTTGGATTAAGGGTTGGACTTGATGATCTTGGAGGTCTCTTCCAACCCAGATAATTCTGTGATTCTGTGATAATAGTTGTCCCTAGCCCAGCTTGATTGGCAGCTAAAATGCAAGCAGTTCGTCCCAATTCCCTTCCCCCTCCCAGGGAAAGGGAAATAAGAGCAAGAGACTTGTGGGTTGGAAACTGAAACAGGTTTAATGAAATAATAATAATAAAGAAAATGCTATTAATAAGAAAATAATAAAATATATACAAATATATGAAACGCCTTTCCCCTCCAGTGACTACATCATCACTGATGCTACGGAGTGCGCAGAGAGGCGGGGGAAAGGTCCCAGGCTTGACTCAGGAACTAGATTCAGGAATGCACGGATCTGGGATCAGGTCAAAAAGACAGACAAGGTCCTCACTGGATGTCAGCCAAAGAAGAGAGAGTGACCCTCACAATCCTTCATTTTTATACCGAGTGTAACACATATGGAATAGAATACTCTGTTTGTCAGTTTGGTGTCACATGTCCTGTCCACTCCTCTTTGCAGATGCCAGCTCAAGGATGGTCATGGTTTCTATAGGAATAAGTATAAGAAATGGCCTTTCTGCATACTAATGTCTCGTGTTTCTAGAGAGAAATACAGTCTGAAAAACATGCAGTTAACTTTCAGAAAATGAAGTTACTCAAGACTTAGCTGGAAAGTTATAAAACTGATTCTATTTTAGCTCAAATCAGAACAACAGTATAAATCACTTCATATTAATCTCACTGAATCAGCTTCACTCATGTTTTACCATGCTTTCCCTAGACTGCCAGGGAAATTAGATCTTCATATGTTTATGGTGGGGTTTTTTCAGTATTTTATTTATCGAATTTCAACTTTCACATACTTCACATTTTTTCACATGATATAGGCACTGTCAGATATCTGTACATATGCCTTCTTTTATGCTCCCATGGCTCCTACCAGTGTCTCCCTAGGCCGGCTTTCCACCGGCTTTGGCTTTGTGGCTTTGACCTTTGTCAACCTAACAATCTTTCTCTGAATAAGAGTACGTTGAGTGCAATACGGTCTTTGAAAACTGGACAGACCTCAACAAGCCATGAATCTAATTTGGTTGATTGGTTTGGTATTTTCCTCCATACAGCTCCATGAAGTCTTGTCCACCTCTAACTTGTTACTCTTTCAAGACCTTGTCCAAAAAAAATGCATTTTGGGGGTTTTCAGCTAAAGCCAAGGTTCTACTCTTTTCAGAACACATGGTCATTAAAAGATCATCATTACCGGTACTACACAAATTTGCAAGATCTACAGAGGAAAAGCCCCAGGCAGAAAATAGAACATCCAGAAGCTACTGATTTGGCAATGTGTCCATGGCCATGAGATACAAAAAAAAAACCCAGCCCACAGCCACTCCACTCCTGACTCCAATGATGCAGATGCAGGACATTAGCACATCACTGGTGAGAAAAAACACATTGAAATCCACACAGCCATGTGAACACCCACATATCATAGATTATTACAAACAGATTTTTTTTATTATTATTATTTTATATCCACGTGATTAAGCAAATTCTGATGAAACCAGCATTATTAAAGTCAGGGTAGTAACTTAAAGAGACTGGAACACTGCCAATCTGTTCACTCCCAGCTGTCTAAAAGCCAAAACATTTATATCTAACATACTTTAATGTTTTAATTGTACTGGAAATAAACTAAAATAATAATATGCTGCAGGTATTTTATATTTTTGTGAACTCCCTGATAAGAATATAATGAAAAAGAAGTGGAAAGAAGAGGTTCTGTTCCCAAAAAGTCTTGACAAAATAGTTTGTAAGAGCAAGGGAGCGCAGAGCGCAGCCTGCAGCAAAATCTCCCATGCAAAAAAATATTTTTAATTCTCTACCAATACAATTACCAAAATTATGTTTCCAATTTCTTCTTTAGTGAAGATTGCTATGCAATCAATGTAATGTATTTTAATGAATAAGGATTTTCTTAAGCATACTTTATTTTATAATTCATTCCTCAGGCACACAGTAAGACTGAAACTAGACAAATTTACTATTAACTGGAATTCTCCTCATCTACCTCTACATTGCCTCCAGATCTAGAATCTTCCAGTGGAGTTCCAAAATGCATGGGGTCCAGAATAACTAAAGAGCCACTTGCCTAGGAGGAAGCCTCACTTCAATGCATGAGAAGTCTGACTGAGGCACAATGCACCAACTCCCTCAGTCCTCCTCTGCTAACGCAGAAAAATGAAAGTCAAAGGACATGGGGAACAAGGAAAGGAAAAGCAGAAGCAAAATACTCTGAGAAGACCAGTTACTCTAAGTCGTATTTTAATTTACACAGAACCACTCAGATGGAAACTGCAAGTGAAAAGACCCAGTGCTTCCCTTCTGCTGGAGATACATTGCCCAGCTTACAAAGAACGAAGGTCACTGTAGACTATAAGCCCTACACAAAAAAAAACTCTGACAATTTTGCCATGCAATATATATAAGACATAAACCAAATACATTTCTACAGTATAAAAGCAGTTTGAAAATTTCTATAGCTTTACCATGGAAAATAAAGCAGAGACTGAGCAGCTAGAGTAAGATCGCCTTGCCTACCAAAGCCAAGGAAGTCCTTCCACTGCCTTCAGGTGGCTTTGAGATCAGCACAGGAAGGGCCCAAAAAGCATTCGTAGAGAGTCTCAGCACTCAGCGTCTGAGCTGTTGTGCTTCCCAGAGAAGAGAAGGCTCTGAGGAAATCTTCCCAGTCTGTGAAAATACCTGATGGAAGGGAATGAAGAAGGCGCCAAATTCTTCTCAGTGGAACCAAGTGACAAGGCAAAATGTGCATGAATTAAAACACCTGAAATTTCATTTGAACACAAGAAAGCACTTTTATTCCATGAGGGTGACGGAGCACGGGCACAGGATGCCCAGAGAGATTGTGGAGTCTCCATCTGTGTAGATATTCAAAAGCCACCTGGACACTATGCTGGGCAACTGGTTCTTAGGCAGCCCTGCTTGAGCAGAGGAGTTGGACCAGATGACCTTCAGAGGTACATTCCAACCTTAACCATTCTGTCAGACTATGAGATTGCAGGCTCTGTGTTGGATTCACAAATGATACACACATCAATAATGTTTCTTCCACTACAGCTTTGTAAATCTGAAATAGTTCTGATTTTATTAACATACATAGGTTAAAAGATACATTTTTTCCTTGGAAAAATATTTCCTTAGAATAAAATATTTGTGTCCTATTTCTAAATGAATATAAATACTGCCTTTCTTTTGAAGACACAGAATTGCTGAAGTAATAAAAATGGTATAAATGGGCATAAATACATTGTAATTCATCTTGGTAGAAGTGTGTACGTAATACTTTTTATCTGTCATTATAATGTGATACTATCATTGTCCATGATTCAAACGCCTGAGAAATAAGGTTCATGTGAATCATTTCAGCATAGAAAATCCAGGAGACTGAACAGACGCTACTCTGCTAAATGCTAACCAGCATTCAGAAGCTCTGCATGCTGACTACAGGACATTATAATAAATAACATGACTCTAGAACAGTACTAGAAGTCATCTGGAATATAGCCAGCACTGGACCATTTCCTACAGTAAATTAATTTATCTTATTTTCATATGAAAAAAATCCTGAATTAACAGAATTTATGCTTCATTTGAGTCTATATCTTTAAAAAGCCACATATAAATAAATGTTTATAATCATAAAGCAACTAATATTTTGCATTAGCCAGAATGTTGCTTCTCCTTTATATTTTAAAGCACGCTTTTTTTTTTAAAAGCTATGATGAATGATTAATCATTGCTTCACTGCTAAGAACTGCTTCTTCTTTCTCCAGTACCAATGCCTACTCTGTTGCCCTGAGCCTGCTGGCTGCCTCACAGCCCTGAGACCCATGCACTGTAACAGGCAGCCTTCAGGGGCTGCTCTGCAGTTTCCAGACTTCCCCTTCCTCTGATTTACTGCAAGGATAAGATGGCCTGTTCGGTCAGTGCTCACTAATCCTGTTATTAAATCACTTCTCCGAGCTGCAGCCTCTTCTCTGTGCAGGAGAAGCTCTGCTGACACTTGGGTAAATAAGGCGAGGGTTGGTGTGCCACACTGCCAATGATGCACATCCCCTAAGGCAAGACAGTGCCGTTCTCTCAGCCCAGAAGAAAGGTGGCAATTTTGTAAGTAGATGAAACAGTGAGCAGCACAGGCTTAAGCCTGTAATGCTTCGATCCACCTGGAAAAATGATGAATTTCCGAGGAAGCTTAATCAGTATTCCTTAAGTTTCTAAATTAAAAAAATTGCACTCTTGATGGTGGTCAATTACTGTGCAAATGAGAAGCATATGGGCTTTCTGCTTCTGCACAAGGAGGCTACAAGTGCTAGAGTTTTCATGAGAGCATGTAGCTTTGAGAAAAACTCAACACATCATGAAGAACAAAACAAGAAATCTGCTTAATTTTAATTGAAAAAATTAAAGTCTCTGCAAGCTAGCAACACAGAACACTGCATCAGAAACCCACCCATGTTACAAGAGCTGCAATGTTAATATTTGTATTTTAATTATTTTGTTCAAAAACCCTTCCAGTTACAAAACCTCTCCATGTGATCTCTTTCCAGCCTTGATAGCAATAGAAGCACGAGCTGATTCACTAGTCCTGTGCTTCTCATAGTTGCTTAAAATACTTGTGTCAGCGTGCATTTGGCTACAATGCACCAGAAAACCAACATTTTTGTTTCATAAAAAAAGACCAGTGCACAGAAAAAAAATCACAGCCTGCAGGTTTGACCATAATGGCTCAGACTTTAACCTCCACTGAAATCTGTTGGAATGACTTTAAACAGTTTGGGATTAGGTCTATAGCTATCTGCAATGTCAGTGGGAAGAGGACAGTGATGAGAAGAGAGCAATTCCTTCCTGGAGATCAGTCTTTCATAATATAATTTCTGACCTTAAAAAAATGAAAATCAGCTACTTTCTTAAAAATTCACTAGCACCATTTTGAAAAGTACATATAGCACATAGCCATTGGAAGTGATGCCTTAGTGTTAATGCACCAACTAATAAAAAAGTTACCATAAAAAGATTTGCTGACCAAGTAGCAATTGTCTCTGTTACTAAGACATTGGCAGTCCTTCCACAATTCACTTAAAATAAATGAACTCGTCCTTGTACTTCTTAAGCCAAGTGCATGGTCTAAAGCAATACTTTATAGGGTCAGTAGGGGAACTTAATCTCTCCCCGATTTGTATTGGTGCCTATCACCACACAATGCATTTGTCTCTGCAGAAGACAGAGAATTTAATGATCTCTTGCACATACCTTCTCAGACAGGTTTAAATTGCATTGGGAGTAGAAAAGAGGTCTCTGCTTCCCAGCTCGAAGCAATTCTCCAAAGGAAACTCCTAATGATCTAAAATGTATGCTTTGGTAGCTGGGCGGAATTTTGTGTTGAACAGCTTGTCTGTAGCCAAAACTTCTATGAAACACACTGGTCAATTTATGTGCCTTGGAAGATCATTGTTTCTTTTAGCTATGGCTAATAGCAAACACAGTGATAATTTGCATGCATTACCATTCCTTATGCATCAACCTTCACACTCAACAAAACAGAACAAGCTGTCTGAATGTCCTCAAACAAAAGTACAGAGATAGGGGACAAGATCAGGGTTTGCTCTTTTTGTTTTACTTTGGCTCACAAAAAGAGACAAAGTCAAAGCAATATTGATAAAAAAATTCTAAAAAATTCTAAAATATTCCTTACTAAGTGTTCTTCCCTCAATTAAATATTTAGAAAAACCATGAAGTGTCAGTTTTGCTGAAATTCCTAAAGTATTGAGAATATCATCAAGTGAGATACAAAGCTGCACTGTCCAGTTCCTAGGGCTTGGCAGTGTGGTAGGCTCCCATGAGTCTCTTAATGTAACTGCTAAATGTCAGAACCTTAAAAATCTTAAAAATCCAGCACTTTCCATTCTTCTCTGACACCTGATACTCATTATAGTAACTGCTGGAAAGATTAACCTCAACTTTAGCTATCTAAAAGTTTGGTATCAACTCTAATTGCCTGGACTTAACTATACAGTCGAAGGGAAGAAACATGAACCTCCAGAGAGCAATTCATTCAATCTCATTTCAGCACCACCAGCCCGCTGGTGGTGCCAGTCTTTTCCACTGATTATCACAACAGCCTAACTAGTGATGTCCATACCGGTAAATCAAACAGGACAGGTCAATGAAATAGTGATTATGGGCTTGAAAATGCTCAATTACAGTCTAATCCTTCACACAGTTTGAGTGTTAACACATTTCATGGCACCATTTTGGTTTGTACCAGCCAACATGCTCTGATGCAATGCCAGGCATGGTTGAGGGGTACAACACTGATTAGAGGCCATTCCCACTCAGCCATCTGGATGCAGATACTCTGCTGGAGGGGGAGAAGGGGAAGAGAACTTCACCATATAGATGTGAGCCACAAGTGCCATCAGACAGCGCCTGTCCTATTTTATCTACTAGTGCAAATACAGATTATATTCTCAAATTCTACATGTTTAAAGCAATATGGAATGAATCCATCTTCAATCAATTTTAAAAAAAAAACAAAAAACCAAACCTGTGAAGCCTGCTTGCTAGTAGTACCCTTAAGTGCTGTATATTTTCACTCTTCTGTGCCAGCTGTCATTAAATCAGATCTCACTATTCATTTTTGGTAGCTTTGTTTGCATACAAAACAGAAGAAAGAAGTGCAGAGGGAAGCCATGGGTGAGATACAGCAACAACTCTGCCACAGCTACCACAGCCTGGGCAGTTCTACTCACACAACAATTTGCCAGAAACAGCCCATAATCTTGTACAAGGTACCACAAATACCAGAAAGGAAATAGATACCCACCCATGATACCAAGCTGAGTGGTGTGGTTGACATGCCTGAAATACAGGACACCATCCAGAGGGACCTGCACAAGCTTGAGACATGGGCCCATGTGAACCTCACAAGGTTCAACATGGTCAAAAGTGCCTGGTCCTGCAACCAGGTCAGGGCGACTCTCAGTATCAAGATGGGTTGGGGAATGAAGGGATTTGAGAAATGATTTGAGAAGGGATGAAGAAAGACTTGGCAATAGGGGGATGAAAAAATGGACACGAGTCAGCAATGTGTGCCCACAGTCCAGAAAGCCAACCATATCCTGGGATGCATTAAAAAATGTGTGGCCAGCAGGTCAAAGGAGGTGATTCTTCCCCTCTACTCCACTCTGATGAGCCCACACTTGGAGTACTCTCTGTCCATCTCTGGAGCCCTCAGAACAAGACATGGACCTGTTGGAACAGGAGCAGATCCATATGAGGGCCACAAAAATGAGGAGAGGTGTTCCATCCCTCTGATATGAGGACAGGGCTGTGGTTGTTTAGCCTGGAGAAAAGAAGGCTCCAGGGAGACCTTATTGCAGCCTTGCAATACTTAAAGAGGGCTTATAAGAAAGATGACAACAAGCTTTTTAATACTGCCTGTTGTGATAGGCCAAGGGGTTATGGTTTTAAACTAAGAGGGCAGATTCAGAGTAGATATGAGGAAAGGTTTTTTTAACGATGGGGTGGTGAAACTCTGGCCCAGGTTTGCCCAGAGAGGTTGTAGATTCCCCATCCTTGGAAATATTCAAGGTCAGACTGGATGGGGCTCTGAGGATGAGGTTGAAGATGTCTCTACTCATTGCAAGGGAATTCGATTAGACGACCTTTAAAGGTCCTTTCCAATCCAAGCCATTCTAAAACTCTACGACTCTATGTTCTGTCTTGAAACAAATACTGAACTCACCTCAAGAGGAGTGTATTAAGCATCACTTTTCCTCAGCGTTTATGATTGATTGTTCAATATCAAGGATGGGGTGTGTTGCTAAAGGAGCCACTAATTTCTCATTTCCCAATTATAAGCCATCTGTGTTCATTCTATATAATCTACTGAGATTCCATATCCCCTGATATTTCTCTAAGAATTTAGAAAAAATTTATTCTCAGAAACTGTCCGAATGTCACTGAGGACACTGACTGTAAACAGCTCAGACTGAGCTGAAGATGACAAGAGGACCAGACACAGCTGGTACAACATACACAACATTCAGCTTTTCCACCAAATTGGCCTGAAAAATAAGTGAAGGCCCTGCAGTCTCCATTACCTCTAACTTCCACTCTTCACACTTCATCACTGGAATTTAACTACTTTGGCAGTGGGACTCCAATTTACACTCTACACCCTTTAGTTCTAGGGACCTAATGACTTAAAGTTGATTAATTTTTTTTTAAAGGCATTTCAATTAAGCTAGATGAAGTTAAGAATAATTTTTCAAAATTTTTTTTTGTCTAACCATTTTTCTGGTAATTTCTCAAGAGTTATAGATATGAGTGTTAGTTACAAATTGAATTATGTACTGGCACAAAATTAACATTGGAATTTTATCAAAACTTTTGAGCTTAAGACTATCAAAAAGGCACTATCAGAGTAAATTTCAGCATGCTGTCCCAGAACTGTATTTAATTGGAAGGAGAGTTACTAATTTTGTATGACAGGGTCAGTATCCATATGCTCATGCACATTATGACCTTTGTCAAGGCTCTCAAGAAAAACAACTTCATAAGAAGTCTTATGATGTGAGTGCTTCTCCAACATCTGGATGGAGAATTCTCATCTCAATTCACAGGTGGTACATTACAAAACATATTTCAGAGGATCAGGTTTTCAGACTCTGCCAATATGGTCAAAGATTCAAACAGGGGTTTGAACTCCACACATCTCACATCCTTGAATGACCTATTCCTTGAACTATTTAATAGACATGGAAATTCTCTGTAGCTGGTTAAAAGAGTATTTGAATTCTCATTTCCTCTCAATTAGAATTAATCTACTTGAGTAAGTTAATAAGGTTTCATAATATAGGATGGTTTGTGTAGCTTCTAACACAATTAAATATTAATAAACTCCTGTGGGAGCAAGATCAATGGAGTACAAAATGTCTTCCTGAATTTTATCTAACATGTCATTTTAACCAGTTACATATTTCTCTGTACTCTAAGAAGTTTTATACAGCAGTACAAGAGCAATGAAACCACACAGAAAAATCTCAATATTTACAGAATAAAGTGTGTGCATCTTGTGCTCAATTTCAAGAACGGATTCCACTTTAGTCTAAAGTAACCATTGCATATGCAATACATGTCCATAATAAAACTGAAGTATTATATATAGTCCATCTAGATAGTGACAAACCTAAATTCCCCTTCTCTAGCCCTATTTGCAACAAAACCAAAATGCTATAAAACCAGAAGGTAATCACTTGTCTCAAATGACAATATTAAATTATCTCTATACAGTTTCCTGTGTAATTCTGTCTGACCTTTTGTGAAAGAACACCTCTAGGTATCTGGTTTTTGCTGGTCTCTTGGGTCTAGTATGAGTTTTCTTGTCCCTTAACTACAGAAGAACAATCAAAAACCTGAACCTCCATTTTTAGCACTACAACATAAGCTAAACTATATTCTCCTTGCAATAGAGATGCATAAACACTGGTAAAAAACAAGGCACCTCCTCTTGAATTTCTAGCAGTTCAGCCTGAAACATACACCATGAAAGTCTGCAGAAAGTTTTTTTAATATAACTTTTTTAAAACATTGATAAGAAACATCTATGCTTAAAAAACATAACTAAAATAAACAAAATACCCACATCTGAAAAATGAGAATACTCTGGTTATCAGCTTCACAAAATATTTCAGAGACGTTCAAGTTCCCCAATTCCTCAACTTAAACATTTCATTTCCTGACCAGTTCTTTGTCTTAAAGAAAGGTTCATTTTCTTTACAGATTTCAAAACATTAATTAGAAGGAAGGACCACAGTAAAACTTACGTTGACATTCTTTGCAGCACTTTCCATCCACATATGCCAGGGCAGAGTTAGGTGGGCAGTCAGAGCGGGGACAAATCAAAGCTTCACACTGCACAGTACCATTCTAGAAGAATAAAAGGTGCTTAACTGATAGTTACATTTAGCAAGAGCAGCGAAGTTCTCAAACACGGGAACTTAAAAATCTGTTTTTAATGCAATGTACTCTAACACCACCCAAAAAGACATTTCAATGTGGTTCTCTTAACTACAAGAACAGAAACTATACCTTTAGAATATCACGCATACAATATTTAAGACATATATGGTGTTCTTTAAGATGATAATGATCAGGCTTTTTTAAGGCAAATCTATTTGAAGGTAAAACATTCTGCCAATCAGCAGCAAATTGACAGATTAGTGTGAAATAACCTCACAGAACAACACTCTGCCTTCCGATTTTTACAGAACACAAAATACAGTTTTACAAAGCTAATAATATCATAGCTGCAAGAAAAATCCGAGACAAAAATATGTAATGCATTTAACACTAAATTCAAAGAATTTTAAATAGCTATCAGTCAGTTTTGAAACCATGGACTAAGTCATCCTCTTGTCAACCACAAAGCACAAAGTAAAATTAATATCCCTCTAGAAATAAAAAGATCAAAATCATATTAAGGAGAACCACTTAGCAAATTACAGATAGCAACAAATCACTAAGGTGCAGTGCAGACAACAGCAGCCTTTTCACCAATTTCTAACCACTTTTGGATTAGGAATTTAATGAGTTCAAATGAAATTAATGAGTTTTACATGAATGGAAAATAACAAAGATGCCATGGTTTGGTATCTGAAAGGATACTCGCAATAGTTTCTGGAGTTGATAGCTTTGGGAATCCTCCACCCACCTAACAAATCTTTTCCATTTGTGATATAGCAGTGCATGCATGACCCTGACATTTTACTCTTTATTACTTGTTAAGATGTAACCAAAGGCAACCAAAGGGAATCGAACACAAGGGATCTATTAAATCATTTGCTAAGAAAAGGGCCGTGTTTATAGTGACAAAAAGCAAGGAATTAATTATCCAGAGAAACCATTTGCAACTCAGTGCATGGGAATAACACAATAGTTAAGTATATTGCATAGCACTCGCCTATGGTGACATGAAATAGAGGACAGCTACATGTGCTGGCACTGCTGAAACGAGGAAAATGTAGTTATTAATACTATTCCTTAAATTTAGGCCAGATTTTCTAGTGCTTTGTTGTTAGTACCTAGCATACAACTGCAAGTTCTCATTATTTGTCTCAACAAAACTGTAATCAGAAGGAGCACTAGAGTTCCTGAGTCTCCACTCAAATTGTAGCCATACCATGCAAGTGCAGTTCTTACAGCCATCTGTCCAGGACTCAAACTCTCTGTAAGTCATGCCTTTCATTGTGCAGGTCCTTTCACAGTAGCACTGATCCAACTTGTTCATCCTCTGCTCAGCCTGGGACAACTGTATTTACAGTTCACAAAAAAAGTTTTGAATTTGTAAGTGGTTTCCACATTAGTATAAACACAATTGAAACTGTCCCCCTTATTGTTAAGCATTGCAGATGAGATACATGCAGGGAAATGCAAAGATAATCAAACAATCACTGTCAAATACAATATGATTAAAACATCAGTCATTCAGAGATGGAAGTTAAGAAGTAAGACCCAATACATTTCATCTTTCACTAATAACACCAGGGACATGATGAAAAAGTAAGTAGGTCAGGATGAGTATGGTCCCTGATTTCTCATTTCTATGTGTGACCTGACCAAGAATCTTGCTCTCCATCACCTATTTGTAGATATTGGGAGACAGAAGGTTACGTGAGAAGACTTGAATCCAATTATAGAGGCAAAACAAAAGATAAAGCTCAAAACTAACACGTTAACAATTGTTCCTCCACTTCAACCAGAGCATTTTTATCATTTGTGTATAATATTAGCCAGGTAACTGCATTCCTGTAGACATCTAAAGAACTGACATTTAAAACCAGAAGACTAGTCTATGTTTATTGGCAGACATGAATGTTTTCGGTGTGATATTCTAGGGGAACTAAAAAAAATGCTTACATTGGATTCTTAATTCTTAATATATTTTTCCTGAACATTCCTTTGGCAGTTCAGGTCTAGACAAGTCTTAGAGCAATAAGTTTTGCTGCAGTAAGCACTATAAGTACAGTAACCTATTTCATTCTAGGTTTGAAAGCCAAATAGCCCTTTCCATGCTCATAGATTTGAATTCTGTTTATTATTAAAAGTTATGACTTTACAAAACATTAAAAACCAAGAAAACTCTATAGACATTAGGCACAGACATTTAAATACAAACATATAAACATACCATGCAGGGATGGTTTTCACAGATCACGTCCAGATTCCCACATATGCATAAATAATCTAAAGAAAGCAAGGCCTTAGAGCCCTTGCTTCTCCCATGCCATGACTGCTAACAAGCATTACCTTAGCTGATGTTTTGGCCAAAATGTCTTGCAGTTCCATAATTTTCTGCACAAGTCCATGGAAGTCATTACAAGTTGGGCAAGCTAAAAAAATTAAATACGTATATTAATTAAAAAACACATGTACTCACAATAAGTTCAATCATGTCAAAGTTGACAATGAATACACTGAAACTCAAGGTTTTAAGAAAGTTTGTAGGACAGAAAGTAGGTACAAAGCATACCTTTCATTTTATGGCATAAGAATTAATAGACTTACTGCGATTAAGATCTGGGCATTGAGAAATAAATCCTTGAGGCATGACAAGTAATTGCACATCCTGCATTATGCCCTACGTGTAAGTGGGGAGAAAGAGAAAAGGATGCATTATTTTTATCTGTCAAAATTATGTTTTCCATTCACTATGTAAAACATTAAAGTCCACACAGAAAAACTCCCTGATAAAAGCAATACTTATGAATATATAGCTTCTTGTCTGGACCCAATGCAGTGATAGAAGAATAAAAAGTAAAATAGATAGATGCACAAGCACAGACATACTGAATCATTTTTAAAGACATAAGAACCAAATCATTTTTAAAGATATAAGACTAAATGTCAAGATGTAATTATGTGGCAAGAGTTTGGTTGGTTTGAATTCATTGTTATTTTTAGTTAGCCATTGCAGAAAAGCTTGAAAATGACCCTTAAAACTAATTTGAAAAACAGTTGCAGTTTCAATTACTTTGAAACACTCTTAAATAAAATGCAAGTTTTTCACTAAGCTATAACTGTCAAACAGAAGTGAAGATTAAAGAAGATTGAGTCAGGAAAAACATTCATGCAAACCCTTCATGATTTCAATGGAGATCTTTCCATAAAGCACACAGAATGCTGAGTTCCATGTTGGCAACAATTTGGGGGAATGGGAAGTTTAGCATGAATTTCTAAAACACTATCTGGAAAAGGCCAGTTTCATCCAGAAGAATAGATTCCATGCTTGCAGGCAGAATTTATATGCATTCTGAGTCATTAAGATACAATTAGCAGCCACTTAGCTGCTCTCCAAAAGCAAAGGCCAAACCAGTAATTTCAAAGCAAGCTATCCTTTCATATTCATTCCACATGTCCTTTTGTCCATGGTTCCCTCTTTGCATCTCCAAAACTCCTTAGCAGCAAAAGGAAAATACATGCTTCAGTGTGCTTACAAAGAGAATGTTTCATGACACTGAACAATGCAAACTAAACACAGAAGTCCATATTTCATCAACATATACAAGGCATTCAATACAGATGCTGCAAGTCAAAGAACCAGAATTTTGACCTCAAGTGAATGACTTGGGATGACTTAGCAACTGAGTGACCTACAGAGAAGAGCAGATGTACTAAGAGGGTACTTAAGAACCATGCCTACCTTTCTCCCTTAACAACAAAGACACGATGTAGGACATCTGGACAGTACACCTCATGTTGCACAAGGACCTTCAGTGACTAGCTAACAGTGAAAAAATACACTTGCCTGAGACAGGGCTCTACCGCAGAACCTCCCACAGCATGTGTTGTGAAAATCCAGAGCAAAGACCTCTTTGAAGAGTGCACAAAAAAGCTCACCCTATCAACTTCTTTCATTCCTCCGTGTCCTGAAGTTCAAACTCATGTCAAGCCAAATACTGCTTTTCATGAAAAGAAGGAATGGCAAGGTCCAATCCATTCAACTTTATAAACACTTTTTGCTGAACACAGAGACAAGTATTCAAATCATTTAACTATTAACCAACAGTAAAGCTCCTCTAACTATTAGAGAAGCTTTATTCATCATATAGCAGCTGTGATATGAGCGCACTCTGCCAATTGCCAGGAATCCAGGTTTATTCTCATTCTCCTAAAGCAACAATAGGGAGCTGTGACATCTAGGCCTCCTGGGCTTCCAAAATCAAGACCTCCTGACAGTACAAGAGATTTTGCACAAGCTCCTGAAGTACCTAGTGGTTCAAATTAGCACACCACTGAGGGAAGTTACATGGTACCATAAATTTGATAGACAGAATTCTTTATCAGACTTCAGACCTTAAAGTGAAACAGGTACAAGTAGGTCCCAGTGTGAATATGCCTACTGATACATTGGGTTAGTGCAGCAATTAGGTCCAAAATCAAATACAGCCAAATAAAATCTTTTTAGAGTGACTAATGGTTTTGAGTGCCTTGACCAGTCTGGACAATCTATTTAATCCACTCAAAGCAGTCTGATTTTCAGAAACAGCTAAGTACCTGGACCTCTCAAAATCACATCACTAGGAGTTATCCCACAGTGTGTTTCTAAAAATACAGGCTCTTCAAAACACTAAGAAGCAACGGAAGTCATCTTCTAAACTGATGAATTAGTGACAGTGTAGTTTTCAGCTGCAGTTTGACCAGTGGTACTATATTATGCTGGAGAAATCACTTCGCACAGTATATTTTAGCTATACCTGTAATCTTATAACAGCTACACATATCTGTATTTCTGTTAAGCTGGTTTATATTTGAAAATGAGGCAAAATACTCTAGTTTAGTTTAATTTTCTCTTTCTTGAAAAAGTAAAAAATATAGCCCATTATATTCCTTTATCTGCATCTAATCAGCTTCTTCATAATGACTATGTTTTGGCAAAGATAAGAATATAAAGTCAAAAACTGAGAAGGCACAAAAAATAAAAGGAATATTAGAAAATATTAATTATAAGCACGTCAATGAAATATATCTGATATTAGTTTAAGCAATGCATTATTATTTTCTGATTTTATTATTGGAGTCAACAGCTCATGTAAGGCAGGAATACAATTTTGCAGCTTGTTTAGCAGATACTCTTCCAGACAAAAACAACATGCATATTGAGTTGAAAAATAAAAATGAAGTCATGTTTCAATTTTTCAAATCTCAGTGCCCCACTGGACCTTTGAATTTCATACGCAACAAGGATACAAATTAGCATTTAAGTACAACAAACAGTATTTCAACACCCAAATCCCAATTTCAGCACAAAAGCACAGAACTTGCTGTGAAAACCATATCTGAAATGGTTTACACAAAAAGATTTAGCAGACCATATTTTAAAAAGCAACTGGGTCTGTGATCAACAGCAATTCTGTTTTGCAGCTCAAGTAAAAAGTTGTCTACAAGGAGGAAAATGGGACTACAGTACGGAAGGCATCCACAGGGATGTCATCATTTGTTAAAGTAGCTCCAGAGAAAGACTACAGCCAAAGCACAAATAACAGCCGTGACCAATGAAGGTTACCTAGTGGACTCCAAGGAATCAAAATTTATGCTCCAGTTCAACACAGCATTCACTTTATAAAATCTTGCTATACACCAGATGCTTGTTATATGTATGTGTTAAAGCAGAAGCAGTAAGCGTAAAGCATGTATGAATATTCTTCCTCTGGGGGAAAAATGCATTCTCTTCATCGATGGTAGTCATGTCACTCACTTCTAAGCCAAGAAGATATTGTGACAAAATCTAAATTCTATAGAAGCAACAAAATTGGAGTTCCCTAGACCATAGGCGTTCTATGACACACAAAAAAAGAAATCTAGCTATAAAGCATACAATCTGAGCACTTATCTCCCAGAATAGTGCTGTACTTGGCCATTTACCTTTCCCTGTCTTCAGCTGCTGTTGGCTGTGTCATTTGTTGACACCAAGCCCTATGCATCTGGCTCTCACTTTTAGTGAAGTCCAGTTTGATAGAAACACAGCTCGCAGATATACTGATGGCATACGAACACATCATGGCTTTAAGAACTGTGTTATGTTTACAGATGCACAGATTGATTGAGATTAGGAGGTTCCTCCTGAGATCTTCAACTCCAACTTCTCTGCTCAAGCAGGAGCAGCCAAAGCAAATGGCCCAGGACTGCATCCAAATGGCTTTTGAATATCTCCACAGCAGTCTTAATCTGACCAACCCCACAGTACAATTGTTTTATGTCCAGCTTTTGCCCATTGCTTCTTTGCCTGACAGTGGGCACCACTAAGAGTCTGGATCCCTCATCTTCTTTCCCCACGTGTATTCAGGCATTATATATATCGATGAGTTCCCCCACAAGCCTTCTCTTCTCTAGGCTGAATAATTCCAGCTCTCAGCCTCTCCTCATATGAAAGATGCTCCAATCCCTCAATTATTTTTAAAGTTTGCTCTATTCCTTTAAGGGAATGCATACCTTAAAATAACCATGCGCATTATTCCTCTGTCCCAGCCAAAAGGTTGTACCCAAAGGTAAGTCCATGAATGGTTTCTCCACAACTCTTTCATAAATTCTGAAAAGGAAGGGAAAAACATAGTCCCAAGATGTTATCATTTCATTTACTCTGAGCTGGAATGTTCCAAATGTGTCAGCTTCTTAAAAAACAACGTTCTTTACTTACTTATTGCAGTCCACATGTAAAATCAAGTGAGAGGCACTGATTGCTAAGGAAAGCCTGTGCCATTTATCATCTGCCAAAATGTATGGGAATACTTCTGTGTGTGAGCGATGACTGCCTGAACGATAATGCAACCTGATTTCATTTCGATGACCGCTGCTTTCCAGCTCCAGGTACCTGTACCATAAATGCATCATCATGTCATGAACTATTCTTATCAGCACAGCAACACTTCACATAACACAGCTTCTCATTATCATGCAGGAACTATTTAAAACTGGGGGGAAGACAAGCAAGGAGATACAAAGATGACAGTAGACACTTTTCAGATTTGCACTGCATCTTTCTTAATAACACATGATAGCAGGTTCCAGCTTTCATGTAAATACATAATATCCCAAGCCAATTTTTTTTTCCTTTAACAACATTATTTTCTATAACATGATCTAATTGGAAATACAATTAACCTGTTATTCATAATAGCCTCATAACCTGAAAGCACAGTAAGGATATTCTGAAGGCATGATTGCCCAAATTCAGCACCAAGTTTTGCAATAGGGACATCATTAGCCATTACCAAGCAGGGGAGTAAGCAAGAACTGAGATTGAACACCATTTTGTTTGGGTTTGGATGTACTGTTAACATCTCCTTTCATTTTTCGTAACGAAATTTCTGCAAAGAAATACAAAATCAGGAAATGCTAACTCTTCAGAACAATTTATGTATGCATGCATAGTTGCTTTGTTGAGTATGAGGGGGATATATAAACATACATATGTATATGTATAAACATGGTTAAACCCCAGATTTGCAGCTGTATCACGATAAGTGTCCCATACACCAGATTTGCGGATTGTAAACGCAAGCTTAGCTGGCAAAATTCCAGCAGATCAATTTGAAAAGCACCCCATAACTAATCTTGGTACTTATACAGTCTGATTTCTTGCATATCAGACACCTGGGAACAAGCCTGACAAACCATTTATCTTCCAAGTACTACGTTTCCCATTTTAAAGTCACCATGTAAAACGCTTTTAGAACAAGAAAGAAAATCAGAAATGGACATTCTCTAGTAATCATATGCAAGCTACAGCTAAAAAGCAAAGAAAATCAAATAGTATGTGGTGAGATGCACAACCACTGGGAGAACAGACAATTCGACTATTTTGCTGCTGTATCTGCAATCAGGCGTGACAGTAGTTTGTAATCCAAGTGCACATGTGTTTCAGGGTGATGTGTTTACTTTAACAGGCTATCTATATTAAAGAACAGATGAGACAATGATTGCAGTTTTCAAGAGTGAAGACAAGACCAAATCAAAATCATCTTGTACAACCGTTATTCCCTTGAGGTTGGGCTCACTGCACATCTCTCCTTCCTTCAGGGTGTTCCACAGTGCAACATGCTTAGCAACAGCACAACAACTATCTTTTTGCAAAACTGGCAAAGGGCAATTCTTCGTCCTCCCCAGTATTAACAAAGCAGTCAGAGTGAGCAATAGATCTTATAATCAGACATAATTTACCTCCTCATGGCCAAAAAATAATTTTTGCATTGGCAAGAAGTCTAAACTAATTGAAGGCCTGGCTGGAAAAAAAAATGGGCAATAATGGCAGAATATCAGTCAACTTAATAATCTCCTTCATAACCCAAGCTTCAAGGATAAAAATGTCACTCTCAACCTAACAGTGAATGGGAACATTATGGAACTGGAATCCTCCAGGAACTTTTAAGTGTCTCCACCCAGTTGCAGATAAAATCTGGAAAAAGGCAAGCATGAAACATTATCTCTTAGTAGATCCAATGGCTAGCTCCTGCCTCTTCAAAGCCAATGGCAGAAGTGATACCAGCACACAGAGATGCAGGCAGGCAGGGAACAAACTACCCTAGTAGACATACAGTTGGTACAGAGGATACAAAATGAATACTCATGCTGCCACTTTTGCGGGTAAGATAATGCAGTTTCTCAGAATGGAACATGGATTTCCCATGAAGACAAACAAAGAAGACAAACAAAAAGTTTCAGGAATTAAGAACAGCTGAGTGGATGCTGCTATTTGATGACACTGTAATAAGCAAGGAAATATTCCTAAACAAAGCTGTGCAAAAAAAATTTGTGTACACTTGAGGTTTTATTTTAGCTAATATTAACAATGCTTTGAGATCCACAAGAAACCTCTTTTGTTCTTCCACTTGTTAAAGAAACATCTACCTTCTAAAGGTTTGACCTTAGTTATAGAAAATGTGCATCAAAATAAAAAATAAAATAGCCATTAGAAGAATTATTAGGAGAATAACTTATGGTTTACTAATAATCTGTAGAGGCAGCAGAAAAACTCAATTAGAAAAGCAAGCAGAATGACAGCTGGAACAATTTTGCCTTCAGCTTGAACCAACACCATGACACTGAAACACAGGGAAGTAAAGTGAATAATTTTAACTTCATTTTCTAGAAAATACTGTGCTTGCTAGTCCACTTTTCTAGATTTGTTCCAACTGTCTGGACAAACAGCTCTGGATCCATCTCATGAGCTTCAGAAGATGTCATAAGTCTCAGCACAAACAGATACAGGTGGAAATACAGTCTTCCCACAGCGAGGCTTCTCTCACACCATCTGTGAGGTTTCAATGCTTGGGTACATGCTTTCCAAAAGTTTGGAAGAGTGAGAAAATAAGCCAAGCATTAACAAATACATCTGTATTTTAAGAATACAGATTTTAAGAATATCATTTATAGTAACAAAAGCAGTGTATACTTCTCTGGACACTCACTATTACTAACCTTTTGAGAAGGTGATCTTGGTTCCTAAAGGACTTACACCCGAAGGAAACAGTAAACACATCATACTGCAGTCTAATAATCGCATTAATGAAAAGTTTCAGAGGAACTTCACCAGCTAAATCACTGGTTTCATGTCCACACAAGCCCAGCTATCACAGGGAAAGCATCAGCGCAAGAATTCCCCTTACACATGACTACTGTTTTTCTCACCAGCTCCAAGGCACTCTTCTATGCTGCAAAAGGTAAACAGCTCTTGGAGGGAAAAATAAACCACAAGGAGAAACACAGTATAACAGCAGAACCTGCTTCCCCCTTTACTAATGTCATGATCTCTGTGGCTGTTTAATCAATACCATCCTACTTGATTTTTACCCCCACAAAACCACATACGCTTTGGGTCAAATGAATTTAACTTAGTAGGGAGATACATGCTTAAGTTTACTATGTTTCGCATAGAGAAGAAAATGCCAACCTGAAAAAAAGGTTGGAACATTTCTGCAGATCACTCTCTGCCTGCACAATCATTGCAAAGTCAACAGCCAAGGCCACTGTAAGATCAGCCACTCTACTTGGAAACCAGCCAGTGATCCCTTACATACTCACTAAGGCTGAGGAAGAAATTTGTCTTAAATGTCCCAGAGAAATCTGAGACTGAAAACAGTGATGTTCTCTGCTGCCTGGTGCTGATCCATTGAAACTGCTGGATAAAAACTGAGTCACCAGATCTGCGCAACTGCAGGAACTGCTACTGCCCATCCTGGCAAAGGGCACATGGTCTGCACAGGACCTGCTTTTTGGGCTGCAACAGACCCACATAGGGGGGAGACTGTGGAAGCAGAAATCAGGAAGTACAACAAAAAGCTAGATATTTAGGAGGTGAACCACAAAGCAGTCCTGCTATACACCAGTCACTGAGAAAAGGAAGACGTGACCCAGCTAATAGCCACTATTGGTAGCTCCAAGTCTCTGATGGCTCACTCACTCATTCGGCAACTCCGCTCAGACAACACCACACTGTAACTTCCCGCTCGTACTCCAGGTAACAAATAATTCCAATTTCAATTCACAGCATGTAGACAAATTTTTTAGAAGCTAAAGGCAATATATCATGTCTGCTGTTTATGAACTTATTGCAGGGTGTTGGATTTTTTTAAACATTTATAATTCCCATTTACAGGTATAGTGTTAAAATTTCTTCATCATTCTTTGATCTACACTAAGAGGCGAAGAAAAAATAAAATTTAAAAGAAGTATATATTTAAAATATAATTCTTATCTCCAATACTGATTAAAATCTTTATCTGAAGATTTGTGATACAAAAGGTCAGGCTTTTTTGTTAGGTATAATTAAATAAAACATAAGAAAAAAGTGATCCTACTCAGCAGACCCTATTCAGGGAAAACTATGACTACAAAAGCAGTAAGTATTTCTGCTGCACGTAGATTATGAAAACGTAAAAGCAATTCATATTACACAGCCATCACATCAGCAATGTGTTATTTGCAATTTCCCATGCCACCATGACTGGAAAGGAAGGAGGGTGAGCCTTATTTTTCTATTTGGAAGTAATACTTAGTGCTCTGAAAAATTAACTGGGAGTTTCTACCACATGGTGCATCCCCTAGAACAATATGGCGTCAAAATATCCCCAAATGAATTCAAAATGAGAAGTGGCACCTGCACTACAGCTCTGAAAACCTATTCCCTGTGTCTCACGCTACTGCTTAGCTTTATTAGCTTTGCCCTTTACTCTGACTACCTGGAACTCTACTTACTCAAGAGATGACTGGCAGTTTAGCCAGGGAGCAGTAAATAGGCAGAAATGGTCTTCACTTCTTTGGATAACTTGATAGCATTTAGTGGAAGTGCACTGAGCAGGAAACCCACGATTTCAGTCTGTCCTTTTCTTTTGTTGAATACAGTTTTAGAGCCAGACAGGAATTTTCTGACAGAATATTTTTGTTCTAAAATGCTGATCCATTCATTAAAGCAAAAACTTTTGATAGAAACAAGCATTCTCACAACATGGCTTGTGGGGTCCAGTATGAATACTTGTTAAAATAAGAGACAGCAAATCTAAACCTCTCTGAAAGACTTTCTTAAATGCTCTCTAATGCTGAAGTTATTACCTATTTGAAAGGGGAGTGAAGAGAGGTTGAAATCAAAAGAGGTTATTTCCCATATTGAAACAGAGTGCACCAACAATAAAAAACAGTCTCGCAGGTCAACCTGACGTGGCTCTCCTCAATCAAAAAGAGTAACTCAGGTACAAGAACAACTTAAATTCAGAAAGTTGATTCAAGTCTCATGCCTAATAAAGCTTGCAGGGCCCATTCCCTGGCCCTGAAGACAAATACTAACAGTGGTGCTCCACTACAATTTATATCGACATGGTGCTCTCCCACTTTTTCCCCCAAATGGGTGGGGATTTCCTACACTGTCTGTTGGGAACAGACCCTGGCCAATGCTACTCCACAGACTGTGCTCTGGTATAATCTACAAGGTTGCTAATTGCAGGAGATAAAAGCAGGCCTAGGAAGATGCTAGCAACTATGCAAAGTGGCCAACAACAGGCCAGTGCTCCAGCCTGGGCACAGTTTGCTTTACTAGCGTTGCCCTGGTCAGGCACTGCCAAAGCTTCTTACTGCATCAAGCAAAAAAAAAAAAAAGGAGAACGACACTCCTCAGGATACTTGTCCCAGATGGAAAAGTACCAAGTTCAAGTGTCTGCTCCAAACAGGCAGAGTAGAGATTAACAGTGCAAGGAAAATGCCTCTGAAGTACCCCAGACAGCAAGCTACTGATCATTCTGGCATTTACATCTCTTCTGCTGCTTTTTTTCTTCTACCACAAAATAGGTCAACTATTTCAGCTTTGTTCCAGCATGACAACCGCTCATCACACTGGATAGCTATGGAGGACTGCTAAAGAGGAGGAAGGTGCGTTCCTGATGTCCACAGGAGACTGAGCCCCATGCTGGAAGATGCAGCAAGGAACACCCTCCTCATCGGGATGTTCCTGGAAGAGAACAGTCAGGCAACAGATGACTGGAAGAGCAGAGGGACACCATGTCTGTACCCAACTCAAAATAAAGCACGTGGGAGAAAAATACACGTCAGTAAGATATTGTTTTGTCAGCATCTTGCAGCCCCCCATCCAACTTCAGTGGCTCTGCTGTGATCTGGAAGACTTTGCTGGCATTGAAGACAAGAACTTGCCTCTCACCCTAGAGATGTCTCTGCTCACCTCCCAGAATTTACGCTCAGCTATGCCCCTAGCTGAGGTAGAAAGATTTTGCCTTCCCCACATGTGGAGTCTGCATAACTTCTGCTGACCCAAGAGCCCCTGGTCATCACAGGAGCAAGATATCCCAGATCCTCTAATGTTACTGCGGATGACAAGGCAAGGCTCCTGATTAGCCTTCCTGTAACACTTGCAGGCGCTCAGAGGAGCCAGAAGCAAGAGCTGAGGTTCCACCAAGCTCCCCCAGAGCACTCTGAGAAGAGCCATTCTCTCAAAAGGTGCTGTCTTGGCACCACAAAAAAAAATCAGACCTGGTGTTGCGGCATATTGTCACGCCGTCCCTGTTCAAGCTATGGATACAAAATCAATCTACTAAACCAGGAAACTTTTCGAAACACAATTCTTGCCTTTGAGCAATTGCTCTCATGCCTCTCGTCTCCCTCATTAACAACAATTTATCGATATATTTATTCCCATTTTGTTCTCACTATCACACAGCCTCACTAACATCGGTCTTGCTTATTTGAAACATCCTTTCCTGCTACAAATCAAGGAGGGAAGAAACTCTCCCAGATCAAATACTGTAAAAACAAATAGCGTAAACCACCCCTCTCACTCACTTTCTTGAGAAAGCTTCTCCACAGAAAGACGACTGCAAATACAATAAACAACATTCTGATATATATAATAGTAAAAGCAAAAGCCAGTTTCAACCTAACTCTTCCCATTTCCTACCCTGACAGAATACAGAATTCTTTATTTGTTAATAGAAACACTTTCAAACAACAGCAGAAGAATAATGATATCTGTCAAAACTCACATTTCTACTATTTCAGAGGTGTTTTTTAGTGTCACATACAGAGACAAATCTTTTGTCTCTTACTCAAGTAAGTCTGTCACTAGTCACAACTCAAATTCAGGGCTCATAGGAGCCTTTTGTGACAAGTTCTCAACAAAATCACCCCAAATTAGTTGGCACTGTGATGATTTACATCAGCAGACAGGCTAACCTGACTTGATTTAACAAAAGGAGGTTTTCAGGTGAATGTATTAGAAGAATTTACATCCTATATGCAATTTTTTCCTTTTTTCTTTTTTTTTTGGGTCACAAAGTGTGAACTAAACTGAAGTAAAAAATCTAGGCAATAGTGACAACACAATCAATTTAATAATGCCCCTTATAACCAAGACTTAAAGAAATGGGTAATTTTCGATGTTACAAGGACATCAATATGAGTATAACACAACTGCAACTTTACAGATATTTCCATCCAACCAAATACTGGGGGATAAAAGTTAATTTCCCAAACCAACAGAAATAAGGAACAGTCAGTAACGACATAGAGAATCCTTTATCCCAAAGAATCTTTTCACAAACTAGAAAAGCAGTTTATGGATATAAAAATAAAAAATACCTTTTCTGATGAAACATGCAAATTGCATCAAAAGAAGAGGCAGCTGACACCAGAGGAGATTTAAACTGCTAGAGGAAGTCAATTCAAAAGCAATTGATTGTTCTGAACAAATTTAAAGAGGATTCATAATTATTGTCAGAATAGTAAGAAATGGCAAGCAAGATTTACTACAAAAAAATAAAACAGAGCATTGCAACTCTCCACTTTTCCAGCAAGAACAGTATGGAGTGGTTTAAGATGTAGAAATAAGCTGCTACTACTTTTGGCACAAGGAACGACCACATACACTTTTAATGAAAATGAATCCCATGTTTTTCTTGGGTTATTCCTAGACATCTACCCTGCAACTTATTGATGCTGAAGAAAGCACCTCTCAAACAAAACCAACATAAATCTACCGTATTGATCTAAGTAGTGAATATTGAAAGTTTTTCTCTGCGCAGTGTGCCTGCAGTAGATCTTGTGGTGTTGGAGAGGAGACTTCATACTGCAGCTCAGAAATACAGACACTCATACATCAAGAGCAGGGAACATACAGTTCCACCACTATTTTAGTACAATGGTCAAATGATAGAACAAAATTCATGCATCACAAGTTCACCTCTGGCAAACTTCTCTCCTTGCACATCTAAATCTGTAAGAGAGAAACTGTCATAGATAATTTCTTCCTAGACACAAAGAGGTCTGAAACTGCTGTAGAGTACAGCCCATTTGACAGCAGGCAATTTTAAGGCAAAACCAAATACTAAGCAAGACAAAAATTGAATAAATTAGTAGAGATATACATTTAAGTGTAGGGAATGCCTGTCCATAATATTCTATGCATTTTGATGCTCTGTTTCAGGATAGAAAGAGTGTTAACTGGAGGAAAAAATGGTTAAACTACAATCCAGTGATTTCATCCTCTAAGGGCCCTAATACATAGTATCTCAGGAGATATGAATATAACATGAGTCGAATAAAACCATCTAAGCATGAAGGAAGGAAAAGCTGTATTATATCACTCCACTGTTGCCAATTAAATGAAAGTATACAATGGAATAGTGAGATCTAACATATATTACAATCCCATCGCAGATTAAAATCATTTTCACCAATTCTTCCATCAAGCAGCAGCTGAGACAAATTCAGGATGAAATGAGTAGGATAATACAGCTTAAACTGAAGGCTGAGAGTAATCACACGGGCAATCAGTGTTTAACAGTGCTCTCTCTCGGACTTAAGGCATGACTTCATTAACATCATTCAAAATATTTACTGCCAAGTATGACTTATTTTAGGCAGGGTACTCTCAAGTTCATGCTCTCAAGTTAAGAAAACATTTGTAATGACTATTTTTCATATATATGCCATACATTAATTTGTGCAGAAACCTGTGTTCAGCTGCCTGAAACTCATCTGAATGATTACTGATCTGCAATTTGGATTCCCTGACAAGAGTTTTCTTGAACATATCACTTCCAAGTTGTACCCAAAATAGCCACTGCCTGAACTGCTCTGCTGCTCTAGTCAGTAAGGGGAAAAAAAGCAATCTCTGTGAAAGAATACAAGTAGATTAGAAAGGAACAGTTACAGGTATCTTTTCACATTAAGATTGGTTTTAAAAGATCTGAATATATCAAATACTAAAGAAAAGCATAGTCGTTATAAGAGGGGAAGACAGTTTTGGTAGTCACTAGGAAAAGAAAAAGGCATTTAAATAAAGCAGAAAGAGATGACTATATCTACATAAAACCTTCTCAGAAGCTCTTTTTTGTGGTGACAGCAACAACTCAGCCTCAGCAAATGCCCAGGCCTCAGAATTACACAGAGAATTTCTGCATCTGTCTAGGGAACAGATATCCCAGGGACAGAATTCACATTAGAGGGGAAACTTCAGGATAGCAGTCCTGTCAATTTCAAGACTCAAGGTCTTAAGCAGTTGAATGACTATCTCAGTGGGAATATACATTTTTGATGTTCCTCAAAAGGGAACCACTAAAAAAAAAAAAAAAACAAAAACCAGTCACCATTAAACTAGACACAGAATTAGTAAACTCCAAATCATGTAAACTATTGTAATTATACAGTTTTAAAGAAAATTATAAAATTTAAAAAGTAACTGCCTTTTAGGAAATATCTTCAATTGCTGAAATTAGCACATTTGCATCAAAGTCCCTAGACCTAGGCAAAGAGAAGATAACTGTTTACAAATTTGTTTTCAAAACCACAAAAAATATTTCCCAAGCCACTGAATAAACAAACACACCTTTTCCCACCTTTTAAACAATCTTTTTTTTTTTGTAGAAACACTTTTACACTTGAACCATGAGTTGTGAAACCTCTGAAATAAAATATACAACATTCTTGTCTCTAAATTGGAGAGACATGGATTTGACAGATGGAACACTTAGTGGATAAGGAATTAGTTGGATGGTTGCACTCAAAGAGTTGTGGTCAACAGCTCAAAGTCCAAGTGGAGACTGGTGATGAGTGGTGTTCCACAGGGGCTGATACTTGGACCAGTGGTTAACATCTTTGTCACAGATGTGGTCAGTGAAATTGAATGCACCCTCAGCAAGTTTGCCAATGACACCAAGCTGTGTGGCACGTGACAACACACTGAAGGAAAGGGATGCCATCAGGAGGGATCTTGACAGGCTTGAGACCTGGGCCTGTGTAAACATCATGAACAAGGCCAATGCAAGATACTGTATCTGAGTTGGACAATCCCAAGCACAACTACAGGCTGGGCAGAGAATGGATTGAGAACCACCCTGAAAGAGAAGGACTTGGGGGTGCTGGTGGTTGAGAAGCTCAACATGATCTGACAAAGTGCATTTGCAGCCCACAAAGCCAACAGTATCCTGGGTTTCACCAAAAGAAGTGTGGCCAGCAGGTCCCTCAGGGGTCTGTACTGGGATGAGTATTCTTTAATATTTTCATTAATGATATAGACAGCGAGATCAAGTGCACCCTCAGCAAGTTCGGAGATGACACCAAGCTGAGTGGGGTAGTGGACATGCCAGAAGGACGGGATGTCATCCAGAGAGACCTGGACAAGCTGGAGGAGTGGGTGTGTGTGAACCTCATGAAGTTCAACAAGGCCAAGGGCAAGGTCCTAACATTTGGGTGGAAGCAACACCTGGTATCAATATAGGATGGGGGACAATGTGACCCAATGTGACAAATGTGAGAGCATCCCTGGAAGGACTTGAAGGTGCTGACTGATGAAAAGCTTGACATAAGCCAGCACTGTGCGCCCGTAGCACAGAAGGCCAACAGTGTTCTGGGCTGCTTCAAAAGCATTGCCAGCAGGTCAAAGGATGTGATTCTCCTCCTCTATTCCAATTCTGTGAGACCTCACCTGGAGTATTGTGACAACTTTTAAAATCTTTATCAATGATCTTAATGAAGGCATTGAGTGTACCCTTAGCAAGTTTGCGGATGACACCAAGCTGGGTGCAAGTGTGGATCTGCTTGAAGGAAGGGAGGCTCTGCAGAGAGATCTGGAGAGGCTGGATCGATGGGCTGAGACCAACCAGATGAGGTTCAACAAGGTCAAGTGCAGAGCCCTCCATTTGGGTCACAACAACCCCATGCAGCATTACAGGCTTGGGGAAGAGTGTCTGGAGAGCTGCCTGGAGGAGAAGGACCTGGGGGTGTTGGTTGACAGCCGGCTGAACATCAGCCAGCAGTGTGCCCAGGTGGTCAAGAGAGCCAATGGCATCCTGGTCTGTATCAGAAACAGCGCAGCCAGCAGCACCAGGGAGGTGATTGTGCCCCTGTACTCAGCACTGGTGAGGCCACACCTCGAGTACTGTGTTCAGTTTTGGGCCCCTCAGTACAAGAAAGACACTGAGGTGCTGGAGCACGTGCAAAGAAGGGCAGCTAGGCTGGTGAGAGGGCTGGAGAATAAGCCCTACAAGGAGAGACTGAGGGAATTGGGGTTGTTTAGTTTGGAGAAGAGGAGGCTGAGGGGAGACCTCATCACTGTTTACAACTACCTGAAAGGAGGTTGTGACAGGGTGGGTGCTGCTCTCTTCTTGCAAGTGAAGAGCGACAGGACGAGAGGGAATGGCTGCAAGTTGCGCCAGGGCAGGTTTAGACTGGACATTAGGAAGAATTTCTTCACTGAGAAAGTGGTCAGGGACTGGAACAGATTGCCCAGGGAGGTGGTGGAGTCTCCATCCCTGGAGGTGTTTAAAACATGGGTAGATGAGTTTCTTAGGGATATGGTTTAGTAGGGAGATAGGCATGGTTGGACTCAATCTCAGAGGTCTCTTTCAACCTTATGATTCTATGAACTTCTGAAATCCCCAACATAAAAACGATATGGAACTGTTGGAATGAGTCCAGAGGAAGGCTATGGAGATGATCAAAGGGCTGGAGCACCTCTGCTATGAGGACAGGCTGAGAGAGTTAGGCTTGTTCAGCCTGTGAAGAGAATGCTGTGAGAAGATTTTATAGCAGCTTTCCAGTACCTGAAAGGGGCTACAAGAAAGCTGGGGAGGGACTTTTTACAAGGGCAAGTAGAGACAGGATGAAGGGGAATGCCTTTAAACTGGAAGGGGGAAGATTTAGATTAGACATTAGGAATAAATTCTTCAGAATAAAGGTGGTGAGGCACTGGCACAGGTTGCCCAGGGAAGATGTGGATGCCCCATCCCTGAAGGTGTTCAAGGCCAGGTTGGATGGGGCCTTGAGCAGCCTGGTCTGGTGGATGGTGTCCCTGCCCATGGGAGGGGGTTTGGAACTGGATGATCTTTAAGGTCCCTTCCAAACACAACCATTCTATGATTCTATAATTATTCTCCTCCTCTCTGCTCTTGTGAGAGCTCACCCAGAACACTGGAGTCCTCAGTACAGGAAGGATGTGGATCTGTTAAAGAGAGTCCAGGGGAGGGTTACAGAGATGAGAGGGCTCGAACACGTCCCCTATGAGGACAGGCTGAGATAGGTGGGGTGGTTGAATCTGGAGAAAGAGAAGGCTCCAGGAAGACCTTATAGCAGCCTTCTATTACTTAAAATGGGGCCTACAGGAAAGCTGGGGAGAGGCTCTCTATCATCAGGGTGTGTAGTGATAGATTGAGGGGTAACTATTTAAAGCTAAAAGAGGGGAGATTTAGATTAGATATGAGGAATAAATTTTTTATGGTGAGGGCACTGAGGCACTGGAACAGGTTGCCCAGAGAAGTTGTGGATGCCCCATCCCTGGAATTGTTCAAGGCCAGCTTGGATGGCCCTTTGAGAAACCTGATCTAGTGGAACAGTATCTCTACCCATGGTAGGGTGGTTGGAACTAGATGAACTTTAAGGTTCCTTCCAACACAGACCATTCTGTGACTCTCCGATAGGTGTGAATACTACTGGAATTAGGCTAAGTGAGCCCTCATTTTAGCACAATTAAATTGAGCCAACACCACTATGGCATACAGGCCATAGTGTACATCTGTACTACTGAGGACAGAATACTCCAAGACAAATTTATTAAAAGCTTAAGGGCATATTTAATTTAATAGATAAGTTCTTTCTGGCCATACATTTGCTGAGACTGATTTTACACCTGCCGAAGATAAAGATTTCCCTGACTATAGAGGGATCAGATTAGGCCTAACATTTTTAAAACAAATTCTTCAAGTTTATTTTTAAATGGATTGCCTACTATTGTCCAAAAGAAAGCGATTAAATATTCACAAGCAGATTGTACTTGCTTCATCCAAAGCTGACCTGATGAGTAACTCTGCCTAAATAACCTACAAGGCTATTTTCTTCCTCTTCGATTAACCAAAGGTTTACAAGTAGACCCCAAAAACCCAAAGCACACAACCCTATAAAAAAGTTGTAAACATTAGGTTCCACTTAAGAGAACATAGTAAGATAAAGGGGTCACACTAGCTAAACTGGTAGTTTCTTTCAGCAAGGCATGAACTGGGTATTACCTTCATTTTTCATACCTCTATCACCACAACATTAGAATAAAGGTACTAAAAGCTTCCAGTTGCGAGAGTTGCTTCCAGTGGAGTTGCTAAATATTTTAGGCCCTAAGTTACGCACCCACAGTTAAAATAAATAAAACCTGTAAATATTTAAAGTATCAGACAAATTTCTTGAGGAAATATAAAACTTACCAATATGTTAAAAATCTAATCACCCATTCTAAAAACATACCAATGTAAAATAATAGGATTTTCAGATTCCTGGTTTTTCAGCCTTTTTACAACTATATTTTATGTGGGCATAGGCAGATACATTGATGAACCAGATTGAAATGAGATAAGCAGCATTAAATTTGCACAGACATGCAACCTAGACACCACCACTGCTCTAACCTTTGCCTTTTCTTTGCTATGGCTGGTTAGAATCCATTTAATCCATTCTTGGTCCCATAAGATCAACAGCAGGTCTAATTGTCCAGCCTTATTCACTTCAAAAATTATTTTCCCAAATGATATCTCAAATTCTTCTGCATCAAAGTTCATTGTACACTACTTTTTATACTTCTGTCACTATGTTCACCAAGTGGCAGTGTGTTCTATTAGTTGGCCACTCCCCAAGTTAATATTTGTCAAGTTTTGCTCAGTTATACACTATGGTTTTTTTGTTTTCTAATTTTCTGTGTCATGTTGCTTTCTTCATGCCATTCCTGAGGTCAGGAAAGGTTTTACAGCAAACACTGCCTCCTTTTAGAAAGGTTATGGTTCTTCTCTTTTCCAGAGACTGATTTTGAAATTACAAATATAGTTGCATTAGCCCTATCAGTAGCTCAACCAATCCATGTTCTTCCTACAAATGTAGAAACAATCTTTGTCAGGGCAGAGCTGGCCCTGACATTTGAGACAGAATAAACTTCTGGGATGATTTGCACATATGGGTCAAAATCCAGCTGCTCAGTTCTGTCCCTTGCACATCTCTCACTCCTGCAGAAGAGAAGTAGGTAGCACTTTAACAAAGAAGTCCCTTGTCTCTTCTATGATACAGCATAAGTAAACATCATCAGGGAGGCATTCAACCACCTCCTTGCAACATTTAAAGATGCTTTTATAGATTTGGAATAATGATCCCTGGGAATGTTTTCCTTTTTCCTCTTGTTTTTTTGTCTCTTTGGGGTTTTTTGGTGTTTGGGGGATTGTTTTGCTTTGTCTGTTGTTGGGTTGTTTTGTTGGCTTTTTTTGTAGTAGAGGTGAATTGCAGAAGATGGAGCTTCTAGGAAATAGACTAAAAGAATTGTATCATCTTCCAGCACAAGATAGACACCATGCCTGCTAATGAAAACTTGTACTCATGAAATTTTTCTTTGCCTGAATAACACTCTTTACTTTTTTTTTCCATTTTGCAGTAGGACTATCAAAAAAGAATTATGGGATTGTACACAGGAAAATAAAATAAACTATGAACCTAAAGCAGAGATCACCTGTTGCTACTGCTAATGACTGCTTAAAAAGTGCACATTTTTAAACTCTTTTATTCTGTCACAGACTCATAGGGTGGTTATCTTCAAGAGCCATTACTCAGACAGATATATAATAATCTTATTTCTCTATCAGCCATTACATAATCAAAGAAATTCCTTATTGCTCTGTGGCATTCACTTTAGTTTAAGACTGACAACATTTTGAGTAAAGTGCTCTGCCATTCATGGGTGATGTAAACCCATAACTGGAGAACTTTTTTGCTCTTTTTTTAAACTGCTTGCAGTGTTAGAAAACAACTGGTGAAGAGGGGGATGTACAGGTCCAGGCTTTGTGAGTCAGTGCAGCTAGACTGACATGACAGTTTCTCACCAGCTGAGCATCTGGTCCTTACGGTTACTGAATGGCACAAGAGAACTGGGTTTTCTTGCCCTTCATGGCAAGAGACATTTAAAAAGTAACAGCTGTTCCACTTGCCCTTGGCTGATTTGTACTTGTGGTATTTTATGAAATTCATAATATGCCCACCCAAACACTATAAATATTTGCAAATGACTTGCTACACAATAATTTTGCTCTAACTTCTGTTCAGATTTTGACTGCGTAAATACATCTATGTTCCTCAACTAGCATACAGGTAGCACTACTTACCTGTGATCTAAATGATGTATAGAGAGAATAACGCCTGAATTCAAATGGGCTTGTTTTAAGGTCACCAGGATTGTGAATTCATATTTATTTCTTAACTTCTGAAAAAAGATTTCAGCTGTTTCTGGAGATGCCTTTATACTTCTTGATGTATCTAAAAAAGACCATAACAGAAAAGCACTCAGTATAAAATTTTATTTTACTTTACATCCTCAAGTATCACAAGCTACTTCTGAGGAGCACAACTGAATCACTATGCAAAAGCAGGGACTAAAATTTTTTTCAACATCAGCTTTTACATTCAACAGGAGCCATTTCAATGAAAGAACCCATTTTCTAGGACACCAATTCTATTCTGTGGGAAATGGGTTATTTTGTTTTAAAGACAGCATCATAACTCTTACTTTCTCCATGGATGGCCAGACAGTACCTTTAAAATCTCATCCAAAACATGGTCTTGGTAGCAGTGCAGCACAGAGCAACAATACTGGACATGAGCCTAAACTGTGAAGTGTGATTTAAGCAACTTTTTAATGACTTCTACAAAAATATTGTGCTTAATAGCTATGCACAATTAATTTAAAAACAAAAAAATCCCCAAACACAACGAGTTGCATTTCTTTAGGGACAATTTACTCAGCTTTAAGTAACAGTTATAAATTAACTTAAAAATTCATCATCTTTCAAAATATATAGTGTCGCTAATTAATCACTATCTATTCTAGCTGTGCAGTTGCTGCCACTTCTTGCACAGGATATCATGAGTATTTGTAAAAGTAACTGCACACACGCATTACAGATTTTGCTTTTAAAAACCCACACACAACCAAAATTGAAGCAATGTTTCTGCTAAATTTGCATGAAACATGCATAAAAAATAAAAAGGCTCAACCTTAAGCCCTCAAGAGATAATTTACAAAGTAGGATGTCAAACACCAGAAAAACAATTCCCAAGGTTCTCCACAATATATTATACTAGAAAAAATTAACATATATATTTTAATGCACAAAATCAATTCATTAGCTTGTGTAATCAACTGTGTAAGAACTAAATCAATTCACAAGCTTCTTGTCATTGCAATTTGACCATTCTGCTTTAACTCAGCAATACTAATTCAGGGACAGCAACAGCTTCAGAGAGCTGACTGCAATAGAAACGGTTTTCTTTTGGCAGCACTGGAGCTGAGCTCTCAAGTAAGCTTACACTGCTGCTCAGAAAAACAGGTTTATTCTTTAAGCTTTAGTATTAAGATGCTACTCTATTAACAGCAAACAGTTTATTATGGTTTATAAGCACATTAAAAAACATTCCTAGTCTAAGAAACACAACAACCTGTAAAACACCCTGGATGAAGCTCCTGCACAATGTCACACCAGATAGACTTTGTTTTTTTTTTTTACAAAGGAGGACCCAAAAGACAAAAATATTACCTTTTAAAGCTTTTCATGCGACTTTGTATCTTTTTTATAATAGATTGCATAACTCTTACTGTAGCAGTCATCCATGGTATTTTAATGGAATTGTTAATAAATCATAAGGCAACTCAAATGCAATTACATCAAAGTGTTCATTTTTAGCCAAGGGACTCTAACAGACTGGAATGACATAGGTTTTCATGCTGGAAGATAGTTTAACTGCATTAACAATTTCTAGCAATATAAACAATCTACTCCCAGGAGACAGAGTAGAGGAAGGACACACAAGGAACATATTCTCTTATCACGATCACAGGATCCTCACACACTACAGTTCTCAGCAGCAGCTTTCCTACCAAGAAGCAGAAGAACACGGGAAAATACAGATGCAGAACCATCTTAAAAGCCAATATAGTCTGATCCCAAGATGCAAAACATCTCCTTCAACCTCGTTTGCCATGGTAGGGAGCTGGATCTATCAGCATAGAAAGCCCAGTCAACATTCTTTTCTACTGTGGGTTCATTATCATTAGAGCATTTACAGAGCCTCCTCTTGGGCACACAAACACATTACATGTTTACACTGAAATGTGTTTACACTGAAATCTCAATTAACAACAGAATACCTGATGAAGTATCAAGCTATACTTGTGTGTACAGTCAGAAAAGCATCTGCCCTGAGGGGCAGAGCTCCCCTGCCTGAAGGGCTTGCCACTTCAGAAGCTTCAGTCAGGATAAGCAGTGCAACTTTAAATAAAAGTGGGAGAACAAAACATAGAGCAAGCTAAGACCAGTGGAACAAGGCAAATCATGCTTAGATCTTAATTGTTACTACTTTGTAACAACAATCTTGTCCCTCCACCAGCCTATATTTCTTCTAAACTTGCTTGGTAGAGATATTTCACTTTGACTTCAGTAGACGATTACAGAAACCAAGGCTACAGAGTATATACCATGAGCACCCTATGCTTTTTTAGGCACACTAATTCAGGCTGATTTCCCATCACCTGAAATATTGCAGGAGTTGACAGGAGGAAAAGGAAGGGTGGAAGAAAAGGAAGAAATCATTACAAATTTCTACATCATTTCTCAGCTCCCTACCACTTGTACATGGCTGATAAAGCACACATTCACGTGAACACAATAGTGAAGAAGCTGCACAGATCCTTCATCCAACAGCTTCTGTGTCTGGTCACTTCAGACTCAATCTGATTTGGAGGGAGCATACAGAAATCTAGAGGCACTAAGGTGCTGAACAGATACTATTAATTTCCATGGATGTATACTGGAGTTGGACACACAATATGGTTTAATGTGGCAGCAGAATAAGAGAGTAATAGGTTTGGACAGAAAAAATACCAAACAAGATAAAAAAAACTTGTCAGAATTGTAGGAAACATCAGAATTGCAGAAAATTCCCCGATTGTCCTTGTTCCATTTCCATTATTACAGACAGATTTCTCTCAGGTTCCCCTCAAGACAATGAAGTGTTAATAAGACGACAGATGAGAAACAAAACAGCTACCTTTCTCCAAGAATCCATATTTTCCCTGTGCAGCTCTGAATCTTGGAAGATGCCAGAGCATGTCTAACTACTATCACACCCTACCAGTGGAAATCATAAATGCTCTGTGCTGGAAGTAGAAAATAGCCCACACAGACTACGCTTACTTAACAGAAATAAAACCCACAAGTTTTCAACTGGAAAAAATATTAACTTCTATCAAATTCCTATGATATTCTCATTAGTAATGGATGAAAAGTATATACATAACACCCCTACTATTATACAAGGCCAGTACCAGTCACACAAATAATTAAATCCCCCTCCTACATACACTTTTATTCTAATTGGAATTATTGGGATGCAATCACTGCACTACAGCCTATGCTTTAGCAAGTAAATAAACCCTTGCCATCGCAGAGCTCCCCAGAGCCATCCTAGACCTCGCTGCTGTGCTAAGGGGAAGGGAAAACAGAGTTGCCTCTGTGCCCACAAGGGAGGAACCTTTTTTGAAGTCCACTCATGTCACTCCTGTGAATCATTATCTAATCACTAGATTGGACAAGAGTTTTCCAACCTTTTATCTATAAAACCTTCTCTAGGTACCCTATAATCATTCATCATGGCCTTAGACTACCTTCTCGTATACAAACAAAAGTAACAACTCCTGATTAGGTCATGCTGAAAGCTTATATATTAAGATTACCACCACATTAGCTACTAGAGTATTTAATTGTCAAAACACATGGCCATTCAGTTTTCGCGATGCAATATAGGTCAGTTCATACTTGTACCAAAAGCTACACAACCATTTGAATTATTACTACTTTGATGAAGCACAGCACCTTTAGCTCAGGGCAGGTACTAGGTGGATTTCTTAAAGACAGACAACTGAGTTGTCCTTGATCCATTAGATCCACTCTTTTTACACTAACACAACATTGCAAATCTCTCATTCCAATTGCCTTTGAAGACTAGTGGTAGGTACTTGACAGATCACCAGCTGTACTCAATAAATACTGATTCAGGCACATTCTTGACATGTGGCTCCTAGTAATCATTTTAAGACCAAAGGAAAATACTTTACTGGAACTGGACTTCTTCCACAATAGCTTGGAAAAGTCAAACTGCTATATCTCAGACAATAATTTGTGGTTTCTCAACAGTTACATAAAAAACATACTGTAACATTTTTCACTCACAAAAACAAAGGCATAAATCTTGTAATATTAGAATGAAAAAAAAGGAAAACTTAGTTTGAATGAAAAATTTGTCTTTAGCCATGATACCTATATATCAGGTTTACTTTCCTAGAACACTGTACTTGTTCAGATTGACCACACCAAGACAACTTACAAACCCATAGTGTTAACATCCCATCCTTAATTTATAGAAGAATGAAGTTCAAAGTGACAATTAATGAAACAAAAATCCAAACTCCAAACACGTCACACTCCTTGTTCAAGTCAAATATCAAAGCATAGAAATGCCTTTAGAAGGAATAATAATGCTTATGTGGTAACAGAGGCAGTTGACTTGAAACACCCAAGTTAGCAAAAAGTACTGAAAAACATACAACAGACTGGGGGAAGGAGGCTGGAGGAAAGGAAGATTAACTCATACTGTGGCTGGCAATGATAACAATTTATAAGGACACAAACAGTAGGTGGTGGTCAAACTTCAGCTGCAACATCTAGCTATGAGGTTATCAGCTGGCCACAGGCACAGAAACCAGGTCTTTAGAGATCTAACACTGCAAAGCAATCTGAAAATCCAGTGAAGAAAACAACTGACCGTAAGACCTACAGGAACTCAGCCCTTAAGAGGACAAACTCAGTGGCTGCCTCTACCCTGCACCTGCAAAAAACCTCACACCTAGGATGCATTTTCCTCTGCCAGAGACAATTTGAATCAGAGCTTTGCAGCAAACACCAAAGTCACACAAGCATTTCCTTTATGTTTCAAGAGTAGACCCTGTCATTTCAGTCACGCCCATGAGAATTACTGTGCTATAACCAAGGCAGTACTCAACTTCAGTCACTTCACTAGCCCAAGGGCACTTCACCAATCTAAACTGGTGCTGCAGAAAGAGACAGTTCTACCCTTTACTTCACCACCAGCTTTTAATTCATTCTCCTCGTCCCTATGGCGACCACTGAATTCATGCAAACATATGCGGACTCATAACAGTCAATTGATCCAGCTATAAATAGCACAGCTCCCTTAAACCCAATAAGGTATTGGAAGCAACTGGAAGTAAGCAAGAAAACTTCCATATACAGCACCAGAACCATACTAAATTGTACAGTGAAAACACTACATGCAAATATGGTTTAGGACAAGCCATTCGTTACAGGTGTGTTCCAGTCCACAATAAAAACAAACAGCTCATACATGGAATGGATAACTGGTCTTAGCAAAGGATGAGCTCTTGAGTTTCTGAAGTGCATCTAAAACTAAACATACAGTATGAACTGAATTATGAAACAAACTCCTGCAGAAGAGTCTTTGAAGGAGGCATTCTAATTAATTGAACTCCAGTTTCATGTGCACATAATCAGCTTTTAATAGCAGCATCTACAAATCAATTTTGCATCTCACTGTAGGTTTGCTGAACTACCCAAATTAAATTCTAGTGGTTTGTGAAAAAAAAAAAAGGCTACACGCTAAAAATTCTGAAAATATAATAAGGCTAGCTCAATTTCTGCTTCATTTTCCTATACTAGTGGGGATCAGTGTCACAAGCATATTTCACTCTCCACATTAAAATTTTTGGCTAATCTTTTTCTTAACTAGGGATTTCACACAGCATACAAAACGCAACAATATCGGAGGTTGTTTACTTTACATTGTTCTTTTATTTAAGTAACCAACATGGGCTAAGCTGCTCTCAGCACTTGAGGCAGCACGCAAAGCCAATCCAAAAGCAAAATCTTTTCAACCTTGCAAAGGTTTTTTAAGTGGAGCATGGGGCATTCCAATTCAGGAGTTGCATTCCTGTAATGAAAACTGAAGACACAAAGAAATAAACAACCTTTCTTAGACTAAAAACATGCTATGCTTTACATACTTCAGTGCAAAGAATGCTCAGTTTTCTCCTTATTTTTTCTAAATACACCCAACCCTTTATTTGAACTGATACATAAGACACTGCTTGATAAAACATGGAGCTACTTTTTCTACACATCTATTCATTCCCTTCTCATAAATTCCCAATTGTTTCTTCAAAACAGGAGCAGCTAGTTTTCCAAACCCACATGAACCTGACTTGATTTCTCCAAGGCTGCAGGAAGGAGATCAGCAGAAGTCTGGAAGAAGGTGCTGCAGTTCCACCTCAAGCTTAAAAGACTACAAGATATGAAGTTTAGACACCAGCACAGCGATCACCAGTTCTGCATGCTTCCCTTATTTCCATTAGAGAAAAAGATGAACAAGGATGTATGCAGAAAGAACTGCAATGGGTGAGACAGAAAAAGGAGGGCAAACCACACTTTTGCTAAAACTAAACAATTGAAACAAGAACTGACTTGAAGCCAAATCATTAAATCAAATAAAAACAAGGGGGAAAACGTCACAGTTTGTTCTTGCAGCACTTCGGGAGGTTCCAATTGCCTCTGCTTTGTAGCTTTCTCTATTTGTAATGTCAGCTACAGTTTTCGTGTGTCATCCAGCAAGGGCTTTCCTCCAGCTCAAACCATATGTAAAGTCCCACAAGTCACAACAGAACTACACAGGAGACTATGAGAAGGACCTGTCTCTGAACATGCACAGTTGTACCCCAGTTATATTGGCTGTTATTCATACTTATAGCCTCAAAAAGTGTTTATCATTTCACTTCTGGTCAAAACTGTGGGTCACCTACAAACTACATACTTGTGTGTTTAAAGTCATTTCAGGATAAATGAAAATACAAATCCACTGAGTGACAAGAGTAGGAAAAGGTTCTAAGAGCCTGGACACATATGGCTGAATACAGTTGCAGTGTTTCTGATCTGAAATAACCAAACTTTCATTAAGGACCTAACTTGCTTGTAATTGGAGTAGTTTGCGTATTTGTGTAAGTAATCGTGATTTCATTCAAAGTGCTTTGTTTGTAATGTTTCTTTCTCCACAGTCAAAGTCCCCAGGGAATCTCTGCTTGGTTTGTTAAGCTTGTTTAACTTTAAGCTAAAAGAACGTTAAAAACTGTCAACTATGCAAAACAAATTAAAATAGAACATATTTAATAGGGGAAAATCCTTCTATGCAATATGATAGAACAGAACAGTAACAAGCTCTCAACCATTTCTGCCAGCTCCTAGCACTGACATGGATGACTCTTGAGGAAAGAGCTGGCAAATCCAAGGCTGTCTGGGGCAAACGAGAGCTGTAATATATTATGCATTCACTGTAAATTGACAATAATACCACCAAAATCTGTCTAGAAGCATTCTGCAAGAGACATAATACAACACTATTTTGAGAGCGATTATCCTAGTGGCTGGGTTAAGCCTCTGAGCTTATGTACTGGCTGCTTCTAAAAACCAAGGGAAGTCATATGAAGTTGAATCTTTCTGTTAGGCTAAGCTTACCTTCCCACAGCCTGACTACTGAGTTCCTCTCCTGAAAGTCTCCTTTGCATCCCTGCGAGTCCACAAATCAATTTTTCAGGTTCTAGTCACTAAAATACAATCAAGCTCTTTCAAAATACAGCCAAGACCCTGATATGATCCTGAGATACAGGTTATGAAATAATGCTTTGTGGCATACACAAAGCTTAACTAGACCACAAATGGAGAAGCTAGATCTTTCCTTCCAGTTCTGCACCCTACTACACAAGCAGAATCCAACTGCTTCAGTAAAGCTGTCAAATGACTAGCATGGCAGCTCAGCATAATTCCCCACCTGGACTACAGATCAGGGAAATTTCCTTTCAGTAATGGTGTGTCTTGGTGCGTCAACAGCACTGTTCAAACAGCCATAGACAGAACCTTTGCTTGGTTGTATATAGATCATACAACACATGGAAATAGATATAGAAAAAACAAGGGGCAGATTTACAACACTATGAACACCCATTTGAGCATCCAGACTAGGTATCACAGCTCTCAATCTCAAACTTGATTTGCCAGAGCACAATACTAAGACACTTAGACATCTCCTATCCTCCCTTGGCTGTGGTCCCTTTGACAAAGAAGGCATTTACACCAGGATCACAAGTGAGAGCCAGGTACTGTAAGGTAAAGTAGTCAAGCAGCACTGCAACGTCAGGTGTGCTCTTCTAAAAATATGTAAGGTCCACAACCAAGGGTTTCATTTTGGACTCTGTAGGCCAAAAGTAAAGAAGAGGTAAACAAATACATTCACCAGAACCTTTCCTGTATATACAATAGCATACTTCTGACAATTGTTCAAACCTTTCATAAATAATGGAATATAGAGCCCAATTGTAGGAAAACCTGAACTTTAATATGTAGGGCTCCAGATTAGAATTCTGTATTCTTAGCATAGGAGACTGAGGCAGCTGATTTGCTTAACAAGCAATACAGATCCTACCTGGCTAGATTGCTACTAAAACAACTCCTACTAAACTGTCAAAGAAAATGAACATGTGTTCCTGAACATTTCTGAAAGGAATGCATGCACCAACACAGGGGGAAGCACCACACAAAAGTACTATCAGGAATTTTTAAATGCATACACGATACATAAAACCACTGTTCCTTTCCCACAAGAAGCACTACCCCTTTCATTGTAACTATGTCATCATAGAGAAGGTACTTCTCAGTGGGGATCTATTGCATAACAAAGTGAAAAAGATAAAATACTACTTCTGTTCTTGTTATAGAAATTACACTCCTAAGAATTAAAGTGGTGTGTTCTGCCCCAGGTATTTATTACTGTAATGCTTTCTGGTGATTGATAGGTTCCGGGTTATCAATTATACAGTGCAATAGCTTTTTTGATTACTAGTTTTCCCTAGTCTATATTCCAACATTATTCTCAATTTCTCTTTAAATTCTGAAGACTTTGTATTCACTCCCTCGCAGGTAGTATCAAGTGCTGCTACTTAACAATGAAGTTGCTTTGTTTTTTCATGGCTAATACCACTATAAAACCTATAGTGTTTGAACAAGGACACAGAGGTAGCATAGAATGGGATTTCTGTCTGATATTCATTTCAAGATATGTTCCAGCTACATTTAAAAGGTTGCATTTACTACATCTTTATAAATATACAAGTGTATATATAGATATATATATGCACACACACAGAGCCCTTTAGGCACAAAGCAGTTTTCTAGAATCTGCTTTGAGAACACCTTGAAAAGAAACACCTTGAAAGGAGGAAATCAAGCCTGTCTTGTTTTCCTTTCTGGTGCAATCTGTGGCATATGCACCTAGTTATGCTTGGCTGCATGCTGTCATATGAGCATTTTGTGTCAAACTGACCTAACAACAAACAAAAATATCACTCCAAGAAATGCTGTTAACACTGGGACACAGACTTGAAGAGCACAAGAAAAATAATGCATCACCTTCCAGCCCTACTGGTACTGTAATAAGGGCATAACACACATGAGAACTACTAAAAGACTGAATTTATTTCCAGTCTCTACTTGTACAGCACAGTTGGGATTTTAAAAGTTATGCAAGTCACGGTGAAGGGGAGGACAAGAGGAGGAAGCAGTGTCGGCAACCTATTCCAAATGAAAAAGCAGGCTACCAAGATAAACAAAGTCAAATCAATTAAAAACAAAATACAAACTTAACAGAATAATAACCCATACAAGCAGATCATGTTAAGTGTAGATCAAGCTGGATTACATGAACTATCCTTCTCACAGACAGTATGACACAATCCAAATATACCATATTCTAGTAGTGAATTTAGCCATATGATGGCAGACTGTAGAAGAGCAGCACCCACAATGCACCTCTGATTAGGATCACACTGAGTATAGATACTCCTCTATCTTCTGAGCAATAGACCACATCTCTTCCTCACTTGGTTTTCACTGTGCAAGTGTCAGTAAGACCTACTCATGATCTCCAGTAGAAAATTCTCTTAAAAGCTGATTTCCCTGTGACCAGTATGCTGCTGCTGAGGACCTATAGCCTCTCTTTCATAGAATCATTTAGGCTGGAAGAGACCTCTTGGGATCATCTAGTCCAAACCTAATCATTTGTGGATGCCCTGGAGGGTTTAAGGTTTTTTCCCCATTAAGAATCTGTTTCTCCCTCCTTGCAATAGTTTGCATCTCTCATCTCAGCTTTCCTACACCTCTGGCTTTCTAGGGTATAGTTGTTTTTCTACCCATGCTAGGATTAATTGCCTTCAGTGCACCAAAACTTCCAAGTGCTAAGGCGTATTTGTTTTCATACACAACAACGGTGAGCTTAAAAAGCATTAATGAGATCCATCTTAATTTCCCAGATGACCACAATGGTGTGGTGTGCATGAAAGATTAGCTTCTGACACAAAAGAACGGTCAACAGTCACCAGCTTAGCAAGATGTAGAAAATTTAAGCCTTCAACAGCAAAAGCAGCACAGCAATGCAGGGGGAAGAAGGCCATCACTGGAAAAAATTACATCTGAAGCATCCTAGACACAACCAACAACTCTGTTGCAAGCCACAGGTCTCTGGCAGCAGGCTGAGCAAACAGCAACAGATGCAAAAGAGAATTCAGGTACCAGACAAAACAAGGTGGAATGCCAGAGGGAGCACACATGAGGGTAGAGGAGGGACACCCAAGCCACCAGCCATACAGGCATTCTCAGAAAAAACTCTACTCACTTGATATCTGTTTTAATGCCAGGAAAAGAAAAGGTTAGAAGAATTTTGAATCAGGAACATTAAGGAGAAAGGATACCAACAAATACCATATGCACAGCTCAGGTATAAGCAGTGCTGGTGGACAGAAAAATACATGGGGGATTCAAGTTAGTTTCCAGAGATCCCAAGGAAGATGAGGAGGACCTAATTTCAGATTCTCCTGCAAGAAAATTTATTTTAAGTCAGGTATTAATGGATTCCATGCTTCTATGGATGTGTCTATTAGCCTTGGTGAATCAGCCACAGGCTTAAACACATGCCCAATTTATAAGCTTGGATGAGTTAAAATCAGAAATGCTTCCAAACCCTTATTTCCTTGCTCTTGCAAGCTACTTTAACAGAGTATTAAAAATATACGTAAATGCACCAAAGAACAGTTTTAGGGAGAATGCAAAGGTACCAGTTTGATTTAATGAGTATTAGGCGTTCAATGCCCCTTTGTGTCTTTGAAAATCTGTACCCATACTAGAACAATTCCACCAACATTCCAGATTTCCAGAGTATAGAAAGACTTGCAGGGTCATCCACCCCATCCTTAGTATGAAATAAAAACCTAGGAAATATTAGCTATGTTGTAGTCATTGCATGACATTCAGTTAATACGCTATCTTCCACAATATCAAAAGTATGGAGATTTCCACCACTTCCTTTCAGTAGCTATTCCACAATCTGAACCAGTTCACTGTGAATGTCTCCTTTTAGCTTAAATCCTCTACATTTATAATATCATTACATTACTCTTACCTCTAGCTCTTTGAATACTAAATAATTCCTTCATTTTAAACCTCTAAGAATCCTCTAATACTAGACACTTATCATACAACAATTTTGTATTTGCTTGGACAAGCTGTACATACTCAAGTTCTTTCAAAGGCTGTCTTACTAAGCCAGTCCTTTTACTGAATAATCAGGTTTGCTGCTCTCTTCGCTCCCTGCAATTCATTGCCATTTTTCTGAAACAGAGAAACCCAGAGTGAATGCAATGATCCAGGCATAATCTCAGTCTTAAAAAAAATCAAGTTCCCAGATCTCTTTCTATGTTACCCTCTGCTTATGCCTCAAACACTAATAGTGTATGCAGGGATTCTTTAAAAAGCATCACCAATCAGGGTACACAAGGTCTTCCTCGGGTCTATCCCACTCATTAAATGGGTACTAAGCAAAGCTGGGACTACTTGAACTGCTTCAAGTTCAAGCAACATTAGCCAATGTTACAGGAAATCTTCAGAGTGCTTTTGGAATAGCAGTGGCCTAAATATGCAGATACATATTTAGGGAGTGGTAAAACCCCAGATTATCGAACTCAAAACCACAACAGTTCCTTTGGAACCCTTCTAGAGCATTGTGCAACTGTATTTAAATACCAGTAGTCTTCCAACCATGGAGCCAAGACTGGCACATGTCTTTTCTTGATAAAATAAACAGTATGGATGTTACCATAGTCTAATTATACTCCAAGCATTTATGCTGGGGAAAATGTATAAACTTTGCTCTAACAGAGAACAATGCTATAACTGGAGGTCTTTTTCTTATTACACTCTCTACATTTTTAGAGAGGGAAATTGCCACTCAAATTCCACTAAAAGTTCTCAGTTATGGATTGCTAAAAATATTGATTATAATGGCTCCTTTGGAAACATTACAGTCTATCATAGCAATGCTTTTGCTGATGCAAGTACGTTAAACAGCTAAAGTACATTTGCTCTGTCTGCTTGTCCTTCATATGATGCCCATTACTTTAGCAACTTGCAGCAGCACAGAGCTGAGTACTGTCTCCCAAGACAGCTCAACACAAAAGTCAATTTTCTAAGCTCTTATTTCTCTCTGAAGTCATCAGGATCACACCACAAAAAAAGCATGCACCAAAAAAAAAGCAAGGAAATTTTTGTTTAACGTAACAAATCAGAAGGATTTGCTGTAAAATTCTTCCATGTTGAGAAAGGCTACAGCATTTTTTTCCCACACAAATATGGTTTAAAGGAAAAAGGAAATTTACTCCTTAAATGGGACCATAACTTAAATGAAACAAACTTGTAGTGCATGCATTAAGTCAGTAACAGGTACCTGAAATATCCGATTGAACATTCATAGTGGGTACTTATCATTGAAAACGTGACCAGGAAAAAAAATGAAAAACTGAAGTAACATTTCTTACCATATTTCTTAGGTTTTCCAGAAAAGAAATCTTTTGCACAACACTGAGATGGAAAAACTAGTATATCTTAAACATCAAGACAAAATTAGAGGAATTTAGCCAGAAGAGGCACAGAAAAAAAATCAGTTCAAAACAATTTGCCAACCCTTACTCAGCTCTACCTTAGCAGGGAAGGTAGGAAAATACAGATGCTCTGTGGATCTGTACCTTGGCACATGACCAAATAAGACAAAATATAGAGAACTGAAGAGTCACCATATGGAAGTACACTTTTCCGTGACAGCTACATATAATCTTCAGCTCTTATCCAGTGGTTTTAAATAACTTACGAGCTCAGTTCTGTGCCTCCCTTAAGGCACAGTGGAAGCAGCAAAGTTAACCATTCCTGGAGTTATTTTTCCTAGCCAGCACCCATATGCCCTGGAGAATACAGACTGGGAGAATGGAAGCAAGAGGTGGAACATAGGAAACCTATTTCCTAGATCTTATAAGCAAGCAGTAGGGGAAAAAAAGACATTAAGACTGATATAAAGGGATATATAGGAAATTCTGCTGTCCTGTCTGAAACATCATGGGAGAATGACTTGTGTTGCAGTGGAGGGGTAAGAAACCATAAAAAAAGAATTAGCCACACTTTGTGACTACTGGACTATGTCACAGCAAAAGCAATTACATAAGAGTGGCAAGACCTCATTTTCCCACGTCACTAGCCTTTGCTGACGCAACCCTCCCTCAGCAATATGCAAAGATGAGCTTGACAGCTACCCAGAAGAGTCACTGTCCTCCTGTCTCAGAGCACAAATACTGCAGGTGCTGGCTTCTCTCCAGCATGCAGTACAGATGCCACCCTGCTGTCAATATCACATCTTTAACGTGAGGCAAGATTACAGTCCCCTGCTACAATGCCAGCAGAGGCTGTCTGGTGAGCTGCCATCTGCACTTGGCTGCTCCTGATGGGGACATTGACATTGAGAAAGGCTTCCCTGGCCTCCACTCCTCTGACCATCCTCCTAACTTCTCACAGAAGCAACCAGAACTCTGTCCCACATCACCACACTGACACCATCTTCATGTATTTTCCTTCCATGCATGCCCCACAGTAGTAGATCATACTTATCTTCTGCTTTCCAATGAAAACACCAGTTTGAGCCCCGAGATAATATCAGCCTCAAGGGTTTTGTATTTACAATATTTTGGAAGAGGACCAATTGTAAAAGCAGGAATGAGCAAATGCAATTCTGTGTTATTAGTTGGTATTTCGGGCAACCATGACTGTATAAACATTGTTATTTGAATTAAACTGAAAAACCAAACGTTCATTGAAAAAGGTTTAAAGAATCATTATCAACAGAAAACAGAGCCCCAGGGAATTCCACTTATTGCAGATATTAGATGCAACCTGGCTCCAAAAGCACCAGGTCAAGGTCAGGAGAACAAAACAAAACACGACATCCCTCTAAATGGAGTCACACCCTTACAGATTAATAAGTGAAGAAACATATTCTCTACAGGCCAAGTTTTCTGTCATTCCGTAGTGTTATTTTATATCAGCTATGCACTAACGACTACACAGAGGGTTTAGGAGCTTTACCTCTCTGGAAACTTGATTTTTCTTGGTATCTCCAGTATATTAGGTCTTCATTCACTTTACATTTTCCAACTCTACCCTCTGCTGCACCATTACAAGCATCAATCACAAGTCCACAACACTGAAGTTTGTTTTCCTTTCTGTGACTTTTTCCCCTATCTATTTTACAGATAAGCCAGTACAGTGGTAGTTAGCAAGCAAGAGTCTCCCATAATAGTTATATTCATGAATAATCAGCAGCTTATGGTTACACAGTGGGTTCATCCTAGTTCACCATGCATCGTAACTCAGCACAGTTCTGGATGGAAACTGGATACAGGATTCTCACATACTACCTCCTACTTTTTGGGGGGCAGGCTCTTCAAGCAACTCACACTTCCCAAACACCTCCTCTTGCTACCATTGCTAACAGGATGAAGAGGAGGATGTTGAATATTCAGCTATTCTGGAGCAAGGGGATGCCTTGCGGTAGCAGTTCCTGCTCTGCAGAGCCTAGCAGAAGCAGCCCACCTTTTTGGAGCTCTCCAACACCAAGCACAGCTCCCCTAGCAGTACTATACCACAATGGTTACTGTTCCCACAGGTGCAGAGGTAACTTTGGAATGTGCTAGAGGTGGAAGGGGATGGGGGCAGCAGGAAGAAAGCACAGACTGTTGTTCCAGATATACCAAAATCTGGATCTCTCTGGTTACTGCATTGTCATACAGAAATATTCAGTGTAAGCCACTACTAACATTGAAAGACACTAGTACTTATGAAATTAAAATCAATTATTTCACTCTTTCTAAAAACTAAAGGGTGAGGTATTTTCTTTGTCTCTATGAAATATTCTAGGAATTTTTATCTACAGATGGTCCCTTTGCTAGAGGTCCCACAGTTTGAGGATTCAGCAATTCTGAGAGAAATCAGCTTGCTTCCAAAACAAAAAGCTGCAGATAGGTATTCACTCTGCAGTCAGCCATGCCAGTTGGTAACATTAGCATCCACTCCCCAGCTGTTTGTTACTGCTGCTCTGGGAGACGAGAGCAGCTGGAGAAAGGGGATTTTACAGGACTATAATCCATGTCACTGTAGACAGATTCGCTCCTGAAGCTGGACAACTTTTGCCATCAGCAGACACAGGAACACTCATATGATCTCTCGCTTTGGAAAAGTTCTGGGGACAGTAACCTCTAGCTCCCAGGCAGTGACAAGCAGCTGGAAACAGTAATATTTTCAGCAGGCTCAGCTGGAACCTGGAGAAAGCATCTGTCCACAGTTTCAGTGACAGGTGGCAAGGAAAAAAGCACGCGAAGCACACAGACAATGTAAATCCAGTTTTTATGAGAGAAAGTTTACTCGCATCTAGTTTTAATTCTTTACTAAAAGAAGCTAAAAATAATGTGCAGGGATGAGGTCATAGGCCAAAAACAATGATCTTACAAAAGGGATATAAGATGTATATTTATATATAGAAATATTGTCTTGCTAGAAGTTTACAATAATGGGCTAACAATCCAGTCGTGCAGCAATAGGTAACTAATTTATACCAAGAGGTCTATTTTAGGGCTTTTTTTACTGCCAGCAGTTTGTGTCAGCAAGCCTTAATTCAATGAACAGTAGTGCTGAGTCCATTCACGCATCCCACTGACAGATTAAATCATTTCTTTGGTATTCTACAGCATATCTTGTTCCCCATCAGAATATACTATACCTTGCCTCTAGAACTCTCCCACCTCATTAGAAATACCCAAGTATTACTTATAACCATAATAAGAGTTACATATCTTAACTGGCAAAGAAAGAGCTTATCCTCTGAATGAGTTCCAATTTCTGCATACAGATACACAAGTTCTGCCATTTTCTTTTCATCTTTTTCTTAAATACATGTTCCTGTACTTGTAAACATCTGACTACATCCTTCTGTTTACTCTTTAGCCTCCACTTCGAGCAGTATATACACCATTTGATGGGCATAAACTTCCCTTACATATCACATCTCATCGTTTCATTTACAGCCATTTTCCACTGCTGCTGAAGGCAGTTGGAAAGTGTCTCCATTACTACACACATACACTCTTTGGATGGAGATAATCTGATGCATAGTATTGGCTCACAACAGCAAGTAAGATCCAGAAAGACTATCAGAATATATCTATAAAACACATATAATATAGAGTCTGAAGAGCGGAGGGAGGGTGACAAAAGTACTACCTAGGAGTGCCAGAGGAGACCAAGTCACTCTTGCAGCCCTTATTTAGATTCTCACACCTCATTTCCCATTGCAAGTTGAAATACCTGGCTTCATTAGGACTTTGCATGTTCTTAATATTAAGTTTCCTGAGCACAGACTTAAGTCAGAAATGTCTGACCCACCCACAACCTTCAGCGCTGTGGTTTTGTCTGCCTTTTCAAATTTCCCTGCAGTTACACATGCAACAAGTGCTCTTGTAGGAATACGATTTTCATACTTGCATAGGAGAATGGCTACACTGACTTTCATCTTCACCAGTATATTTAAAAAGAAATAATTACAAGGACAATTGTTATCCCTGTTTTGCAAAGAGAAAACAAAGGTATTGAAATTTTCACTAACTTAGGTAAACAGTCACCAACAAAAAAGTTTGTCGTGTAGATATTCTGACTTCTGTTCTGCTGCTGTGACCAGAAGAGGAATCATTTTCCTTTTCATACATTTTGCTATAATATCTGCTGTTGGCTAGGAAGTGCTGGCAGATGTTCACATACAGAAACACTAACATTTTGGAAGACTTCCTCCTGTTTTCTATTCATAATTGTATCTTCCCACAAGCTACACTGAAACATTTAAACGACTACTTTGCAAATCACATTTTGAGAAAGAGAAGTCCCTGCAGCTAACTAGAGTCAGATTACAGTGGCATTCAGGTGCTTCCATCCACTACAACCAAGGAGGATCAGGCACCTAAAAATGCCTTAAAATTCACAACCACAATACCTAATCCTGCTGAAAACAGTGAGTACAGTTCTGCTTCCCAAGTCTGATACTTTCTATAAGACTTGTATAGTGACAGACTAACCTGGTAGACAAAAGCAAAGTCAAATGACCACAATCTTCAAATGGCTAGAGCTACTTCTAAATTAGGACCTACATAAGAAGCAATCTAAGTGCTCTGGAATACACTATAACAGACTGAAACCACCTTCATAGAGTAACTGCTTATTGTGTTCTATGGCCTAGAAATACAAGCACCTTCGAAAATCAATTATGCAAAGAAGAATGTCAGAACAGCCAATTAGATTGAAAACTGATGCTACATCTAATTAAGCAGTCAAAACTGACTTTTTGCCTAGAAACAGAAGGAAAGAGACTATTCTGCTTTAGCTGCATGTGCAATTTTCCCATCATATATCTTTAATCATCTGTTACTTGCTGGCAGTTCAACCTGCCACTTTCATAATTTATTTTTAAAATCAAGAACAGCATTTAGGCTTTCTGTATGTTTTAAGCATATGTAAAATAAGGTTTTACCCCAGTTGAGAATGTGGTCTATCAAAAAAGGCAACATACTAAAATGTCATAAATATGTATATGGTACAAGAAAAGAAGAAACCAAAAGGCAAAGGATCTCAAGTTAAAGCTTCCAGAACACGTTCACAAATCATTTAAAGTTATTTGCGCCCTTTTCACAAAATCATTTGTATCTTGGACATTTAGCTGGAATAAGGAAAAAACATATAGGCAAAAAACAAATTTAAAGTCAGCACATACATATATTTGAAATTCATACACTGCAAATACATACATTAAGAGGCATACATTGCAGCAATGTTCCTACAGTGCTAACAGCAACAAAAATGACTAAGTGGAGCCACTGCAATCTGGAAAATTAAAATCTGCCTGCTCAGTAAGGACCCCATACACTATAAGAAAATCAGCAGTCATCTTATGCGCTAGTCAGAAAAATATCTCTGGTTCTGTGGGGCACTGAAAACTTCCCAAGGGATACTGAGTGACTTCAACAACCATTTACATCCAATTGTTTTTGTCCTTGTTATTCCCTCAACTCTTCTTAACAAAATAAAAAGGTCAGTGTGAAAATCTAAACTCCTGTCTCCTTTTGTTATGACTAAAATGGTAACCCACTGGGAAACTATGTACACTCATAATTACAAAGAAAGCAGGAACAACTTGAAGAAAACTCTTTAGTAACCCAGTAATATTTTTTGTCCTGACACTGGGAAAATGTACAATAAAAAGACTTATTCTTACAAACCTCTAATCTTATTATGACTGAATTGAAAGGGAGTTTTGACTTCCCCCTCTCCCCAGCCCATTACACCACAATGGGCCCTCAACTCAGAGCCATACCTTAAAAACTACAGCTATTTTAGGACACAAACACCACAGCAACACAAACATGTTGCCATTCTAAGGAGTCGCTCCCTTCACGGAGAATGCTGTTCTGCCACAAAACCACCATGGATGTTTAAAACCAGCCTGTGTCAGTGTTTCTGAACGCATATGGCCATGCGACTCCACATTAATGTCCATAGTGACACACGCTGGCTGTACCAGGGAAGAACATCACTAGAGAGAGCACCTTCAAAAAAAAAAAAAAGAAAAGCCTTTGGCAACTATTAGCTACTGATAAATTATCTCATTAATGCAAACATGAAAAAGAAATTCCCTTTCCAGATCTTATCTCCTTTGAATTATAACTCTCCTGTACAGGAAACACAGCCTCATGCCTGTTGCACTAGAAATGCTTTTAGATCTGAGCTGAAACTCCTGGGATGACACAAGAAGGCAGCAACCAAGTCCCTCTATTTTAAAACTACAGGATGATGCAGAGATTTGCTCTTGCTCCACCAGATGTTAAGCCATATTCCTTGATCATTTAGTCATATTTCTAAGGAGCATTTAATCATCTTTCAGAGAAGAGACTTGCTTCTAAAGGTCATTTTAATTTTTTTTTAAATTAAGATAGTTTTTTTCTTAAAACATTCTTGACTCCAGCTTCATTTTAATAAATTTTTACACCTTAAGTGTAATTCAAAAACACACTGCAAATGAGCAAGTGTAAGCAATGTAACCTATGCCAATAAATGTAACTGGCCATTGAGAATTATTTTACAGTCCTTTAAGAATTTCAATATAAGGCAGTGTAATTATTTTAATAAACTTCCTAAATGTACTCTTGAAAGACAGAACAAGACTAGTATTTCTATTCCCAATATAAACAAAAAAAAACAATCAGAAGCACTAAGACAGATCAAAACTCATTCTGTTTCTCACAAAGGCTATGATACAGAAGCTCACAAGGGCCACCTGTTTTAAAAAAAAGGGGAGGTATTCCTATTCAGCCATCTGCCTTGCTGCTCTAGGGTGCCTCGTTTCAGCATTTTGCTCGATTCACACGAAACTTTCAGTGAGCATTTCCTAAGCTGGAACTGGGGTATGTTTAGCGTTTCCCAAGTAAAGCAGAAGAGTAGGTGGTGCTATTATTCATCCCTGCACCCCACCACTCACAAAATAAGCCATCTGCCATCCCTGTTCCTGCTGTACTTTAATTAAACGTCTACCAGGCAAAGAAAAAAAAGGGAGTAAGAGGGGTGTGAAAGAAAGCAGGAGAGGTAGGGGGAGAAGAAAAGTGGAAGAAAAGAGGGCAGGAAGGGAAGGGACGGGACCCCGAGTGCTTCGGGAGCTGGTGGGGGCGGGCAATCGTCCCCATCAGGGGCAGGGGGCGAGGGGGACCGTACCTGGAAAGAGAAAGGCTTTGCTCCCGTTGTGCAGCCCCGGCACCTGGCGCACGCCCTCGGCGGAGCCTCCCAGCTGGAGCTCGGACAGCACGTCGATCTGCAGCGAGGGGTCCACGCCGAAGCCTGCGACTGACCCACAAAGTGCTGTCAGTCACCCCACAACGTGCTGCTACCCAGTCACCCCAGAACGTGTCATCACCCCACAACGTGCTGTCAGTCAGTCACCCCACCCGCCGACACCGCAACTTTCCGAGCCTCCCCCCTCCTCGCACCTGCAGCCACCCGGGGAACCAGAGCATCACCGTCACGAAGCTCCCCGAGCCCCGCTCCCTCTTGCCCGCCCGGCGTGGCCGGCACCCGCCTACCTGTCCCCAGGCAGAGGAGGAGGCAGAGCGTGCCGAAGCGGCTGCCGGACTCCATGGTACAGCGATGTGCTCAGTCCATCGTCCCCCTCCTCCGGCTGCTGCGGGGGGAAAACCCTGCGGGGAGGGCAGCGGCTGGGTCCCTCCCCGCCTCTCAGCGGGCGGAGCGCATCCCCCGCCGCCCCGCAGCGCGCATCGCGGCGGCCGGAGCACACAAAGGCGAGGGCGGGCGGGCAGCGCAGCCCCTGCACCCGCGGGCAGACAATGTGGGGAAGCCCGCCCGAGCCTCCTCCCGCCGCTGCCGCCGAGCGAGGCCGCGGGAGGTGGCTCCGCAGCTCCCCTCCCCGCCGCCGCCGCCGCCACCACCACCACCACCACCAGCCGCAGCCTCCGCCCGGCGCCCGCGGGAGCAGCGCTCTCCTCCTGCCGGCCAAGGGGACAGCGCGGGGCGGGAGGGGCCGCTGCTTTATGGCGCGGCCGCAGGAGCCGCCCACCGCTCCCGCCCGGCCGGGGGAGGCACCGCGGGCCGCCCCTGGGGGACAGGGACAGCCCGGTCGCGGCTGGGAAGTTTGAAGGGAGTCGGGGAGGGCAGTGGGGGTCGACGATGGGACTAGAGGGAACGGCAGGAGAATGTGCCAGGGAAGGGTTAGGTTGGCTATTAGGAAAAGGTTCTTCACGCAGAGAGTGGTGGAGCACTGGAACAGCTTCCCAGGGAAGCAGTCATGGTGCCAAGCCTGGCAATATTCAAGAAGCATTTGGACAACGCCCTCAGACACACGGTGTGAACGTTCGGGTTGTCCTGTGCAGGTACAGGAGTTGGACTTGATGATCCTTGTGGGTCTCTTCCACCTCAGGTCATTCTGTGATTCTGTCTGAGCACTCGGGGCTCTCCCCAAGTGCTTTGTTGTCCCCCGCCCGGTTTGAAGCCCCTGCCTGAATTCCCGTCCGGAGGTAAAGCTGTCCAGGCTCTGGAAGAATCTCAGCCTGATCTTTAGGCACTGTATGATCTTTAAGATCCCTTACAACCCAAACCATTCTATGATTCTACAGTTCTATGATTCTACGGTTCTATGATTCTACAATTCTATGATTCTATGATTCCATGATTCTATGACTCTATGAATAAAAATAATTTGGGGTGGGGTAGTTGGTGTAAGAAACCAGGACGTTTACAGTATTTGACTAAGATGGGAGCGTGCGGGGATGCACCCACAAGCACAGGGCTCTGTCAGGCGTAGGTTCCCATTTGTCCTGTCATGAAGGATGATTTTTACAGTAACACAGCGGTCCTGTCCTCGATTCCTGAACAAACCCTCCTCCCCCCCAGCAAGTGACATTTCAGTGTCTTACTCTGTGTACCTATAAAGGGGGCTAAGAATAGCCCTATTCTTCCCTTCTCTTTCATAGACTCCCGATGTGCAAGGCAGAAATGTCTTGTTGCAAGTTTGTCAAATTCTGAGGAATAAAGGATTGAGGTTTTTAAATTTTTTTCTAGTTTCACGTGCATGTCAGTAAGACCCTGATGTCAGCTGGTCATTCAAGTATTGTTTATTGACCTCCCCCAAAATCATCCCCTATCATCTTTTCAAATAATAAAATCTTTACAAATAACCTTTACATTATTTTCTCAATAATAATTACAAAGGTTTTTTCCACGTTTTTTTCAAAGACAACCCTGGGAATGAGTGGTAAATGTCCTTTCCAGGCTAGATAAACCAACTGAGATCCTACAAAAAGTACAAAGCAGACACCTTCTTTCCTGTAAGAAAAAAAAAATAAAAGGAGAGAGGAGTGTCTAAAGATGAAAGCAGGAAAATGCAATTCATCCCTTGACCTAAATCCAAAACATGGGTGTTAGAACACAGCTCCAGCGTGCCCCACAACCCATGTCACCATTGGAAGAGCTACAGGCTTCTCTTCCAGGTGGTGGAGCAACTGCAGTTCCATGAGAGGTGCTTCTGTAGCCACTTCCCATTGCAACTCATCTGAAAGCAAATAAAGGAGTCCTGCTGCTGGTACCAACTGGGTCACAGAGCCTCCCTGGTGTTATAGTATTCATATTCAGAGGTCCACCCCCACCCTAATCAGCTGAGCACCTCTTGTGCACCAAAGCTTTATCTCCAGGCTGTTGGTGGTGTTGAACTGTGCTTCCAAACTCATGAAATCTGCTGTCTGCTAGAGCAGTCTCACAGATGATGTGTTTCCTTTGGGTAGTTAATGGACAACAGCCACACATCGGTGATTGTTTTCATGCTATTTTAATCACATTGGTTACAAATAACTGAACCAGAAGCAATTAATTTGAGAAGAAATAGTTTCAAAATCTAGAGAAATAATGATGCATAATGAGCCCCATCGACAGCTGGGTCAAGCACACAAGTGAACAAACCAAAAGAGGTAAACATCTGCCTTGAATTCTTCACATCTGCTGACAGCCACTGAACTTCCATTAGCTGGAGCTGCCAGAGTGGAGCAAGCATATAAATCAGGTGGAGTCTGCCCCTTTGATAATCCATTTCTCTCTCAAGATATCTCTAGGGAGTGGCCACTCATCTTCATGTCACATACATGAAAAATCACTCAAAATGCCATTCAAACTGCTTTTCTATTCCCTCTTATCCATGTGGAGCCCAGGGCAGACATTATACACATTACACAGAGCTGTGTTTCTGCTATGTGAGATGTCAATAGTGACTTATTTCAGCTAACCAAGAAGTAAGTGAACAGCAAAATGAGAACTTCTACCTATACAAGGAATATGATATTGAGGATCAGATCTTTCAAATAGTTGGCTAAACCTAATATGTATTTCTACCCATGGAATCACTTGCTGATCACTTTAGAAACATAGGTTTGCAGTCTTTCTGGGTATGTCTTTACTCAAATCTGGATATTATGGAAATACCTGAAAGAAAATAGTTTCTAGTACCTTCAATTGGCCGGAATGCTCTTCCCTTTGGTGAAAGCCGTTTCTTTTAGCCAAGAATTCTACATACTCATCACATTGAGACTCCCTATAACCGACTCCACACATGGCAGAGGGTGATAGACCTTAGAAAGCAGTATAGCGCATAAGAACCATATTTTGGTAACAGCAGAATGTTCCAGCGCTTTCCATTTTAAGCAAGATCTCTGTCTAAACCATTTCAGATATTAACCTTCAGGGCTCTCAACAAGTTTCAAGGCTCTCATCAAGTTTCAAGGCTCTCAGAAGCCTACACTTCTCAAAGGCATCTTTTTTTTCTTGTGAGCTAAGATAGTTGATTCCTACTAAGATCATTCTGATCTCTACAAACATTAGAGGTAAGATTGCTCAAGGAAACATCTGTAAGAGACAAGGCTCATCTTTTGTGCTGATGATGGGACTTCTCCCATGACTTTCTTAAGAATACCATCTAGTCATAGGTATTACCACATTTACAGTAAAAGAGCCTTCACTTTACAAAGTGACATCCTGCAAATCCACAGCAATGGATATGTCAACAGTACCACATGTTCAGTTTCTCCAAGTGAAAAGGCTTTCTGAGGAGCAAACCTTGGACTCGGCCACCAAATCTCCTGGAAGGAGAATGACCTTGGTTGTGACATCCCTGTCTGACAGGTTGCTGAACCCCCCATACTTTAGTCACATTGGCAGGAGCACACTGTGTAACACAAATTTAATGCTCTGCAATACAACTGATTTACAGTATTCTGGTCATCAATGTTTCAATTTCAATGAGATTTTTGGATTAAATAGATATCATGATATTGACATCCCTCCCCTCTCAAAAAAATCCCCAAGTCCTAAAAACTAAATAGGTCTTCTGAATAATGACTAATATTCACAACAATTTTCATGCAAAATGAAGAGTTAAGGGCTGTTTTACAAGTCCCAAATTCATGAATGGTTTCTTTGCAAAGGATATCTCATATTAATTACACTCGTATTAATTATATGCCAATAAACTGAACTGAGTAAAGCTCTTAAAGCATGCAGATGAAAATTCTGTACTGGGAAAGCCTTACCTCTCTTAATGCAGCTTATCTGGGTCTATTTATTTTTAAAGCAAAACATGAATATTTCATTCACAGTAGTTTTACCCACGTATTCCTATGCTGGAACCTAGAGAGTCTACGTGAATTTAAGAAATACATAAGGAATTGTCACTGACCTACTTATAAAACACTGCTGCAACTTCTTTTCTGAGAGTATAGAAAACCGTCTTCCTTATATTGCAAAACACACATAGTTGTTTACTCACCATTATAATGCTTTAATTCAACGTTTATCCAGAAAAATATTTGTAAAACATGATGTTCCATAATTAATACTTTTTGAAGTGGAACAAGGAGAATAGTCTGTTGTCATAGAGAAGCAGCTTTTTAATTTGAGTAAATTTGATACTGCTGGGGATGAAGGCTTTTATTAGTTACAGTCAGGGAAAATGCAGGCAAATTACGCTGCAGCACTTTCTGCTAATACCCTTCAATGTGGACTTCTGCCTGCACCATTATATCATTATGATCCAGATTTTCCTTCTATGAAAACAGTCATGTGTAAAGACCATACAGTTGTTGTGTGATGTGTAAAATGCCACGTGGGACTAAGGTGAGACCACCAAACTCATTTTCACTTGTTTTCTAAATGATGGCTTCAACAGCGAGGAGCAAAGCTCAGATGCTGTTCTTGAATAAACCTCAGGTGCTTATTAGATAGTTTTTTCTTGCCTGCTTCCTGACCAGATCTGGGAACTTTTCCTGTGGCACTCTCTCCCTCCAACATATACACACGCCTATTTCTTCCTATAAAGCAAGGGATTTACTTTGCTGCTTCATTAGCGTCCCCACAGCTCCCCCCTTGCATAGCCTTTTCTTCCCGATTCCCCAGATGCTTTCTGCCTTTTAGCAGCTTTCCCTCACACAGGTGCTCTTTCTCTTTCCCCCTTTCTCATGTACAAATGTGCATGCACACTCACTCCTTTGCTCATCATCTCTTTGTAATTTATCAGTCTTGCAGCCTCCCCCAGGTGAGACCTGGTATCTGTCTTAGCATCCTGCATGCTGCAGCTTTCCCATCTCAGACACACGCTTTGCGTTTCTGACCAGGAAAGCCTTGCAGAACGTGGGATTTAAATGAAGAACTTGGCTAAGACCCAGCATAGACTGTCAAAATGACTAAGTTACACACCCGACCGTGACAGCACCAGCCCAGTTAAAATGCCTTGGCATCAAAGGTGTTCCTCTCAAGCACGCATCAGCTGAAGAGACACCACCCATCTTAGTTACTGTTATGAATGTTTCATACAGATTTGATATTGCCCCACTTTTAATTGCAAAAATTACTTACCATCAGAAAATAGATCTGTGAAACAAAGGCTGTAGCTATTTAAGGAGCATGCTTTACGTCTCTTAAAGTTTCACGTCTTCCTGGTTTTTTATACCATTTTCACTTGAGAATAATTCACAGCTTGTGCCTGAGGTTGCAGCTTCTGCAAGTGGACTGGTGCGGTCAGCAGCGGAAAAGCAGCACCAGGAGTGGGGGAATTTACAAAGTGATCGTTATGGCCGCGTTCTTCTGAGCGCAGAAATAGAAATGGAGACAATTACATTAACGAGAGGTAGAAATGAAGGTATTTTTCAGAAGTTTTCTCAAAGATTCTTTTTTGATTCAAGGGCAAGGAAGAAAGGCTGGAAGTGCAGACTATGCTCTCTTTTTCCCAAATTTGAACTTAAGAGTCTTCAGAGTTGCAAGATACCCACATTAACCTTCCTTGCTAGAGTCTTGTTTTTTTATACTAGATTTATTTTCTGCCTCCAAGAGGGTGCACATCCCTTTGATGTAAGATAGAAGTGATAGACTGCCCTGCTGGCAGCCTTCACATGTTATGATGCCTAAAAATTCTTTTCACAGAAAATGTCAGCTAGGAGTGCTGGCATTGTATGTGGCACGTGGAATCATAGCAAGTAAGAAGAGGATAGTTCATGATCAGGATTTAATTATCTCAGTTCTGTCAGTCCAGACTCCAATAACAATTAGGAAAGATTAGTGTTAAATTACCTTGACCTAAGTGTGCTCTGTTTTGATCATTTTGCCATCTGAAATATTATCCCCTATTAAAAAATGGATCAGCATATCCATCACAAATATTTATGATAACAAAGCTGGCATGGAAAGACATGAATCTTGTAATACAGAAAATCTGCACAGACCACATTGGAGCCAGACACTGGCTGGAGTAGGAGTCCCTGAAAGAGGGTGGGTGCAATTTTATTCTTCTTCCACAGCCTAATGTAATATGGTAATTCCACCTGCAAGTATCAAAGTGGAAAGAGGATTTCTGATAGCAGAAGATTTTCTACCATGGAAAACAAAGGGAAAACAAAATCTAGTAGCTGACAATCAAGTCAGAACAAATCTCTACTTGACAGCACAATTTGTTAATGACTGCAAGAGGCTCAATGAATTCTCTAGGCTTTATTTCATTAAAACAGGTGCCGTTTAGGAGAATGTGCTATTCTTACCAGTTTGACACAGACAATAGTGGACGACATTTACAACTTGTTGTGGTGGTCAGAGTCAGTGGAGAGATTCCAGGCAGCTTTGGATCAGGGACCAGATCCAGATCAGTCCCTAGACCCAAATCCCATCCCCAGACCCTGCTCTCTGCAAAGAAACATCAGACACTCGTGGTACTGGGTTCTGCTTTCCTTCTCATGTGCACAAGCTGCTATATCAACAAACTCCTCAAACCAGCACAGATAATTTCAAAGAGTACCAGTTTGCCTGGTGCGTCATGAGTGGGACTGCAGTGAAACAAAATATTAATGCCTTTCATATATCCATTTAGTTTTCAGTTGAGCCAAGGCAGATTTTGCCTCTTGCATTGTAAAGAGAGGGAAAAAAATAGTTTAAAACGTGCTTGTGACCTCAAAGTTACAAATTTAAGGGTTCCTAGTACAGTCTAATGACTTCTGCAGTATCAGGAGACAAAGTATCACAGGATCTCTTACACTGCTTGACAAATAAGATGTTTTTCAAACTTGATCTATACAGTTTTCATACTCAAAGGCATATTTATCAGCCAAACTACAATAGTTTCAATGATTCTATCAGTCTAGCAGATAATTAAGAAGGCCTTTAAGTAGTGTAGAGTTGTGTCATAGCATTAACACATCATCAAACTCCAGTTCTTAAAGGACCTTATATTTCTACTGCCTTGAGAGAAAAATGTAGAAGAAAGGGAACGGCTTGGCTTAGCGAGGGACCTGTCTCCAGCAAACAGTCTAGTAATATGATCAGCAATTCCAAAATGTAAATTTGCATCATATATTTTAAAATTTCTATCATTTTAGCTTTGATTTTAAGCCATGAAATTAAAGTTCTCCATTGATTAATTAGTAAAATCATTACTGAATGTTACTAAACAAATTCCATTATTCCCTTTTTTGAACAAACAAAAGGAAGAGAAACATATGGCCCCATATTTTCTTAAAAATTAACATTTATAGGCAAATACTAACATATATTTTAGATCCCACTCCTTGTCCCCTTAATAGCAAAAATCCGCTTAGGATTAGGAGGACCAGGTTCAAGTACCTGCTTCATCTGATTACAACATAAACTTCATCCTGGTTTATCTCTATTACTAGTGAGCACCCAACTCTTGAGTTATTTCTAGCAGAAAATTGTTTCACCGTAAAAATGCTTGATTAGCCTAATGTAAGTGTTCTGTTTTTCAAAAGGCAGAGCAGTAGATGTTTCTCATGAACATCGCTTGCAGTTTTACTCATTCCTTGTTCAAGCTTGCGTAAAGGTGGAGATCCAGTATTTTAACATACCTGCTTGGCTCTGGGAATTAGACTGTTAATGGGAACAGATGGCAGTCAATAGCTTCAGTATCCAACCACTGATGGAAAAATGATTTTAGAAGCCAGGAATTCCTTGCGTTCTTGGTTTTGAATCCCAACAACATTGTAATCTTGAGAAATACATTAAGTAACTAAAATAACATCAGTGGTTTCCTCTTGGATGGGGAGGAGGATTCAGAAACGAGACATGCTAAATCACAGGTGTGTAAGTAACAGAATGATACAGAGATACAGGAGTGGAGGGTTACTGGTGGTTGAGAAACCAGTACCAAGTTGGGAAGAAATGAAGCAATGGTGAATAAGAAACTTTTATTAGAAGGGAATATCAAAACACATTCAGTGATGATGAGGTTTTTTAAAGGAGGCTAAAGGTAGGAGTTAAAATGTGCCACCTAAACCATTGAGGGGAACTCAGTATAGGAGAAACTACTGTTAGCACACAAATTCTAGATCCTAGAAAAACAAATCCAGTGCTGTAAGCATACCACATACCTGTGGATCAAAATGATTAAGCATGAAGAAATACTAAGTGCAATGGAATTCAGTAGCTTAGTAAGGGTTTAGTTCAGAGAGTATAGACCCAAGTACAATAATTATGATGAGAATAATTATGGTATCTGTATTTACATGAGTATTTCCCTTGTAGCTGATAGAATGACAAGCATGAATGAATGGAATCATATTCAGGCTAAATAATTTAAGCAAAATCAGCATTTTTAGAATAAAATACCATCATTTAAAACATGAAATTTTCTTCCAGAGAAATAATTATTTAAAGGAAATGTGATTCATAACTTTAGAGTGGAAGCTATTTATAACCTGTGCTTTAGCAGATCTCCACAGTTCAGAACAAAGAAATAAGGGAAGGAAGGTATGGGATAATTAAATAGTGAAATTCAAGGATTAATTTTGATCCCCAAAGCATCTTTCAAGAATGGTTATGCACTTAAAGCAATGCAAATAAAATGGAAAATCTGACAGGCAAGATGCAGCTCATACAGTCAGATGAAGCTCAGAAAGTACGTAAAACCAGTCAAAAGCATGATGGCAAATAAGTTATGCAAGTAAATTATATATGGAGAGCTGACTATTAGACAGGCTACCTAGACTGCTAAGTGTAAAGGAGGAAAATATAGAGTGAGAAAAGATTTCAGTGAAGGTAAGTGATTTATTCAAGTGTCAGAAAAGAGGGCTGGGGGTGAATCTTTGCTCTAAAATTACATGTAATAATGTGAAAGCCCTGTTGGATAAAAGACATTAAAAATATCAGTGGTACAACAGCTCCAGAAATATATGTTCCAATAATTCATGTTATCAATGAAATTCACTAGAGATTCTGAGGAAATCCTAAGAAAGAAGCACAATTGCAGTCTACCATAATTCATCATTAAATGTATGTAATTCATCATTAAAACAGCCACTCTGATGGATAACTGGAGAATGTACAATGCTGTAGCAATCTTTTAAATAGCTCTTAAGACTGACCCTCAGAACTGAAATCTAGAAAATCTTAATTCACTAACAAGGAAAATAGTTGAGAAAATCACTTAAAACTGTTCTAAAACGCCTACAGCTGATATGTAGGGGAGAGAGAACAAATCAGGATGAATAAATTGCAAGTCAGCACTGATCAGCAAAGATAAATTGATATCCTTATCAGTGAGGATAAATTATACTTTCCTAACCTGTTCAGTTGTTACAAAGAGTTAGGAAAATATTGACTAAAAGAGAACCATGGGCTATGTATTTACAGAGACATTTGATAATATCATTCACATGAAGCTTTTAAGGAAACTCAGTAACCCTGGGGTGGGAGATAAGGTCTTCGCTGTGAGTTAAAGAGAGAAAAGGATGGGGATGAATGGCAGGTGACTGGGATGAAAAGGCATAGGATTGTGATGCCAGAGGGACTGTAGCAGAGGATCACTTCTAGGATTAATTCCACCCTTTCTCCAGCTCCATCTATTTATTAGTGACCAGCAAGAAAGGGAATACAATGAGATGGCAAAACTGCTGACAACACAAAGCTTTTAAATTAGATCAAACTAAGGTGTCTGTAAATACTCTTGGGACTTGTTGCAAAGCTAGCAACAGGAAATGAAATTATTTTCAGCATAAGCAACTGCAGAGATATGGCCATAAAACAAACTGCTTAAACTGCTTATACTCATTAATAGGGTCTGAACGAATTATGGGAGAACATTGCTGCTTTGCATTTCGGAGAGAAGAACTGCTACATTGTGTTGCTTATTTACAACTAGAGTGATTATATCAAAATAGTGGCTAGTATAAAATATCTTCTGTTCATCTATTTAAATTGTTTAGGTTCCATTTTATCTGAACCCTTCCTAATCTCTGAGTAGTGCTCTATTCATATGGTGACATATCACTGCTGAGAAGGGCAGTGTCTGCCTCTTTCTTCATAGCTGAAAAATCTTGGCAAGCAGATGGCTTTGAACGGTGGGGCCAGCTAAGCAGTCTGTCATAGCCTCATTCCTTCACCCAGTCTAAGAGCCAGAGGACTCCTGCTGTGGGAGCTTTTATATCTCTTCATAAAAAAGACCGACGACATGCTAAAGATAGCCTCTGCTTGCACAGGCTGAGCCAAGCTGTGCACAGAGGAAAATGAACAGCCTGTCCTTGTTGCAAGATATTTTTCACAGATTAGAATGCTGATGGGAAGGGGTTTGCTGCCATCTCGCATTGGCCAATCCAACAATGAATTTCCTTTCCTCCTTCTGGAGTCCAAATGGGTCCAAAAAACATGAAAGGCAGAAGGAAGAGGAGGTGCACTGAAAACTGTACATTGGGCTCAAGAGACTTTTTTTTCCTTGCACTGATAGAAACATGGAGTAACTCAGCAAAGAGGTGCCTCAGCAAGAGGGCTGGGAGACAGAGCAATAAGTGGATGGACCAGCACTTGGATGCTAAGCTGTCATTGCTGCTAGCCAGCCCTAAAATGTGGATGCTGCTGGCATCTCCCTCACTCCTGCTCATCCCTGTATGTTAGTTCAGCCCTGAGCAAGTGAATATGATACAACTGACAGGCATGGGCTGATTTCCCAGGATTACGAGAAGACTCTGCATGCTTGCCTTAATATCCTACTGTAGCCAGCCTCTGCTTAATGAAAGGGAGGTAAACATTTCCCTTTCCCCATAATGAATTTATTAATTTGTGGAAAAGGGAATTCTCTTCTTTACCTGTTCAGATGACTTGAATATCCCTTAGGGGATGGCATTAACTTGATACGGACAACACAAACACAGAGCAGCAAATCTTCTCAGTGTGTGAAAGCTTGGGGAGAGGGAGGAGAATGAAGAACACAAGACACAGAAATGGTAATAATTGCTACCCTGTCTGACCTTTCCTACTTGTACATATGTGCCTTTCTCTGCATCTGTTATAGTTTAAAGTATCTGCTGATCATAGGTGAACAGAAATGTGTATGATCTTCTGAGCCCAATATTTTTTGCCTCACTTCTAATTCCTTCCCATCTCTGTTGCGAATTCTCACCAGGTACATTTTGGAGCATAATTAGGTGTTTTCACAGCCATATAACACAGGGAGGATCATGACCATTCTATGGTCAATCAGTTCGTTCATCCCTCCTTCCTCTAGTTCATGAACCCTTTTACTACAGCAAAAGTTCTGGTGATTAGTCTTCAAGGGCATGATTTTGCACTTTGGATTATTAAATTTCATGCTGTTCCTATTCTGCGGTTCCACAAGGTCATCTAATTTTCCTGCATAATAATCAAGTCTTCCTCTGGTCTGTATTAGTTGTACGTACCAGCTTTGTGTCATCTGCAGATTTTGTAAGCATGCGTCTAGTTCTTGCACAAAGGTCAAGAAGGAAACATCAAACCAGACTGGGCCCAATGCTGCCCTCACAGGGAATGTGACTATTGCTTTCTACTCCTGTAATCCAGCAGCCTCCTCTGTTCTGCAGTGTCAGAATTAATCCCCTGTCATCTTTTACTCAAATATTAGTTCCTGTGAGGCACACACTGTCTCAACACTTGCCTTAAATCTAGGTAGATTCAGTCTACTTTTATTTGCTTCTTCATCTTTATTTATTCCCTATAAACTTTTCTGGGGTTCATACAGGACAAAATCCAACTCAGCTGTGATTATCTGTTTCTCTACCTCCAGTCCCCTTTTCTTTTCTTCAGCTCATGCCATGAAACAACGTGTTTCTCCCTGGAGGTGGTGGGAGGAGAGGTGCCAGCAGAGGACAAGCACTCTGCCAGCATCTCCTGTCTGGATAGAGACAAGTAATGTTTGGGACATCACCCAATCCTACTTTTGTTTTGGGGATTTTTTTCACTAAATCTTTAATAGGTTTAATAAACATGCAGGTTCAACTGTATTGGGACATTTCTTTCAAAGACCCTGTGAGACTTTTAATGAAGGGAAAGAGTGTTCAGAAAATCTCCCTGTGCTGGCAAGGACTTCGTATAGATCCTGCCTGTCCTTGCAGCTTTTCCAAAACAAATGAATGCTGGGGCATGCACAGGAGGATTCTTGGGAAAGGCAGGACTGAAGGGCAGGCCATGCCAGAAGCTGGGCAAAACTGCGACCTGAAGATTAATTTACAGAGCAAAGAAGGCAGGACTGCTGAGCAATGACAACAGATGTGCTCATCCACTGAAAGAATGAGCAGAAGCAGCTCACAGGAACCAGCTCCTGCATCCACCAGCTTCTCAGCCAGAGGAGGGATTCAACTGTATTGCCTCTCAGGTATGCATGTGGGGCTCTGAGAGCACAGGATTTGTAGAGATTATACTACAAATGCACCTGCGTTATTTTCTATGGAGCAGGTAAACATGAGCTGTCTGTGCCCCTGACTACCCTGTTTTATGTAGCAGCCTGGCAGACAGGAAACAGTTCTCACCTCACCCAACACCATGGAGGAGGAGAAGATGTGGTCAGGATTATTGCCAGTAAATTATTTGAAATGTTTGCCCTGCTCATGACAGATTGCTCAGGTTTCCCCTCTCAATATGTTTAAACAGTACAATAAAATTTCTGTTTGCTTAAGGCCATCTGCCTAACTCACAGTTTGGGAGTGGGGAAGTGTCACTTGCTGCTTGCCCAGACTGGAACCAAGTTTTCCACATTTCTTAGTGGATGATGAAGCAGCTTTTCTTCAGGTTTTTATTAAAGATAACTCAAAACCGGATGAGGCCTTTCAAACTGCCAGTTGGTGCTAGGTGGTAGGGCTGCATGCAAGCTATGTTTGCTTTTCCCCAGCCATAAGCCTTGGTAGCAGGGCTGTCACCCACTGTCAGTGCTGCACTGTTGCAGCTTGGCAGTGCTGGCTCCAGAGCTGCTCCCACCTGGCCAGGTCACAGCAGCAGCAGAGCTGCTTTGCACCTGACCACAACATGCAGTGCGAATGTGCCCTCCGTTTTGCTTTTAGCTTCAGGAATGGATGACTTCTGTCACCCTGCCGTCCTCATTCACATCCCAGCACTATTCCTTTCCCAGATACTGGGAAGGGCATTCATTTACATTCATTTACTCTTTGGCCATACCTTTCATTTCAATTTGTCAGTCAGCAGTTCCTCCAGTCCTTTCCTTCTCATTCTGTTTTTTTGTTTCAGAAGATATAGTATCTGCTCCTGTTTATTTTCTCTCTCATCGTGAGGTACAGCTCAGCAAGGATTATGAACATTTTTAGTTTATCTCTGCATTTTCTGACCTTGGAGTCCTAGCTCCCCTAACTATCAGTTTCTTTTCCTTTAGAGGCAGGTTTCCTCTCACTTTTAAACACGGTCTATGGGTGCTTCTTTTTGCCAGTCAGGTCAAGTTTCCTTTCCTAACATTTTCACCTTGTGCCTGCAATACACAAGAAAACTCTTAAATAATACAACTTCTGACTTAAATTATCTCCAAGCCTCATTCACATTAAAATTCTTGAGCTCCTTACTCCACTGAGCCTTATTTCATACACATAAAAAAATGCTATTCTGAATCCAAAATCTTGGTTACAGACCTATTTTAACTTCTTTATAATCACCTGATCAAAGATGATTTTTGACAGCCTGTTCCTTTGTACCTCTGTAAGGATCTCAGTTAAAGCAGGATCATCTCTGGTCAATATTGTGACCCTATCACAGAATATGCAGGCTTTCTTATCCAAGAATAGCAGGACTTTACAATTACTGGTAGCATAACTTTCCAGTCTATACATACAAGTTAAAAACTCCTACCAACAGATAATTCTTCCATCCTCTTACAGAGATCTCCACCCATATCCACAGCTGAGCCTGGGGAGATCCACAACAGATGGCTCTGACAGAAACATATTTTCTACTGTGTGCCTTCTGTTCGTAAGAAAGCTTCTGTTCCTGTACCTCTTATTCCCACTATAAAGCCCTGCATGACTTACACACCTTTTCTTGCCCTTCACGATTATGCAGTTTCCCCACAAAAAGCCTAAAATTTAGAGAAGTTTTGATGGCTATCTTGGCAGGACTCATATTTTACTTTGACTCTGGGGATGTTTGCTGTTTTTCTGAAGGCCACAGCAAGCAGCAAGCAATTACATGAGACTCAGCTTTCATTAGAGAAAAAAAAAAGAAAAAAGGAAAGCGTTCGTCACTCATGTTCGTAGATAAAAGCTTGAAACTCTGACTCAGATGCACCTAAACACTCTGGAGCTAGAAAGGAAAGGAGGAGATACCTGAAATGAATTTTTAAAAAAATCCCAATGTAAGCAGTGTCAAGAATTTTGGAGTTTGAGGCACATTTTTGGAGGTTGAGCTTGATGGCAATACCGTGCTAAATGGAGGGAGGAAGACCTGGAGCCGTCTCAATGCCTGTGTGTGCTGTGGAGAAGAAAGGCAAAACTGTACACAGAACAGATCCTGCAGACTCACAGTTCTTGTATTAAAATTGCAAATGTCCTTCTATCATCACCACCAGGAACCGTGAGGTGAAGGAGATTTCATAACAGTGTCTTTTCAAGCGGCCAGGAAAGTGGTACAGAACAGTTTCACATGTAATAGACTTAAAAATATTTTATTACAGATGCAATATGTAGAAAATGATTTAATCAGCTACTATATGCTCCTTACCTAGGGAATGTTTACCATACTGTTAAGATACTTTGAATAAGCAACATAGACTACGTCATCCTAATAGTGAAAATGCTGAAACAGTCCAATCTACGAAGCAAATATGTAGTAGAAGGAAAACCTTTCTTCCCTTGTTATCAAAACTCTCTGTGATACACTGTATTAGGAGCTAGTAAAGGCAATGCAAAATTTATGGTGTTCATTTTTGTGTGTATTAACTGAATAAAATCCATTAAGAAAAGACACATTAGCATACAGTAGGTGTTAGAAGAGAAGCATGTGAACTTCTGACAATTAAATGAATTACACAAATAGATCTTTAAAACCTTGACAACTAAGAAAGAGCTTATCCAAACACATAGCAGTAACAGTCTTCCTTTAATTTCTGACCTAATTTTGAAAGGATACTTTCTCTCCTTTGTTCCTCCTTTTTATTAATTTTCCCATCCTTGGGTGTTAATAGTACACTTGTGTCATTTTTCAGCTGGATGTTGAGACCATGAGGATGCCATCACATGGTTATCTTCACAAGGTTATCGTAAATAAAACAACACAGAACATTAATAAGGAGCAGAATAATATGTAATGCAGTTTTGAAGAATTCACACCACTTATTCATCTTCTGTGACCATTTAATAAAGGAAGTGTCTGAAAGGACAGATGGGAATTGAAAGCAATGTACTTGGAAGAAAATGGAGATTACAACTATCCCGCCAATAATTTGAAACTGATTCTCAAGCTTCTTCAAAAATAAATGCAGAGCTCAAGGTCAGAAAATACATTACTTAGAATCAACCATTAGAATGCAGAACAGCCCTGTAGCAGATTTTGCTGTCTGCAGATATCCTACATTTGTCTTCATCAGGAGTGGAGTATCCAGGTTACTGCAAGTGTCTTGGAGTACTGAGCTCAAGTAGTTTATTGATTGTGGTATAGAAGTAGCTATGCAATGGTAGCAAAACTGCAAATGCCCTGTCCACAGCACACCAGGTCACATGTACCACTGGTGATGGATTCTGTAGGTCTACCGCGCTGTATGGTAAGCCACATCTGTAAGTGCTGGCCAACAATAGAGTGGGGAAATGTTTCCATGACAATAAGCATCACTCCTTTCTGTCCCCTTCACTCCTACTTATTCCTGCCTCCTCCTGGCTTTCATTTATCATAGGTTGCTCTGCAACAAATCTGTAGCACATTAGGGCAACGAAGATGGTGATGGGGCTGGAGCATAAGCCCTACGAGGAGCGACTGAGGGAGTTGGAGCTGTTTAGTCTAAAGAAGAGGAGGCTCAGGGGAGTCCTCATTGCTCTCTACAAGTACCTAAAAGGAGGTTGTAGTCGGGCAGGGGTTGGTCTCTTCTCTCGGGTGACCAGTGACAGAACTAGAGGGCATGGACTCAAGCTTCGTCAGGGAAAGTTTAGGCTTGGTGTGAGGAAGAAGTTCTTCACTGAAAGGGTGATTGGCCATTGGAATGTGCTGCCCAGGGAGGTGGTGGAGTCGCCAACCCTGGAGGTGTTTAAGGGGAGATTGGATGAGGCACTGAGTGCCATGGTTTAGATGATGGTTGGTGTTAGTGTTGGTGTTAGTGTTGGGTTATAGGTTGGACTTGATGATCTCAGAGGTCCTTTCCAACCTTGTGATACTGTGATACTGTGATACATTGAAGATGCTTTTGGATTCTAGCCTATGGGACACGATAACTCTGCTCGCTGTGTGACGTGCTGCGAGGGAGGTAAACAACCATGGAGGATCTCTAGTACTCTTGGACAAGGTAGCCAAGATGAAACTACTGTAACAGTTGAGCTCAGAAGAGTGTAGAATGAACTTCTAGCTCTCCAACTCATAATTATCCCATACTTCAATATAATTTGGAATATTTTTTAACAGCTTACTGCACAGCTTTATTTTCTGCAGAGTCATTACTGCATTCTGGTTTTAGGAGAGAAACTTGTCTTCTTTTGGATTGCTCAGCATATTTCTGTCTTGTACTGATCTGTCATCTGTGGTTTTGACCAGCAGTAGTCACTTTCTTACAGCTCTGCAGAAGCAGATGGCAGATCTAAAGTTTCAGCTGCCCCAAAAATGTATAATCTCCTGTGGGAGAGGGATAGACCGGGAGAGAATTTGCATTCCTGCTGCTGTTGCTTGTATGAAGCTAGCAGCAGCTTCCTTGGCAGAGGATCTCCCCTAGCAGTGAGACACCCTGGCACTGAGTGTAGAAATGGAAATAGGCAGCAGCAGCAGCTCCTCTAGTCCTACTTTTGCCATTTTAAAATGTGCTGCACTGCATATTGACCAGATGAATAACAAAAAGGCAGAAGTCAGGGATCCATTTTGCTCAGTGTAAGTCTCTCCTTGCACACTCTGGACCAGCTGTGCTGTCTCCTCCACCTCCTCCCTCCTCTGCTGTGTCTCTGCCTCACAGCCCTCACAGTTTCCCCATCAATCCCAAGAGACTTAGCACAGCAGCTCCAGTAAAATGTGAGGAGGAAGGAGATAAAGTGTAGGGAGATTGATCATGCTCTGTGTCCATTTCATCAAGGAGAAGGCAGCAGACCCCATATGGGTTCCTTAAAGAAGCTGGAGAACCACTGCTCTAGGATTAAACTAAGCAACCAGATAGGTTTCGAGGAGTCTCTGCTGTTGCTTGATCCATGAAGACTCTCGGCCCCATTTCAGCCTTCCTTCATGCCCTGGACAGCAGCTGCTTTTACTATTCAGACTTAGAGTCTTTAAAGGTAGAAAGTGAAATGTGGCCAGATGTCATGCCAGTTATGTCAGTTCTTTCACAGTCACATGTCTTGACCACAGTAACTTGCTGGGCCATCTAGGTACAGGAGAACCTCTGGATTAGTAGAGTACACATACAGTTCAGGGTCCAGAGATATGGTAATTTCCAAAAAAGAGACCTCAAAAGGAGAGGTCTTGAGGCTCCCAAGCTGTCACAGAGACATTTATATGATTTTATACCTCTAATCCTGGCTTTCTCCTGTGTAACCCCAGGACTCATTTCCTGCTCTCAGGTGGAATGAGCACCAGTGGTTTTATGGGTCATTGACGCTAACTGGTGTGCAGCACCTTTTTTTGAATATGAAGGATTGTTATTCTTCATATTATTATTGTTGTTGTTGTTGTTGTGATGATGATGATGATGATGATGATGAAAGATCATGTTCATTCATCTTCTGGGTAAGCTTTAAAATTTTCAGTATGTCATCAGACTACCTCTATCAATCATGTGTCTTTCCAAGCATGGCTCATTAAGAGAGATCTGGAAAGGAGCCAAGCCTAGAATGGGCATATAAAAGTAAAAAATCAGAGGGCCTCAAAAGGTTCAGAGCAGAATAGCAGAAGACAATAATGGCAAGTAAAGCAAAAATACTTCAAAATTGATTTGGGTTTGGAGGATATGCCTAACGTACCCATTTCTTACAACTTGACTAAATAGCTCACTCTGTAAGAAAACAAAAATCAAGTCGTTCCCCTAGAAACTAGTGGGTGTGAAGAGTAGAGCCCTTCTGTCATTCTGTGCAGCAGTTACACTGAAGAAAGCCGTTACTGAAATAAATATGGGGTCATATTCTGCTGGTCTCATTTATTTTGGCAGTTTCATGGACGTTGAGGGTTCATGTGAATAAATGAGAAGGATTTAGCTTGAGGTGACAGCAGGTAAGCCCTCAAGCAATGAGAGAATGGAACTTAGACTGCCCAAGATTAGAAACTTAATGTTCTCCCTAGATTAATCTAAATAGGGAAAACTGAAGCTGTGTGGTGCTCAGCCTACTGTACAGCAATCCATCATCAAAAATAGAAGAGGTGGAGAGGAAAAATAAGATGAGAAAAAAAGTAAGATTTTTCTGCAGATAGGTTTCTAAAAGGTACGTTTCTCTAAAAAAAAAAGGCTGCAAGGATTTCATTTGCATATTTAATCATTACTTTTTAAAGATCTTTCAACTTCTTGGAAATTTCAAAGCATAAGGAATTTATTAGTAAAATGACATCTTGTATTGAATTTGAATACATTATAGCTTTGATTTTAACCTTTGTACAACAAGAAAGATTTTTTTGGATGTACTCTCATTTAAAATTAATAGATATACATTCTGTGCAGCTAAATGTTTAATTTGCTACAAGTACTGCTACCATTTTTATTTCTTGTAAAAAGTCTAGAAATATGCAGACATGGCATGGTCACCTTTGTTAATCTTTTCATAAACAAGGAGTCTTGTTTCACGTAAATTTTTAAAGGGCTTGCACTTTGAACATTTGAGGGAAGAGATGGACTCTCATAAAGACTTCAATTCACCGGTCCGTGCCAGTGATTTTAAAATACATGTGAAAATCTGTGATTTTCCTGTAATCAGTTCACCACATTGCAAGTACAATGTTTGGGGATGTTGTTCTATAAAAGGCATGGGAACTAGTTTTAGATACCTTATGGTACCTTTACATGGAATAACCGAGCCACCTTGTAGCCTGTCAGGTTCATTTCAAGTGTGCATAGTGTAAATTATACTTTTCCCTTTTGCTATCTATTCCCTATAGTCATGGCAGGAACAGCTTGCACCAAAACTGTCAGTTTTATAGCAAAAATCTGTCAACATGCAATGCATATTCTGTGCAAAATGTCAGGGTGCATTTTCCTGATGTGCATGTCATGCATTGTTTTCATCAACTTTTTATTTTTAGGAGAGCTGGAAAAAAAGCTCTTTTTTCCCTTGCAAAAAAAAAGAAAAAAAAGAAAGCAAGAACAATTTAGTTAACAATCCACATGACTTCTCTTTCCTTCAGGAAAGCAGAGCTTTGTTTAATCTTCTAGTATATATTCTACACACTGTACGCTTGATTCTAAAATTATTAAGAAAACCACATTGGAGTATAAACTGAATGCCCAGAGTTTTGCATCTTAGATCTTCTATCTGACAGCTAAGTGTCTCTACAATTATTCATTGTTTGTGCCAGATTTCTACCTGCATAGACCTCTCTGTCATACAAATGCTGCTTGTGAGAAAAGAGAATAAGCATGTGCCTTGGAAAATTACACAGACCCTGATTAGAAACCTAGGGTGAAAGTTAGTATTTTTTGTGGAAGATCATAATGTTTCATATCAGATTATAATCACTGCATGCAGTGGGGTGACAGGTACTGCAGTGCCACAGTGGCACATCTTGGAAGCTGAAACGGATAGACTGATGCTTCATTTGTAAGAGAATGGAGTGAATAGGTTATGCAAGTGGGTGACAGACATTGTTCACCCCCCAAAAAGTAGTAATTCCCCTTCCAGCACAGGGAGGCCATGGATCTGTTAGAGCCAGTCCAGAGGAAGGCCACGAAGATGATCAGGGGTCTGGAGCACCTACCCTGTGAGGACAGGTTGAGGGAGTGGGGCTTGTTTAGCCTGGAGAAGAGAAAGCTCTGAGGAGACCTTCTGGCAGCCTTCCAGTACTGAAAAAGGGCCTAAAGAAAGGCTGGGGAGGGCTCTTTATCAGCGAGTGCAGTGATAAAGGGGTAATGGTCTGAAAGAGGGCAGATTTAGATTAGATATTAGGAAGAATGTTTTTACTGTGAGGGTGGTGAAACAATGCAACAGGTTGTCCAGAGAAGTTGTAGATGCCCCATCCCTAGAGGTATTCAAGACTACATTGGATGAGGCTATGAGCAATCTGATCTAGCAGAAGGTGTCTCTGCCCATGGCAGGGGAGATTGGAACCATTCTATGATTCTATGAATTGATGGATAACACACTGCATTTTGATATCATCTCTCATTCAGATTGATTTCCCACTGATGAGAGTAAAGCAAGTATGGATGCATTGGATGGAGAGAAGCAAAAGTTCAGAGGGGCTGTAACCACCCTACTTTAACATTAGCTTGGCTTACTACAGTACCTCATCCCAGGACATAAGATATTTTTACATAATGTAACCTTTCTGCCTGCTTTTGATTGGATTGTGGCTTCTTCCTGTGTAGGAATACATCAAATTTTTCTTCAGTACTTCTCTTGTCACAGAACAGCTGATAAACTGAGTAGTGTTTTGTTAATATGGACCATCATTAACAATTCAACTAGGAATTGTTCAAGATAAAGTGAATCATGCTCCTCGCAGAAAATAATTCAGAATATCTGAAATATGAACACTCTAGAGAATTGAGACTTTATTGTTTTGACAACCAATGATCTCAAACGGACAGTCCAGGAAACATGACCCAGTAGAACTAGAGAAAATAGAAGTAAGGTAGGGATTGGATTCTTATTGAGAAAGCTTCTCAGTCTTTTACAGGACAGTTCAGGAAAGAAAGGTGGATGGGTAGATTCATTTCACCTCACTTGAGACATTTGCAAAACAGGGGCTTCCATCTGAGCTTATTACACTAAATTCCCTTTATCTGAAGGAAACACTTCTAGTTGTTGATTCATCTGATCCATTTTAGATGTCAGCTTCAGAGTGAGATAATAATAGCATAGAAGAATCCATTTCTCTCTATAAAGGAAGTCTAGATGACCAGTTCAGACCTAGATATATACCAATTCATCATCAAGCAGAGACATTTTTTCACAGCATAAAGCAAGTTAGCAAATTCTACCCCCAGCTTTGCCTTATGCAATGAGACATCTGTACTTGCCAGAGATATATGGATCTGTTGTGAAAGACTTAGTCATTTTAAAGGGATTAAATGGAGCTTTTAACAAGCTCTCTGAATTGTCTTAAGAAATACTATTTTCTTAAACTAAGGTCAACAAGCAGTATAGTACTAAGCTCTATTTCCAAGCATCAACTACTGTTCTTTCTCTGGAGTTTGCATAACTAGTGATAGTTCAAAAAGGTCCTGTTTCAGAGCTTATTCGGTTTAGTTTTGCCCCATGATCTGGACAATCACCTCTGCACCTCAGTTACCTCTGTGAAACCATATTCTATGTCTTTCTTGCCATGAAATCTCCAGAGTTTTCCGGGCAAATAAAGTCTAAAGTCCCTGAATCCTAGAGACGATAAAGTGAAGGTAGTTTTCTCTTTCTAGACACATATGAATATTTACAATCTCAACTCTTCCAAAAGAGTCTTAGAAATAAGTTAAGAAATCATAGCTGGCAAAGGTTATGTCCATGGTGTGCCAGAGATGAAATGGCAGGACCTATCGATGAACCCAAGGGAACATTAACCTGGATACACAGAGCACCAGTGGAAGCAAAGCTCACCAAAGAAGGTGAGAAAGTTGAATCCTGAGTAAACTCAAGCACGTTCACTCTGCATTTTAAAGAGCAGTCCTTTGGAGATCTCACTTTCCTCTAACAGAGCCTGTTAAAGCCTCAGCCAGAGTCTGCAGCTCTTCTTAGCCCTGGGTAGTGATTCACTCAGGAGCTGTTTGGGCCAGGGAGGCTGTGCATCACACTGCTGACAAGGAAGTTTGCTAAAGCTTCTTTTAATCTGACTTAAAAACCACCTCCCACAAACTGTTTGCTTTTTTAGGGGCTGCACAGCATATGTTCACCTTGGAAGGAGGTTGCTGCAGCAGAGAGAGCAGCTTCTCCACCAGTCCTTCAGGCTTACACCCACAAGTCCCTGCTTTTTGCCACTCTCCATGATCCCTTCCCCCATACCAGCTATTTTTATTCCACTGAAAATGTCAGCTAGACCCATTTTCAGATCTCCTTTCCCACAGAAATGGTAACAGATACTGTACCTAAACACTTATAATTCATTCAGTGAAGGACTCTCAGCTGCAATGGTGAAAGGCCCCAAATGATAAATTTCATGTCAGCTGAATTCATGTCATAATTTCTAATATGCTCTTTGAATTCTTTTCCTTCTGTGTATTTACTTTGACTGATTTGTCCTCTTGCAGCTGCCTTTTCTTTCTATATTTGTGATCATTTCAGTCATTTTGGTTTTTATGCTTTTCCCAATGTAGCCCAAATGGAGACAGAGGAAGAGACTAGTTGAAGAAAAACAAACAATGAAGTGGTACAGAAAAAGAAAAGTGAAGTGGACAGATGTGTTTTCTCCATCTTTTGACTTTTGTTTTAAATCATTCTGTTGGTTAACCATGAGCCTAGTTTTCATCTGCTGCCCTCATGCAAGGGGAGGGATTGTAGATTTGGGGTTGTTTTCTTTTTTTAATTAACCTCAGCAAAAGCAAAGCAGAAACCAATGTGTTTCTCCATTATGCTGGTGAATACACTTTTCTTTACAATTCCTTTCTATTTAAAAAAAAAAAAAAGCTGGACGTATAAACTCCTGTGTTCCTATGTATTGTGTAATCAACAAGGATTTTGTGGCTGTGTTTTCCAGGCTTTTATTAGCAGGGGCAGCCACTGCCGGTGCTTCGACAGTGTAATTACTCTAGTTCAGCAAGAAAAGATGTAATTCCTAGGAATTTAATTGGTTACACTGAATTAATTATTTTCCTGGACCTAATCAGAAACAATGCAAAGAAAAATTAAAGCAAGAATTATCCATTTCCTTCAAAATCTTTCCAAGTGATGCAAACTCAGCCATTAATTGCTAAACCCATTTTATGACTGGACGCACAATAAAAGTCTTGCAATTTTAGGAACATCTACTCATTGTTTCTGTATGTTTGTATCATAGGACCAGAAGCTCCCAGAAAAGGTTCATCTGCTAGCACGGAAGGTGCTTACAGGTGAGAGAAGAAATAACAACCTGACTCAGGTCACCGAGTATGAATTTTCAGCCTCCAGACATAATAAACTTGTTCAACATAGGTTTAGGACCAAAGGAACTATGGGGTGTTTTTAAGTACAGATTGACAAGAAGCAAAGCAGAACAAGAGCTGTTCAGGTGCCTCTTAATCTGCTTGGCTCTGGTGGCACAGAGCCTTGTTGAAAGAGGATGATGTTTGATGGGTGGCATCGCAGCTTACAGCCTGGGCTGACCAATAAAGGAGGAAAAGGCAAAAGCCCAGTAACTAGTAAGGATCATCAGATCAGGTGCAGAAGGCTGGTCTGGGCCCTAGTGAACTTGTCGTTATTGCTTGGTAAATATTTAGTAGAAGCATAAGGAAAGAAAAGTCGTTATTGAAAACAAATGCACATTATTTAAATCCAGTGCTCTTCTCTGTGGGTGTTCGCATGCACAGTAAACAGAGATTTTCAAAGCTCAGTAAGTTGCTGCATAGACAGCTCTTTATACCTGCTTAGACTCAGTCCTCTGCATATAATGGGTTTTTTTGCATATAAGGATTTTTGAGAAAATCACAGAGCAATCTAAGGAGATGTGTATTTTGGTTGCCTGGGTGCTTGTTCAAGTTCCTGATAAAGAGCTTTGGGTTGGTTGAGGGGCGTGAGGTGCTGCCAAGCATCCATGGGCATTTATATGCAGCATGCACTGTTCTGTGCTCTGACAAATCCCTAGAAGAAAATGTCAGAAAGGAGGAACAAGTCTCAGAAAACACATCTTGCAGTGATTTGTATCAACTAATACCGCAGGAATAGAAAAGTCAGAGTTCCCACAGAGAGTGAGGAAACCATGGAGAGAGCTACAAAGATGAGGGGAGGAAAAAACACGAACAACCTCATATCTTTGGGCCAGACTCCTGGAGCTTGGATCCGAATTTTTCCTTTTCTGTCTTGTATGATCATGTGTGGGCTCACTGAAGAGCAAGGTTTCTGGTTCTGGTAGGGGCAGGACTGTGTTTTGTGAAGTGAGTTGGATAAAAATTGGGGTCATTGGAGAACTTCTTGATGCCCAGTCAAAGCATAAAGAGGATTCTGGAGTGAAAACTGCCAGACAGAGTGCTATGAAAAGAGCTTGTGCTCTGAAAAATAGTTCCTAAACTTCTCAGAACCAGTGGGTACATTTGTCTTTAAGCTTTCAGGCATAAAGTCCTCAGAAGAGGATCCTAATTACTCCAAATACACACATTTCACGGCGACTTTTGTGAAGATGGCATTGCATGTAGGGGAAGTTCTGCTCTGATAATAAAAGCCAAGATGGAAATGAATAATTCTTGTCTAAGAAGGGTTCAGAGTGTGCATAAAATCAGGCATTAGAGCTCATCCCTCCCTGATTAATTGTTCCTTCCCTAGTCTGAATCCTTCTCCCTTGGAGTACTGTATTTATGTTCTTGGTTTTGAAAAAGTGAAAGAGGGAAAATAATATTGTGCAACAAAAGTCTGTACATTATAAAATTGGTAACAACTTTCAGGCGCCACATATGCATAGTCTAAATATGTTTGCTGTTGATCTTAGGGTTCCCTTTCCAGCACAGAGGGGTACATGACCTTAATTGACCATTTCCTTCAAACTTGCTTCTGAGCGGTTGCTTTCCTGTCCTTATCCTCAGACTATTCCTTCTCTGGCTCTTCACTAACGAGTGCAAATGCTTTGGCTATTTTTGTAGCTTTTTCTCGAGATTTGTTGTCAGTCTCTTTCCTCTCCATTCAGTACAATCATGTTTCTTTTATAGAAAATCTGTATTTCTCCATCTACAATTTCTTATCTTAGTGCTAATTCTCCTTCCACAAGTGTCCTTTCCTCCCTTCAATGTCTCTCCAGTCTGTTTCTTCCTGCCAAGTCATACCCATTCTCAGTCTTCGCATTAGAGTCATCCAAATTTTTCATCACGTCGTTTCTTCCTCCCTGGACTCTGGCTTCTTTCCCTAGGCTGCTGGGCAAAACAATCGCTTTCTTGATGAATAGCTGGGTTGCTTTAGCTGAAACTGTTATCATAATTTTGCCAAGAGGCTATAATCTCAGTATGAAGAATTTCAAACAAAATAGACTTTAGCTTGATCATAAAAATTGGTTAAAATGCTCTGTTATAATCAGGCAGGCTTAGTGGTATGTACTGCTACAGGCCTCAGATATACTGAAGAGTCGGTTCTCTAAGATATCTGAAGCAAAGTAATCTATTAAAAGTAATATACTGCTCCGGATACACTTATTCCAATTTATAAAACAGAAAGTTTTATGGCAAATATTAATTTTCTTTTGCTACAATACACAATTTTATTTCATGCTTCAGTAACAAGTGTAGGTGTTCTTAACACTAGCTCAGCTCTTTCCAACTAGTTCTCATGCATTCATGCTCTTCTTCATACAGTGTGAAAGAGGGGGACAAGGTGATTCTTAAGAAAAAGGGGCATCAGTTATTACTTGTAAGCCTCAGAACTTTTAGTTTCTATCTACAAACCATTCCCAACTTGGCAATTTCCTCAAGATGGAGGTGGTCAGCCTGCAAACAAAGAACCAACCAACAAATATAGCATGTCCAATGCCCACAGACCCTCCCTGGCTGCTCCCCAGCAACTTTTGCAGAGTAAACACCTTGTTCTGGGATCACCATTGGGTCACTACTTCTCCTGAGGCTTGGATATTCCATGTCCTGTCTAACTCCTTTTGTGGCATGGGGTCCCCAGGAAGGCACAGCTGAACAAATTCATCCAGTCCACAGCCTCCGATCTCCCCAACCCTATGATTATTTTTCCACTAACAGGTCACTGCTTTGCCAGGGTGGGTCTATGGCAGCAGTTAGGGTCTAGATGCACATGCCCACATGGATTCAGAAGCAATGAACACTGCAGTAGGCAGCTGCAGAGAATATGTCAAAGAGACGGAGGCAGGTGATGAGGCAGGGACTGAGGTGTCTGGCGCTTGCCAGCCATTAAAGGAAGCTTTGTGGCCTGCTTGCCTGGAAAGGTTTAAACTACAAAAAAAATTGTGGCTCTCATACATCAACACTGTGTTATTTTTACGAATAAAAATAAACTTTATGAAGGCAATTCCCCAAAAGCTGAACTGTTTTACCAATCACAGAGCATGTAGTAGACTGCAGTCCTCCATGCACATGTCACTGTAGCTGCTGTTAACCTCACTTATACCAGTCCTGACTGTTGATACTAATTCAGCTAAATAAAAATCCTGTTTGTAACATTTATACTGCCAGAGAAATGTGCTGTTGTTAGAGCAAACCAGTGTTGAACTATTCTGAGAAATAAACAAAACATCCCAATATTAGCAATCACCTAAGTAAGGACATTATTAAGTGTATTACACTGAATTGCTGTAATAAATCCATGAGAGAAATGTCTTATCTGACACAAGATGGCCAAGTCACACCCAAGCTTCATTCTTACAGTGATAGTGCACTTAATTACTGTGTTAGCTGTACCACAGTAGTGGCTGGAAGAGACACTTTGGCTGAGCGAATTTTGCAAATATACCAAAACAGAAGCATTTAAAGCACTTGTGTTCAAAATAGATGGGATATCCAGATAAGAAAGTAGGAATGAATTTTAATTCTGCTTTCAGAGATGAGGACTGAAACACCGGGAGAAAAAACTACTCTCCCCATTCTTCTCTGCATCTCCTTGACTCCAAGGTCACGCAGAAGAATGGCAGTGAGCAGAATTGCACTCAGCTGCTTTTCAGTGCCAAGCCCAGACTTTAACCATGTCCTACCTAAAGCAGCTTTTACAAGTCATCACAACAATAAAAATGAGAAATTTGGGCATATCTTATTATACTTAATTATCTTATTATTCTTAATTGGGCAAATTTGTGTCTCCTTAATTGCCTTTATTATATGCTGATTATATACGGATGGCAGGCATTGTGTTTTAAATCCTTACCAAAAAAGCAGGTTTTTAAGTTAACCTTTTCAACTATCTTTGAGTGCCTTTGGCTGTACATAAAAAAAGAATTGAAAACTCCTTCAAGGAACGTTCCAAACCATAACTGCTTACCACAGCTCTACAAAGGAAGCATTTGGAGCAGTGAACTCTGGTACTTAGCTCATCTTATTTTCTTACTTTACCACCTTTGATTCAGTCTCTGATCTGGGATTCTTCATTCCTTTACAGAATTTACCTACATGGAAAATTCTGGGCCATTGACAAAAGAAAAATAAAACCCAACAATGCTCTTGCAGTACATTTTGCACTGCGGCGGGGAGAATGGGCAAGCTAAGGAAATACCAGACTTCAAGCTAGAAAGTGGTCTAGGATCTTGTTTCCACAAAGCACTTAGGCACACTCTGAGATCCAACTTTCTTCCAGACAGCAGGAGATTGCATTTACGTACATGCAAAAGAAATATATTATAATAAGCCATGCATTTATTGTAGCCATCTGGGGTGCGTATAAAGTGTATCACCACAAAATTCCCCATTTGCTGTACAACTCTATTTAATTAAATTAGGTTTATGTGCCCAATAATTAAATAGCAGTTGTGCATGTTCAGGCATTGGGGTTATTATTATTTTGGACATAATTGTGAAGAATAACAGTTAAAACAACTATCATGGCCTTTTTCTTTAAGCTCTAAAAACTGCTGGAAACAATTTCTTCAGAGCGTTGTTTTGTGCAGATGATCTGAAAGTTTGTGTCTAGAAAATTTGCCACCGTCCCTCGCTGTTATCTAAAGAATCGCAGTGCCATCGTGTGGCAGAAAAGTCCACTTAAAATTGCCAATAGTCTACTGTTTGTGGCTAAAGGGAATTGAAACAAAAAGCCTTAAAAATTAAAAGAGGAACTGATTGAAGGAATAACTATCCTATGCTAGAGGTTTTCTATAAAAGAGGTACAGGGGACTAATCCTCTCCACTCTTCATCACAATTCCATTAAGGGTTTCCCAAGCACTTAGACCTGGTTTCTTCTGGGCAAGAGTTTCTTGCATTGAGTTGTGACATCAAACCCACCAACAAAAGATCTTCACTATTTTGAGCAGTGAAAACACACAAACTTCTTGACAATATCAGTAGCTTGAGGTGCCATCCCCTAAACCAACAGTCCCAGCTTCACATATTCAGGGTGCTTTCGGCATCTACAACACACCCAGAAATCCTGGCTGTTTTCACAGCCCTGTATGTGACCAGCCCTGTGCCTGAAACCAGCCCAGAAACTCCTCAGCATCTTTTGTTGTGTGATGGTCCTGACACCAGCCTGTCTTCTCTCCTTAGCTCCAGCATTTCCTCTTTCTCCTGTAGATAGATGCATTATTTTAGGTAGGTTATGTTGATGATATGCTCAAGTTCCATGATATTTCCATAATGTACATCTCATAGAATTGTTTATACAGATTGTGATATGAAGAACCATGAAAAAAATTACTATATTTTAGCTGCATTGAGATAATTCCTGGTAGTAAGAATTTTTAGTTTTGCTGAATAAGCACTACATCTGTTTCAGAAATACTGCTGCAACAGCTACCGCTTGAATCTACTCTGGCACCAGGAAGAAATTTGGAAACCTTTCTCTGCAAATCTTTAGTTTAGAGGCACTCCCACTCCTCTCATGAATAGATTCAGGCTCTGAAAAATCCCTGTTGTGTCCCATATCTAATCATAATGGGCTAGAAAAGCTCATATATACTAGTGTGTCGTATCAGTGTTTCGATAAAGTAGTCATCATTCTGCAGATATTCTCAACAAGAAAAAAAGGGGATAAAAGTCACTTACTTGGTTGCATAGACTATTAGTTCTGATGCAGAAAGTGAAAAAAATCCTTTAAGCAAGTTGTTGAATCCTTTGTTTTAAAGGATCATAAATTTCCTTTATATATTCAGTGGCTATTATCCAGGCAGCTGGAGACATCATGGTTTTTTGGTGTGCTCCAACCAGCAAGAACTTCCCAGCCCACTACAGTCAGCAGTGATCAATTTTCAAAGGCAGAGACACAGTACACAGAGCAGATCAGGTTCAACTCACGTGTGATAATCTGAGAACATATAATTGCTGTCAGATCTAATTCCAGCATGTTCACAACCAGATAAAAAGCATTATACAATGTGCTAGTTGCTTAGATCAGTCTTAGTTCCTCTTACAGGAATTTTATGAAAGAGGAAACCTGTGACGATGCTGGCTCAACATGTGCTAGAGACAGAGATAGCTGTAGTACCTGGTAATGAAAAGGAAAAAAGGGGAAAAAAAAAAAAAGAAAGAAATCAGAGGTAGAAAAATGTGAAAAAATGTGAAATCTAAGTGTAACATTGCAGGACCAGACTAATGTGGATTGGGCACAAGTTGCTGATACTTTACAACAGCTATAACCATTGACTTGGGAGATGTAGGTTATATTATCTCATCGTGGAGCAGAAGAACCTTTAGATTAATGAAAGCCTTGAGTAGGTTAGAATTAAAAGATTAGCAATCCATAAAGCCTACTAATGCCAAAACATGTATAGGAAACAAACAAGCAAACAACAACAAAAAAAAGACACCACCAAACTGAAATTAGGGAAAAGAACATGTGGATAAACAACATAATAACACAGTTGAGAGGCTCTGCTGGGAACCTTATTTTTAGTATAAATTTTCTCATAATGGCAATGGTTTAAAAACTTATGCTCTGATACCCAGTTGGTCCAATAGAAATGAAAGACAATGAGTAAAGCTCCAGCCCTTCAAATATTTACATATATCCCTAACACTTTACATAGTTCAGGGAGGCAACTATAAGACCAAAGTAAAGAAAACCGAACATCTTAAAGGAAATACAGATTTTGGGGGGGAAAATTGTTGCTGTAAATTTTCTGGATTTTTTTTCCAAATGAAAAAATAACCTGTCTCCTTTCCTCTTCAATTTCTTTTTAAAGGAAGAATGAGAGAAAACATAAATGAAACACAATAATCTTCAGTGGTCACCTAAGCAAAGAAAAAAGCCTCAACATTAAAGAAAGAAGGGTTTGCTTGGTCAGGAGGTTGGGTTTTTTCTTTACTCTGGGATATATTGCACTTTTGCCAGTCCTGTCTTTACAGGCAGGAAGCATAAATTCGCAGTGAAGCAACTCCTGAAGCCATGACCCTTTTCCCAGCAGCCATTTTTCTTTAACTGCTATATCTAGGTTTGAATCTCAATTTCTCCTTTACCTTTCTGTCTTTAAAAATGCATTATCAGTAACATGCCAGACATGTAGGTCACATCTCCAAAGAGCCCTCACCAGGACCTCTGCATTCATATCTGAATAAAAAGCAGAGTGCTGACATTTAGCTCCTTGATTGCAAACACAAACGTTGCCTGTGACCACAATGCAGAGTTAGATATCAAAATGCTGATTATTTCACCATTCAGCTGAAGAGAAATGAGACCACTGAACTGTTTAAGAAATTTTTCCTCTAGACATATTTCCCATGATTTACAGCTGGTAATAATACTGTCTGCAAATATTTTAATGTATTTTAGGTTATTTTCTCTATTAGATGCTGCAAGAAAAAATGCCCCCCCAAAAAAAGAAAAAAGTCCCTGACATGTTCCAGTGAATAACAGATTATAGAATTTATAAGGTAGGAAAGCGTGAAGTTTTTAGGAAGCTTCAAAATATATTCTTCAGTAGATGCCTTATGACTGTAAATATAATTTCAAATCCTTTTCCTGATTGAATAAATGCTAAACAATAGAAATTTTTATTTTGAAGTAATTCTTCATCTCCTTATTTTTACATTTCTATGGGGAAAAATGAATATATATATATATAAAAATATAAAACCAAATCATCTCCTGATACCATGGAGGCTTGACATGTTTACATTTATTTGAAGACCCACTTTTTGAATGGCTTTTTGATTTGGCCAGATGAGCCTTTGGATGTTTAGAAATCATGCTGATCATGTTGACCTATTTTTTCCTTTGCATCAGTAAACTGTCACATTTATCTGGGTTTGATTTATTCCTGCTAGAAGGACTGAAAAACCATTTTGCTTTCAGCTGTGGAATTCCATATAATTTCAGTTAGCTTTACACTTGTATTAAAATGTCATGTAATGTCCATCAAAGCAGACGGCCTACTGACTTCAGCAAGCCAAAACAAACATTATCTGCCCATCTCTAGTAATTCTGCCACCCTGAGTGACCCTCACTGCTTATAAGTGCACCAGCCCTGCACTTTCCCTCTCTATTTGCTCTTTCTCAATAGTGCTATTTTTTTCCAACAACTATCCTCACAAATTGACTGAGTGGTCCCATCTTCCCTCCTTGGGTTTCCCTTAAGTCATATCCCCCTCCAGCTGCTTCCCAGACACCGTGGTGGGGAGATCTGTCTGTACACCTGTCTCAGGATGTTCTGTTTGCTGAGTGATGCTGCAGAGCAGGCATACACCCTGATCCTTAGGGCTGGTTATACTTTGCCGTAATCCATTCCTATTCCACCTATAGTTTTCTGTGTCTCTTTATTATTGTTCTTCCTGATGCAGCTTCAGTGTCACTGTGTCCATTAAGTGCTAACACCAGATTCATCAGAGACACTTTGTCATCACTTTCAGCCTTGCCATTCTGGTCCTTGATCCTCCTTAAGCTCCTCAAACTGAGTGTAAAATGCCATCACTTTCTGCTCCCAGAAGCAAGAACTGACTGGGGTGCGTCCAACAGCAACCTCTGCTCTGGTCCCTGATCTCCTTCTTGATCTGCTCTTTTCAGAAGTGTTATGGAGTATTCATCTGCAGAAGAGAGAAACTCTAATCTGCGATACAAAATAATCACACTTTTCCTGCTAGAGTTGGAAGATCCACTACACCACGGAGGTCAGTGATGCTGTGTCCAACAGCTATGATAAAAAATTGAACTAGCAGTAAAGGCAATACATACCATCTGCAATCGATAAGAAGCATTTTTTTAAAAAAAATCTAGTTACAAAACATAGACCACGAATACTATACTGTCTTTGGATGAATCTCTTATAATTGACATGAGTTTGGTAGCTTTTTGTAGCCTTTAATTCAAATCAGCTTCATTTTGTCACGTAACTGACCAATGCCACAAATTAAGATGAAAGAAGGAAGGCCAACATCCAACGTCAAAGGATGACTAAAAATTAATTAAGTATAAAACTAAAATTCCCTGTTGCCTAACTAGAGGCTACTGCTGCAGGTCAAAATTAAGGTGAATTTATATAGCAATGTAGAAAACCCCACGTTGTGACCTCCTTCCCTTCAAGATAGTAACGTCATAGTAAACGTCATCCTTATTTAACCTTGCATTAAGAAGTGACTCATTCAATGCCTCCTAATCACTAAAAATCTACCACACAATAAGGACACCAGTCAAAAATTAGTTCCACATGTGTTCATGCTTGAAGCAAATATTTGCTAATGGGCAAAGACAAAATATTAACTTGTTAAACAATAGACTGAACTTCTCAGAAAATTAAAGCAATTAAAGAGAACATTTTCAGACCCTTACTCCAGCTCCCACTGACTTTCCCATCTCTTTGCAATTCTGTTTTTCCGTTGCTTTGAAAAATCATCCAATAAATGTCAGATTACTTATGCAAAAATGTGACTCCAAAACTCAGTTCTCACTCATTAAAGGATATGCAATTCACACTACAGAGAATATAGCAAATCAACCTATTCACTAGCACTATAGACTTTAATAATCTTCTTTCTATTTAATATAATTTGTCATATCAATGGTATTACAAATGCTCATTACTTCAAATTAAGAACTCCTTTAAAACCTCGCCTGGAGTTAGTTTTATATTAGCTCTGGATGTGAACGAGAATCCCAAGTAAAAGGAAAATCTCAGCTGCGAGTATTTAATTTCAGCTGCCATTTCCTAAAATATCAGCAGTGTTTCTGCACAACTTCCTTGTTGCTGTTGGTCCTTCACACCACTGTACTAGGCCTGGATTCTCCACAGCTGCAGAAGGTCTTACCTGGACCTACTCCTTAATATTTCTGTAACTTCAGTTACTTCAGTTGCTTAAAATCCAAAAAAGTATTCAGGTGTAACTTGGAGTAATCTCCCATCTGTCAAACTGACCAGTACTACTAGCATAAATTCATAGTAAAATATAAATTCCCATATTCTGCAGAGCTCATGTCTTTATATTCGTTTAAGAATTTTTGCCTTCTAAAGACAAACTCTGCTGCTGACAAAGAAACAGACAACCACACCATTACAATTACATTATTTCAGGCTTACCTATACTGTTATTCAACAAAATAGTTACTATAGCTCAGTACAGCTACTAAATCTCACACTTAGTGCCTTGTACAGTTACATGCATCTACATGATAGACCTGACAGTGGGAGACAGAGGAAAATATTAAGGCCATATTAGGAGGGAAGAATGATGAAATAGCTGTAGTTCAAAATCTATACACATTTAAAAAAAAAAAAACAGTTCTTGCTAAGCTCTGGATTTGTAGTATGATGATTAATGGCCCTGTTTAAAGAAGAAAGATGGTGTGACAACATACTTCCCTAAAAAATTCTCCCAGTATTTGGTTCAGTAATTCTAAGCCAAACACATTCTTGGCAATTAAGTTTCACTGTCAACATACTCTGTCTGTAGTTTAAAGAATGAGCATTTGCTAATGAGTCTGCCTGCAAAGATACCTTCAGGATTCACATGTTCCATTACAAAGTCTAGGACAATTTTTCACTGACAGGAATTGTCAGTTCTTGAAGACCATTGATAGTTGGTGACACACCATTATAATTTATTTCTTAATGCTGCATACCGTTTTCCACATGATCGTGTGATGGTTCATTCATTTTTGTACAAACATCAACTAAAACACTTGCGTACTTAAGAACAACTGAAACTCCAACAACACATCCATTAGATAACACTAAGAAAATTGTATTTGGGGTTTCTTCTCTTTTTCCATCCTACAAAGTTATTTTTAGGTGACATTTAAAACAAAATCAACACCATTAACAGTCTACTTGTCAAGTAAACAGGAAACAACTCAGAAGGGATGGAAACATGAAGCTTTCTCTGGCCTGTCTCAGAGCTGAGGAAAACTTTACTGAGTGACAGACCAGTCTGTGAAGCGAGCTTGAAATGCTGAACATTTCTCCCCCCCGTCCCTGGGATCTTCCTCCTTTCAGCAGGGTAGCTAGCCCTCAGAATTACTTCCCCTCCTATTTCTTCCATTCCTTCCAGACTTCACATTTTTCTTTGTCATTGCAGGCAAAAGCAATTCGAGCCATTTTTGCAGGAAAGTCCATTAGCTCCTTCCAGATGAGTTTATGCTGTTTGTAACACTATTTAATTTTTACTTCTCAGATTTTTCTCTTAGCCCAAGCCAATTTTTTCAGGCCATTTTTCCCACTTTGTTCTTTCTTTCAGCACCATATACTTTACCATGTTGGACCTCGAATAAGAAAAAAGTTGGGTGTTACTCAGACATGACTCAAGGATACTGAACAACCAGTCATCCACACCTTAGACCACTCAGAAAGGGATGCAACTGAACAGGGCAGTCAAACCATATGTCACATGAAGCACCACAAAAACAGTTAGGCCTGGAGTGTTACAGCATCATGGAGTTAATTAGAAACAAAGACATTATGCTCTATAGCAGGCCTTTCCTTGTTCATTTTGTCCCTGCTCACGTCACTCTTCCTTCTATTCCACCTCATGGTCAGGGAGATCAGAAAGGAGGAAAAGTCCTCACCATGCCAGTGTTGCACTTGGCTATGGACTGGTTGAAGCTGCAATTCCCCTTTCTTCTGACAGTCTCTACCCTGCCTGTTTGCGTCTGGAACAACTCATCCCTGGCAGCAGATATGAACTAAAAGATGATAGGGTGCGTGGTATATACATCAGAAACATGGGCAGGCATTTTCAGAAATGTTTTCTGGGTAAGAACTCTTTCCATCACTTGTGATTTCAACTCTGTCATTTGAATAGCACAGGCTCCTGACAGGATCAGGCATACTGATATGCACAGGGCTTTATCACTGACGGAGCATCAGATGAGGACTAGTGCACACACAAGGGTAGTTCTTGGCCCCATGCACCCATTGGAACCTGGGCCTGGCAGGGACAAGAAGGGCTGCTCCCAAGAACTGACACACTGGTCCCCACAGCGAAGTCCAGAGGAACCCTACAGTTCCATATCACCCTGTGGTTCCAGTATGGAGAGTGGTAAAGATGATTACTCTTCATCTCAGAAATAAGAGAAGATGAGGAGAGCAGACTGGAAGTATCTTGTATTTCTGCCTGGTTATGCTTGGTTCAGGGTAGGAGGATTTTTATTTCTCCGCACATCTTTCACACAAAGGTCAATTACAGCAGAATCACAGGGGAAAGCAAATTTTAACTTGCATGACTGCTTCTCCCTTTTGGAAGGATATTTTGGCCATGCATTTTAAATATTTCCAGTCCTGGGAACGCAAAGGATTATTAGGAAATGCTGAAATGAAGCCTTAAGTTACATTACGGTAATTTGGTATTTAATGATTTCCTCTGGCATGAGTTAGATGTAAACATATGAGCATGATAATTATATATATATACACACAACTACTCATTCCAATTTGTTTTATTGTAAGTAAGTATGTCATTTTTCATCCTTGTCAACTACAACACACAACAGGACCAGTGGTTTCTTAACATTTGGTGGTAGGTTGATTTTTTCGAAGGAGTTTTGACAGAGACACGTGAAAGATAGACACACACTCCATGTGACAGTAAACAAATTTAGAGACAGCAGGCTCTATAAATAATCTATGTTCATCTTCTTACATAAGAAAATGGAAGGTTAGCCACTTATTCCAATCTATTAAATGGCTTGCAGCAGTTTGGTAAGAAAATTTGCAGGCTTTCTCACTATCGTTATGCTGTCACGTGTCTGCAGTCAGGCAATCATAGAAGAATAAAGCCCATAAGCATGTGAATATAAATGGAAGCGCGAGTCAGTGATTTGGAAACACACCAAAAAACCTCTAGAAAAACAGCATTAATAGAACAAGAGCAAGCAATTTTTCTTTTCTGATTCTGAATAATTTGTCACTTTATACAATATTGATTAAAAAGCTCCAAGAGTAAAATTTGAAACTTCCAACAGATCCCAGTACATAAATATCAGGAAAATGTGCACCAGTTCTGCCTCAGCAAGGAGCACCCAGTCTGTTCAGGGAAAGATTCTTGAAGTTAGAGCACAGGAACTAAAAGGCAGGGGGGTTAATCCTAGCAAGGAAAACTCATTGCAGTTCCTTGAATAAGTCACTTTTCCACGCAGTGTTTCTTCCATCTGTAAATAATGGAAAAACACCTCCTAACTTCTAGGTAGGACAGAGCATACTCTTAGTACTTCCTGTGAGAAAGATATCTGGTTTTCTGTCCCTCTTCCCCAACCCCTGATACTGCTGGTGCAGTGAGCAGGGACTAGAAAAGGCTTTGAGTTAAGGGAACAGAATTTGTTCAGCAGAAGTCATGTACAGGATAGTCCTACAGAGGTGTCCTGTAAGCTTCAGGGCAGGCAATTTTAGCAGTAGTGCAAATCCAGGAAAATTATTTGTCAAGGAAAATAGGAAGGACTGTTCCTGCCACACATGGAGGTATGAACTCCTGGCTAGTCTACTCACATTGAGGAAAAGTTAAAAAAAGGAAAAAAAGTCTGGTTTCTGCTTAGTTTTCATTTTGCTGGTATAATGGGGCCAGCTGCCAACTAGCTCACTTGCATTCCTCCTTGGAATGAAAGAATTAGAGAACTGCAGAGAGGAAATTGTTTCCACATCTTATTTCCACTCCTCGTTTCCACTCCTCCATGCTCACTGGCCTGCATACTGGCATCTTAGTGGGGCTAAATATGAAAATACCTTGTGTGCAAGCAACTCAGAAAATCCTCAGCCATCCTCCCTTAAACAAAGGAAAGCAGGGAAGGTGTCATGACTGAAGAGCATCTTGGATACACAGCCTTCAAAGACGATTAGGGAACTGCGTATTAAAAATTACTTCTCATCTTTTTCTGCTTTTTTTGCATTATAATCCAGGTAGACACTAGTGTCTATCATAAAGAAGGCTCCATACTTTCCTAGTCCCTGATTCCTTAGAATTTCCCAAGCTTTGCTTTTATGGATTGAAATGATCAAAATTCAGGATCTAGTGAAGGTTTACTAATTTTCTGAAAGACTTCAACCTGAATCATTGGGGCTGTTTTGGAATAAAGGGACAAGACAAAGGGGAAAGGGTTGGTTTGTGTATGTTCCAACGGGACTGGGCAACATTTACTTTACAAAATTCCAGTACTCTGATTGCACCTTCCTTTTTCAGAGTAGAGATTGGACACATGGTATCAGGAGTTGCTTCCATATCTGGGACAGGTATTTTTTATCCCTGTGCAAATCCTTCCTCACACGGACAAACTGTAACCCTTTTGAAAAAGGAAAACATTTTTTTTGCGTATAATATAACCTTCTCGGTGTTAACTGCAAATTTTTCAAGTGATCCCACCTCTTCTCAGCATCCTCCATCACAGAGATGATGCAGCTCTACAGAATTAAAGACTTGACTTGAATTCAGAGTTTGCAATGTCTCTGCATTTCTTCTGCTTCCATGTTGTGCTCTGAAACCCTGGAAGAAGAATATGCCCAATTCAAATACAGACAGGATATGGACTAGTCCCATGTAGAGCAGTTTAGGAATCACACATGGAGGAAAGAAGGACCTGAATTTGTCCTACCAAGCTTCAGGTATGTCCTATCAAGCTTTAGACCTGACTAGTGAGAAGGCAAATAGAATGGGGCAAATGTCTGGTGCAAGGATGGGAATGAAGATTAAGGATTAATGAAGACAGGGTATAGGGCAGACAGGATAACTAGATGCTAAGTTTGAAGAGAAAGGCTGCTAGAAGATGTAGGAAGAAAGAATGTAACAGGTTGAACAGATGTCTCAAAACAAGAAGGCAAGGGAAAACTGGGGAAAATACCCAGCTACTAGGCATATTTGATGAAGGGAACTCTTACCGTGTTTCAGAGTCTCAGTTCCAAAGAGACAAGACTCAAATGGAGATCAGTTGTATGCGACTATAGTACAGCCCCTAATACAACCTGAGATGGAACAAAATGTTCCCAGGTCTCAGCGTCACCTTAGTGTCAGCAAATATCTTTATCCTTTCTCCACAAATAATGACAACTTATAGCTTCTATCAATTTCTTACCTTAAAAGACAAAAAGTCGGAAAACAGACCTCAGGCTTCCAAGCAGCGCTGGGTGAAACTACACATTTTTTCCCCCATTGCAGGGGAGAAAAAAGTAGCTTGAAAACATCAGAGCTGGGACCTAGACAAAAGATTTTTATGCTGAATTCACTAAAGGTGAATTCACCTCACATATGAAGTTTTTCTAATCTGATGTGAGGCTATTCCTCAAGACAATTCATATTTTTTGCATCACGAAACAACTATCCAAATGAGTATATAATTTCACTGTGCCTCTTCACCTACCTGTAAATTCACTGTGCCTCTCCACTTACCTATAAAATGGGTATGATATCATCCCCTCACCACAAGAAAGGGCTGGGATAATAAATTAATTAATACTTGTGAACAGAGAGATATCATGAGCAGTAGAGAGAATCCAGGAGGAAAATGATTATGCATTCAGAATGAGTTTGAATGGTGTGCACTAAATAAGGCACAGGAGCACACAGTGAACAACAAGGGAAAACCAAAACTCAATAGCTGCTTATTCAGGTGAATACAGTATACTAAACCAAGCAGAAACCATGTGAAAAAAACACTATTCAGTCAGGTTATTAAAGGCTATTATGCTTATATGCACAAGGAGTGCGAAGGAAGATTCCATAGCATGCCTAGTACCATCAACTGAAGTAAGGAGCATTTTATAGTAATAAATTTCTTTATAATACTTGAGAAGATGAAAAGAGGGTAGAAAAAATTTAAAAATGTTTGACAAAATGGAGGACTCACATTTTACATCATTTTGCCCATGAGTCCTGCCATAAAAAGCAAAGTTTGAGATCTTGCCAACAACTCTATGCTGTAAAATATTATAATGCCAGTGGGGAAGATGCAGCTTGGCAACACCTGACGCTAGCCAGATGTTAACTGGACTGCAGTTAACTTATGTCCATACTACACTCATAAAAACTTGGACCTTTGGTACCTTTGACATCCTTCTCTTCTACAATGATGATTTTAATATGGTAGCAGATGGGAAGTCACAATTTAAATGAAGCATCGTTTTGAATCTGTGGACAGTCTTGAAAAAAAAACAAAATGTGCATAGGATAATGCTAATATCTTCTATGCTACTTCACTAAAAGCTCTAAGTATTTTGATTTCCTAAACAGAGGACACAGCCTATATTTTTTTCCAGCTGGGTATTACAGAACTAACCCCAGGGGTTACAGATCATTTTCAGCTGTGCATGTTTATCAATAATACATACTCAAGACCTGTACCCCATCTCTGTGACACCAGTGTGAACCAAAAGTAAATCATCCAAGTTAGTAGAGCTATACCATCAAGATGGTCTAACCCAGTGTTTACTACGGTCACCTCCACTGTATGATGGAGATATCTTTATTTCCTAAAAAATCACAGATTTGGGGCAATGACCTTGCCAGAAATTTATCTCCAAATAATTTTGATCGTGAGCTAAAGAACACGTTTTTGCTCAAGGCACTTTAAAAACATTAAATGTATCATTTTATCTTTATGTTCAAAAAGGTTGCTCCAAATACAGGTTTATCTCCTTTAAAATGTAACACATCTCTCCATCATGCTACTACTGATCCTGACAACACAGTAGTGCCAGTTTTCATAGCAGGAGAAACATGGCTAAGCTTGAAATATTTAATACTGTTATATCATTTCAGCAGTGCTGTAGAGACTATTCTACATGGACACTGTAAGGAGTAGAAAGGATGGTGATGCACCTTTGTAGTTAGAATGCAGATTCTTTTGAGAAGACTGGCTTCTTTTATAGCAGTTTAGAGGAAAATGAAGTTCCATTGAAATATTTCACAAGATCTGTAGCTGGTAAAATATGACACCTCATCTCCCTCTGTCTTTTTTAGGCAATAAGACCATCTGTGGATATTTAAATGGTAGGATTCAATTGTGCCTTTCTCTTTTGTAAATCTATTTTTATGTACTTTTATTTTTACATTTTAGAAATATTTTACACTTATAATTAAGTGCATTCTTCAATGGAATTGTACATCCCAGAGTGCCGAGCTTCTTTTCTCCTAATGTTTCATTGTCTAAATAATATTAAATGTTTTAAATAGAGATTATATTTTCATGTTCAAATTCAGCATCTTTTTTTCTCTAGGCTACATTCAAATGCTGTAAAACTGAAATATGCAAAATCTAATGTAAAATATATAAATTAAATGTAAACAAATTAAATTTCACAAACATAAATTTGTGTAGATAAAGTTCTAAGATTCAAAGTCAAGACCTTATAGGGCATATTACCCTTTCAAGTTTCAGTGAAGATCTGAATTTGCACAGAATCTACCTTTCCCTGTGACTGGATCAGTCCATTCACACATATAAGCAATCCTACTAAATTCAACAGAGAAGAGAATAGAAATGTTCTCCTCTTAAAAAACAAATTGAAACAATATCCAAAAGAAACATTGCTTCATAAATAAAACATTGAAACATTGATTTTTCTGACTTATAATGCTTAGTATGGTGGGAAAAAATTATTTACAGTAACATCTTTGTAACATGGCAATATTTAGTTCAGACAGTTTACATAGACCCTAATCCATCTTTACACAATTGAGTCTACCTCCTTAGTAGGATGTATAATGAAGATGTCCAAAGTTTAGGGTACCTGAATTTCTAACTGGCTTTTTATCTTCACTTTTACTTAATCTTCACGTGCATACAGTCCTTCCCTGAAATAGCATAGCAATTCATTCTGATGAGTAGTCAGCAGATCAACTGAGGAATTAATCTTCTCCAGAGAGGTGGAATACAGCGGATATTTCAAAAACAATGTTGCTCTCTACTTGTGTGCTATCATCACTGCCAAAAACAGTAAGGAGGATGTTTTCCTGGCTGCTAGGGGTAATCTTTCTAGCCTCAAGATAAGGCAAACATGCAATACCTGTAACAGGTTGTCCAGGAGAGGAGTAGCAGGGAAGCAGCACTCCTGTTTCACTTGATGTGTGAAGCACGTGCTCCCCCAGCAGGTAGTCTACTTTGCAAATGAAAAATGAGATTTTTCTGCCCTAACTTAATCTGCACACATCACCTTAAGCTTCCCAAACAATCAACAGACAAAACCAGGCATCACCACAGATTAGTGATGAACACCTGTCTCCAGATGAAACTCAGAAGGTACCCATCTCTAAACTCTAGATGCCTGTAATTGGAGGACAGAAATCCTCCCCTCAGTGGCTGAAAGAGAACCACATTGCTTACCCTGAACACACATTTCTCTTTAGTATTTTGCAAATAAAGCATGACAAGCTCTTTCCCTCTATAAGTTTGTCCCATAAAGGCCTGACCTTCCACAAGAAAATCTCCTATTTCTATGTCTTGTTTTCCAGAATGCTGAAAGCAGGATCAGATCTTTCACGGATATATTGCTTGGGTCAGGCAGGTCATAAGCAAGAGAATACAGGAGAGAACAAGTAGGGCTGTGGATGGACAGCTGAGGGTGCTACACCTTATTCTGTTGACCCATCTTCCCCAAATTAACCTAAAAATGCAGAAAGCAGCTCCAGCAGCTTAGACTCATCTTCAATTAAACTACTTTTCTGGAATGCCATGGATCTGAGGCAAGGGCTCACCAGCATGCAAAGCAAACATGCACACCTCTCCATCTTTCTATATAGGGGAAGGGGAAGGGGAAGGGGAAGGGGAAGGGGAAGGGGAAGGGGAAGGGGAAGGGGAAGGGGAAGGGGAAGGGGAAGGGGAAGGGGAAGGGGAAGGGGAAGGGGAAGGGGAAGAGGAAGGGGAAGGGGAAGGGGAAGGGGAAGGGGAAGGGGAAGGGAGGAGCTGTGGTTTCCTTTAGCTTTTTTATGTTGAAAACACAAGCTGAGATTTCTATTTGGACATAAAGACACCAATATGGAGCAGGAAGGCAGGCTCCAAGTGGCATTAAGAAGTAGCTGAGTTTTTGTTTTTGCTGATGACATTGTAACACATGAGACAGAATCCTGTAAAGCCTTCACGTGAAACTGGAGAAGGGATAAGGAGCATTCTCGGTGTAAGAAATTAAGAGAAGCAGCAGAAGAAATAGTAAAGGGTATAGCTATGGAAACCAAGAGAGGACAAGGAAAGCAGGCTGCTTTGTAAGAGATGACAATGGAGAGCTTTTATTATACAAACTCATTACAGAAACAAACAAAGGCAGATTCAGTGTAGATCAAAGAAAAAGAACATGACTGAAAAGAGCATAAAAGGGAGATAAATCTATTTGACTAATGTAAACAACTTTTCAGGCAGTGAAGATTTATTAAAGAGATGTAGGTCAGAGAATTTTGGCCAGAGAGACAAATGGAGTCAACAACTGTTGTTTTAAGATGAGGAGACTAAAGAATGTTTATGTTGTGAGGAAAGAGTCAGAGGATGGCAGAGAGGAAAGATATAAAGGTAAGAAATATACAACCAAGAGCAAGACCAGGTTTGCTAACAATTCATTTTTTAAAAATAGATAGCTGGGCAAACAGACAAATTTTCAGATTGAGTCTGAAAAAGATCATGTTGTGATCCCCTTCTGTGCAAGTGCTGCCTCATTCTGCATTTGGGATGTCTAAATTCCTCTCTAAGTACAGTACTTCACATTTTTCTGTACCCTACTTTCTTCAGGCTATTTCTCTAATTTTCAAGCCATGTTAAATTCTAAAATGCAAGTGACTTATTCTAGTTTGCTGTCATGTAAAAAAGTATCAGTGAAGAGCCAGGAAAAACAATTCTTTGAACATTGATACATCACTGATTAAGAAAACATCATTCATTTTAGAAACTGAAACCTTAAATGAAACTTCATCATTTACTGTGGGTTCTTTCCCCTAATACTGCATTTTTTGCGGAGCAAGTCTTTTACATTTTACAAAGCACAAATTCAGAGCTCCTTCATAATTCAAAATTTGTCTTAACATTTTAAGGATCTTTTCTAGGATCACATTTGCACATATCAGGATTTCTCCAAGACACGTGAAAACCAAAAGAAAATGGCTATTGGCCAATGAAAAGTCCATGTGCTTCCCACATGCATGCTACCAATGTTTTTCAGATCCTGTCATATGCAGAATTGCTCATTTTCTGACAGGTATCAAAATAATATTAATATTCCAAGCCTTCAGCCGGACCACAAGTCAGAAGTATTTTATCAGTTACCAAACTGCTCAGATCTACTGCCAAGGCTTACTCTACGATCCCCATTAAGTACTGGCTCAGCAGCTCTAACCGCTGAAACTAACTGCATTGTTTTACTCATTAGAGATAAAGCAGATATAAGACAATGAGAACAATCTCTGCTAAATGGTGTAGATCATTAAGTAAATCTTAATGTACTGCTTTTAAAGCTAATTTCAGAAATTCCAAAACAAGAGGGATAAAAATTATCTCACAGACCCATCGTGCTATCAAACTTTATAAGTGACTTTGAGGAATTTTGGAGAAGTGAGTTTGGTCTATTGGGTTCAGAGATGTATTGGTTTGAAGGGCTGGCTAAGCTGCTTTGCTGAGGGGACTAGCTTGGCAGTCAGATTTTCAGTCTTTGCTTATACTGATTCAACTCAGTCAAGAAAAGAGTAAATTCATTTCAGAGATTGGAGTCACTTAACTAAATCAAACCTACCTAGCTCAGTGCACATCATAGGAAGACAAGTTCCCTGGAAGGACACACGATTTGTGGGTATCTCTCAGAAAGAAATAACCTTCATTTCAGATGTCTGCACAAATGAAGGCAACGTAGATTGTGTGAGAAAGACGTTTGAATATTCCTTCTCATGTATTGTCTTTTCAACCTTCCTTTGGGCAAAAGGAAATTGAAATCTCTTTTTATCCTACTTAAAAATCTCTCTTATTCACAAAGAGCCAAATCCTTGAACAGATGCAAACAAGGAAAGCAGAATCCAGGCAGACAGTGCAAGCAGCCAGACAGCAAAAGTAGACAAACAGTGGCTCCCACTTAGCAGTGACTTCTGGTGACATTTTTAGCACTGAAGGTCTTCACCTCTCAATGTTTTGAATCTGTACACGTCCCAAAATGTATCGTCTTTGACAGGATTTGGAGCTCAGTGGATAGGCATGCAGACACCTACTCAGAGCCTAGAAAATGACATCTAACTCCTTGGACAAGCTCTTATTCTCAAAATGTGAATTCTTTGGAAATGCCACTTGACTTAATGCAGAATGCAGTATCAGGTGACAACTACTTTTTAAGATTGGATAGAAAAGCAGCTGCCTCTACTCACTTTCCACCAATTGTTCAGCATCCACACAGACTATAGGAGATCAAGGTCATTTCCTCCTTGACCCAGAGTTAGTCAAACTCACGTCTTTCACCTCCAAGAAGGGGTCCTAGTCATCCAGTTGTCCTTAAAGGGTGGGGGAGAGGGCCGTTCTTCAACACTCTGCTGAAGGTATTGTTATTTCATATTCCATAGAGGAAACTGGCATTCAGGGCCTAGAAAAAAGATACGTGACTCTAGCATAGAGTCCAGTACAGAGAAAAGATGACAATTTCATGTCAGATGTCTTCTCATTTCTAAGCAGACTGCTCCCTTGGCAGTGAAAAACTTCAACAAGAAGGGCAAATCTGACTCATTCCCCAGGTCAAAAGAACCACCAGCTATGGCAGACTCCTGGCCAACCTGGAGGATCCCAAGACAGAGAAGTTGCCCGATTTCAACTCTACCAGACCCTGAATTGTTCCTATTGGATTTCAAAGAGGTAGGGTGCCAAAACCCAGAAAACACAACAGTAAGACCCTGTGCTCAGGTTTCCCTGCTTGTCAGCTTGAAGCAGCTCCTACTTTGACATGTTAACAGACAAACATCTCAGCTTCCCTTGTATGTCTTGCAGGGTTGTCTAGGATCTCACACCCAGAAACTGTGGACAGCAACCAAGTCCATAGGACTTGCACCCTTTTCAGGATACTGATCTGAACGCTTTGCTGTGTAACTCCCTTAGCCTTTTAGCCATATGGGGCATCACCAACCATCTTCAGACACGCTGGCACCAGCAAGCACGCAGTCACCAGCTATCACACTTCCAGTGGTCTTGCTTACCTCCTTACAAGGACCAGGGAAAGCAGATCTGACATTACACATGTGATTAGAAGAGATGATTAAGAGATGAACAATGTCATCAGACCAGGCTTCTCTCGTACCCCTCACATTGCCCGTCACTGTTCTTGTACGAACCCTGCAGTTTGTTCACTTGGGCTACATTCTCACATTATGCTCTCAATGGCCATGGACATGCTGGTGCAGACATGGCCATGTTGGCACAGACCTGGCCATGCCACTGCTGGGCAGGAACAGGAGTTGTCCCCTCTGCCCCTCTACCTACAGGGAGGGCTGTGACTGCGGCATCAGGACAGCCCCGGTCCCATGGCAGGAGGGCACCGCGGGAGGGCACTGCAGGAGTCAGCCCGAGGCACCTATTTCATAGAATCTTAGAATCGCTTTGTTGGAAAAGACGTTTGAGATTATCGAGTCCAACTGCACCTGTGCACTACTAAACCATACCCCTGAGTGCTTTATCTACCCATCTTTTAAACACCTCCAGTGATGGAGAATCAACCACGCCCCTGGGCAGCCCTTTCCAGTGTGTGACAACCCTTTTGGTGAAGAAGTTTTTCCTGATGTCTTATCTGAGCATCCCCTGGTGCAACTTGAAGCGTTTCCTCTCATTCTGTCACCTGTTTTTTGGGAGAAGAGACCAACACCCACCTCGCTACAACCTCCTTTCAGGTAGTTGTAGACAGTAGTAAGGTCTCCCCTCAGCCTTCTCTTCTCCAGTTCTCTCAGCCAGTTTCTCCTCATAAGACTTGTTCCCCAGCCCCTTCACCAGCTTCTGATGGGTCCTGTGAAGCGAGGGATGCTCCTCCTCTCCTGGCGAGCCGGGAGCCCCGCCGCAGGCCGCTTGCTCACGGTGCCCGGGGGCTGCCCACGTCAGGGACGGACCCGTCATGGCCAGATGACCCCCTCCCGCCGCCCACAGCCACCACCGGCATATAAAGAAGACGCGGAGACAACCTTGGCACTGGGCGATGAGCGGGCTCCGCGGCACTATGGCCCCCGCCTGGGCGGGGCGAGCAGGTGAGCGGGGCGCGGGGGGGTCGGGGCGGCTGTCACCGGGAATGCATAACAACGTTAAAATTAGTCCTTGGAAAGTAATAGAATATGCATAAGATTTCTGGGAAAATTTACACATATGCGTTTAAGTGGGAAATACGTTCTGTCCCCAGCACTTATATCGTTACACATGGTTGATGGAAATGATCCCCTCATGTGTCCAGCGCTGAAGTTAAAGGATGCAGCTTTCTGAAACTCAGAAATGAGACTTAACAGAGTTTATTTACTGGTATTTTCGGTATCAGGATGATACAAGAAGTAGTTACTATAAAAAATGTGGAATATTTTGATTTAAGCTAAAGTAGAATTAGTTTTCTTTAGGATTTGTTTTCTATAGAATTAGTTTTCTAATTAACTCCAGTTAAGTGTCATCTGAGTAACTGTATTTTTCTTTTTTGGAAGTTGAAGAGAACATCCCTCTGATAGCATGTTTTCCTGATAGCATGTGTTTTTAAACAGTCTTTTTCCAGACACTGTTTAAAGAAAACCGATAACCTTGTCTTCTGTTCAGTATGGTATGTGCTGTCTCCCTCTGTTTGTAGTCTTTCCTTATCTAAAATCCAAGGTCAGACAGAGAGCTGGCTCCAAAGCTCCGATTAGCAGAGATCTGGCTGTTGTGAAGTTCATTAGAAAATTTAAATTAGTCCTTAGAAAGTAATAGCATATGTGATACAAGAAGATTTTCGGTATCATATGCATAAGATTTCTGGGAAAATGTATACATATGCATGTACGTGGGAAATATGTTCTGTCCCCAGCTCGTCTCGTTGCGCATGATTGATGGAATTTATTCCCCCATGCGCCCAGAGCTAAAATAAAGGGCACTACTTTCTAAAACTCCAAACCGAGCTTTAAGAGAGTCTCTCTGCCGGCCCTGTCGGTCGCAGGAGGGGCCGGGCGCCCCCGCCGCCCCGCGCCCCCCGCAGGTGCCACCGCGGGGCTGACGATGCTCGCGATGCTGCTCTGCGCGCCGCGGGGCGCCGGCTGCCACCTCATCTCCGTGGGCGACCTCTTCGACCGGGTGATCCGGCACTCGGGCAGGATCCACAGCCTCTCCATGGCGCTCTACGCCGAGCTGGTGAGCGCCGGGACGCGGTCCCGCAGCCCTGGGAGCGGCTGCCGGGGAGCGGGGGGCGGAGGGTGCTCTCGGTGTCTCTTTAGGTTTTCTTCCCCCGTAGGAAAAACACTTTCCTCCCGGGGACAACGAGCTGGGGAAGCCTGCTCGGAAGTGCCACACGTCGGGGATGCTGACCCCCAACGGTAAAGAGTACGCCCAAAAAATCCCGGTAAGGCTGGACGGGGCAGGCGGGGTCACTGGTGGGGGAGCTCCAAGGGTGACACCGCCTCCCCTTCCCCCCATCTCCATCCCGTCAGAGCCCACAAATGTTTCACCTATCCCGTCACCCACACCAGATGTGCTGTAGACAAAGAGGATTTTCTGTCTCCAGTGCTTCATCAACAGTTTGGAGTGAAGAAGCTGATAAGTTTTGACTCCAAATATGTGCAAACATGATCCCAAACTCTGTAATGTACAGATGTATTGCATATGGATCATTAATTTGTTGTATTTTAAAAGCCATATATGGTTACATGTGCTCATTTATTAGCTATAATATTGCAGGAGTACTTCATCCAAATGCCTGACAGAGAGACATCCCTTTGATTTTGTTGTGGCAGTCTCTGTGGAACAGAAACTTGGAGAACTGTGCACATGCCAGAGAAGTTAAATTAATCAGTGTCACTGCAAAGTACAAAAAGCAATCAGGAGAAAGAAATAACAGTTGTTATCTCTGAATTGGTAGTTAGGTAACAGTAAAAGAACAGTAAATTGTTTTAGACAGATGTAATGGCAAAGAGAAAAATATTATTACTAGTTTAGAGTAGGGCAGGAAGAGTTTCTTCAGATGGAGGAGAAGGAGAATAAATTCAAGAATATATCAGCAGGAGAAAATTCTGCCTGTAGGAGGAGACAGATGGAGTCAAATGTTAATGCTTTGCTCTGGTTGTGATGGCGTGAGGAACTTCCCCCAAGATGTTGAGATGCTCCCCTGGAAGGGCAATGGGGAGTGAGGCCTTGCCTCCTTTAGAAGGCTTTAACCAGTCACCCTTATTTCTGAACTTGCAAGAGAGGACTTAAGGCCATTGTGTTTCTGTTAGAGAAGCAACTGTTCTGACTGCTGGGCACCTTTCGGGAAATGTGTTTGCAGCAAACCTCTAACCAACACAGCTATAACCACGGTAGGTGTGAGGAAACACCTGCACTTCTGTACCAGCAGAGAAGTATGGATGAGGCTTCTTGGGCTCTTGACGTATCCACGAGTTCCTGAAAACTTTTTCACTACCAAATAATTTTGACAGGAATGTCACCATTTTCTAATGGTGCATTTACAGTTTTAAATATTACAGAACTTAGAAGTCTAAGAAAGCTGAAAACGAGACAAATACAATTTTGGGGTGTTGCTTATATGTAAGAAAATAACTAGAGTGGCCCTTAAATTCTGAACATTTGAAAACTACTGAATTGCAGATACAAACTTAATCCCGCTGAGATTTCACAGTGAGACTGTCCAACAGTGTCCATATGTTCTGCTGCAAACTAACAGAGAAATTCTTTACTTTATTTATAAGAGAGAAGAACTAACTCACTTGATACTGAAACTTTTGCAAGCCTGGAAAGAACCTCTTTCTCACTTTAACCAGCATATTGAGCACCATCAAGAGCTTCCTGATGACAGCCTTAGCAAAGCTAAGCAAATCAGCAATATGGTACATGAGCTGAAGACTGGAGTTGAGAAAGTAACAGAAAAGGCAAGATTTTCAGTGTAGCTTTTATTTATACCCATCATGTGGCATGAGTGACTTCAAGGAGGGGGGAAGGATGGTGATGACTGCTCTTGCTTGGTCTATAGCCCTAATGCCAACAGAGGCTCTGATCCAACAATGCTAGACTTTGTTAGAAATCCAGGATTTTTTCAGCTATTGATGCATTGGCAGATACTTAGATGACATTATATATGTCTGTATGTGTAGAGACATTTTTTATTAATATGAAATACATGAAGGAAAGGCTCATGTATGAAGCTGTAAATAGCTCATCTTTGTACTTTTCTAGGGCAGTAGAGGAGCTGTGGGTAGATTGCGACAAATATTTAATTAATGTTTTCAGTTTTATTTTGATTTACATTTTAATCAAGTCAAGTGTCACTGCTGTGTGCTACAAAGAGCTCCTTCCTAAGGCAACAATTTTATACTGGGATAAGTTCTTCAAGACAACAGTGGCATTGCTTAAGTGAGATGCCAGTGACAAAACAATTTCAAAACTCCATTCCAAGTTCAGACAGGTCATATATAATTTATTGGATGCAATTTTTTGTTATTTCCATTTCTGTCTTCTCATTACTATCTAGAAGTCTTGATCTTTGTATTTCTTGTGCATTTGTATCTAAACTCATTTGGAGTTTTAGCTTAACCAATGAGGGCTTTGTGTCCTTTCTCTGAAATAGCTACACTGCCAAGGTGACTTTTTCACTAAAAAGTGAATAATAAACTCATGTCTTCCACCTTTCAAACTTAAGAACACAAGTGGGGGATCATCACTAGAATAAGAGGAATTGTACCCTAAATTGTACCTCTAAAATGCAGCCCTACTTAGGGGCACCCTCAGAGTTACGAATGGAAAAGTCAATCTTGCAAGCGCAGCCATTACAACGGCCTTAAAATTCAAAGGTATTCAAGAGCTTGACCTTTCTTTGCTTCATTCTGTAACTGAAGAAAGCCACCAAACTCTAAATTAGCTACACACTTCTGTTATCCCATTTTATTTTTCTAATATGCCTTTGGAGAAACTACTAAGGAGGAAAGCTTTGAAGTTTTGAGCTCTCTGTACTATGGGCATACCATAGAGCAGAAGTATAATTTCTAAAATGCAAATGCATCCCAGTAGTTTGCAGCTGTGTTTTTCTGTAAGACATTAATTAATTCTAAGCTTGGTTCTGTTGTGAAGCTCCTACTCTGAAAGGTGATAACAGCCTGCAGAGTTCACCAAGTCAAACAACTCTGGCGAGTGCTGATGTTGAAAGCTTCCCATGACAAAACTCATTAAAATAAATGGCTAAAAATCTCAAGACTGATTCTCTGTATTATTTCAAGAGGAAATATTGATAACCAAACAGGGGTTACTCTGTTTAAACTTAGATGGAGTTACACCCCAGTATTCTTGCATTACTGATATATCAGATCATTTCAGGCTAGAATAAAGGTTACATAGATACCATTAAGATAAAACGACAATGTTATTCTATATAAGGGCTTTAGTTATATCTTCAGTAAGTATGTGAAAGGTTTGGAGATGAACAGCCCAACATAGTGACGCCTTGGTTGAATTCTGCACTAGTATTTTAACGAGTTGTTGTATGTGTAGTTATGAGTTGTACTTCTTTTCCTGTTTTCAATACAGATGCAGTCAATGGGGATCATCAGCAATTCATTAAATGGAATGGAATCATCTGAAGCTGCTGGTTTATCAAATAGTAATGAAGCAAATATGATGAGCGACTCTGACTTCATTCACTGTTTCAGGAGAGACTCCAATAAAGTACAAAGCTACTTAAAAATTCTTAAATGTAGGATTATGCCAGAAAATAGTTGCTGAGTTGTAATTTCTTTACAAGTAGTCTACAGCATGTTGTTTATAAATATAAAAAGATAGAATTACCACATTTACAGTAATTTTAACAGGAAAGTGGTTTTGAAATTCTTTTGGCAGCTACTTGACACAGTTGACCTGTGCAGATGAAATATTAAATAAAGCATCGTGTGTGTATGTGGGTTAACGCACCAGATGAAAAGGAGTGCTCTAGCAGTAGATAAATAAATGTCCTTGCACATTACTCTGTGATGGACTATATTATGGCTGATTCACTCTGCAGAACAGTGCTCAACAATGAAGAATGATACTGCTGTCAATCAGTTCATGCAACTTCAGGACCCAAGGCAGACTTTTATGTTCACATCATACTTCTTAGTAATTTCTATGGGCTTGCACAAATGTCTTGGAGGATCCAGTTACTAGCACTTTTATTCATTTTTAATACTCTTTTATACCTCTATGGCTTCACTGATTTCAGTGGAAATCCCTAAAGAAAAAGTTTCTGTATGAAAGATCTGGTCCAAATACCATTTCAGAGGGAGGGCTGAGTGTGGCTGATGTAGCAATAACTTTCTTTCCCATAACACATGCTGACCCAGGGCTTGGGTTTGACAGTAATGATGACAAACTCCATAGCAAATAAAAATCTGAAAGCTGTCAGATATTTGATAGCAATCACATTTTCCTAGCAGTGGCGTAGTGCTGATAGCTGTTCAGAGAACAAAACATCTTTGCATTCAGATCCTAAATGAGCCATTTGAGCAGGCATTTATAATTGACATGGATTTATCTTTAATATTCTTGACTATTTGATCCCTGAATGCTCTTTTCTGGCCTCCTCTGATCTTAATGGTCGTTGACAGTAGCTGGAGCTTGGGCTGCCAAGAATGGAGACTAAAATGCTAATGATTATTTAATAATTATACTGGATTTGGGCTTGAGACACTCAGCAAGAAAACATTTCAAAGAAACATTTATGCGGAACAGAGGAACAACCATTTCAGTTACATCTCTGTAACTGCTGATATCCTCAGATACCTACTCTCCAGGAGGCAGCTGATGTCCTTTTTCAGCTAGAATCTGTTGAGTGTTCACAATTCATACGTATTCCCTCATGTGCCAGGTACAGTAGAAATACAAGGGGTTATACAGGGCCCACCCTTAAGAATTTACTAGCTGCAATTCCTTAAGCAGGAAGGTACTAGAGATACTTAAAAAAATAGCAGTGTCGATGCACAAATTTTGAAGAAATTCTGCAAACAAAACACAGCTCCAAATAGAATAAAGGAAGTCTCCTCTGGGCAAACAGACAGAAACAAAGAGGGATGCCCACTCTGCCTGAATCTATCCACAGTCACATAAGATGTCACAAAGTCAAAAAAGGGACTTCTTACAAGGGCAAGTAGCGATAGGATGAGGGGGAATGGATTTAAATTGGAAGGGGGAAGATTTAGATTAGACATTAGAAAGAAATTCTTCAGAATAAAGATGGTGAGGCACTGGCACAGGTTGCCCAGGGAAGCTGCGGATGCCCCCTCCATGGAAGTGTTCAGTGCCAGGTGTGGCAGGAGGTGTCTCTGCCTGTGGCAGGAGGTGTCTCTGCCCATGGCAGAGGGGTTGGAACTAGGTGATCTTTAAGGTCCTTTCCAAGCCAAACCATTCTATCATTCTGTAAGATGTAGTAGCGCTTAATGTAGCTGCAGGCCCAGAGTACAGCAATAGGCTGATGTGTGTCTCCTGGGCCAGCAAGGGATTATTCCTCTCTCTGAAATGCTGAAACTGGGCAAGTGTGCACTAATTAAGAAGAAAAATGGTGTTAGGGTGTAATCCCTCTACATCCCAGCAAAGACATTGTTGCACACAGCAGATCCGCAACAGTGATCTTCCATCAGAAGTGAAAGGTAACGAACATGGGAGGGGTCATTGGGCCAAATGAGGTGGAGGGAAAGAAGTTCCCGTGGCGGTGGCCCCATGGGTAGGAGGTGGCCATGGATCCCATGGGTGGCAGCCCTGTCCCCACAGGCAGGGGCTTGGTGGCTCTCAGATTGAGTTGCAAGGTGACTCGGCAAGGATAGCTACAAGGAAACTCTGTGTCTGGGAAGACAATCCAGGGGCTGTGGTTCAGGGTCAGGTGGAAAATGTTGCAGATAGAGCCGATCATAAAAATAATTCTCATCTCTTTCAAAGAGCAAAACCCTGGAAACGTTTTGCAGTAGAGAAACACAAAAACAAAGAAAATGGGGAAGCGGGTGCCACAGGAGGAACAAGCACCCGAGTATTACCCGTAGTCATCCATGCTCATTAGTGTTTCATTTCAAGACTTGCCTTTGCCTGAAGGGAGGCACATTGGTAAAACAAAAGCCTCCCTGTATTGTCGACATTGCCTTGCTTCCTTTTTTTTTAACTGAGGAAACAACCTTTTCAGCAGTTGGCTGAAAAGGGCCTGTTTTTTCTCTGTGGCCACCAATGCCTCCAAAAAATACCAGTGATGGTTGCCTTTTACACAGGGGAACACTTCATCTCCTGTAGGATTTCTCTCCAAGACAGCTACAAAACTAGTTAGGGATATTTGAAAATGTAAAATTGTGCACTACAATAAAATGCTTTGGAGTTTAAGAACATACCATTAAGAACATAAAAAAGAGAAATTACTTTGGAAAATCTGGAAATCAGGATTGACTTCCAGCTAAATGCTGGGCTCATGTGCAAGATGTGTAACCATGTATGCTACAGGTAAATCGTGGTGTAATTTCAGTGTGTGGAACAAGATGTTTACATTAAGTTCCTTTGTCAGCCAAACAATTTAAGAATTGAAAATAGCTCCATTTTTCTTCAGACCTTATTATATGAAACGTTGCAGGATAGCCCCAGAATATTGACATTTCTGTATAATCTGATTCATTTTTTCAGTTATTAGAAATTGCTTTTGTACATTAGAGATTTCCTTGTCATAACTCTTCCATTTTACAGGATGACAAAGCATATGATTGACTCGAAAATTTTTCTTTCGTAATGTGCTAAATGGCTTTGATAGTGCATCTTAAACTGAATCTGATATGTGCTGATGTTTGCATGATAGATTAAGTGATACTTGTCATTTAATCTGAAACCATATGATAGCAAAGCAGAAACAAATGGAAACAGTTGCCTTTGAACAATATGCATTACTGTTCAGCTACCTCCTATTACATTCAAATATTGAAATGTAATGAAAAAATTGCTTGGAAAAACATAAGAATTCCTCAAGGGCTGGATGTTTATAAAAGGTGACATTTCTGTGCTTTTCAGTAACTACTTGGAGGATCACTGTTGAGATGTTGCCTTGTGACATCCCCATCCACCACGCTCAGCTTCATTGCTTAGAATGACAACCAGTATCTATAGGAAACTAAGGAGTAGGAGCTGCCATTTCCTGGCCACTAACTTAGGTGCAAGTCCACAAGGGGAGCATCAGACGCAGGTTTCTGTACCTCAGTTTATCTTTTATAGCAGCAGCCATCAGGCATGTAACTTAGAAGCACTGTCATTAAAGACTTTCACAGTCAATGCCAATTCTGCCCACTGTGAACCTTTCTCTGAAGGGGTTTTTTGGTCTCCCCGTGGTCAAAAGCTAAGTCTCCAGTTAACTGGACCCTAATTCCTCTCCGGTCCTTTCTTAAGGCACTGAATTTACAGCTAATTTCCTTGAAATTGGTTTGTCTTTCCTTCTAGTTCGTGAAAATCAGAAACAGCCTTGTTGGTAAAGAGTACTGAAGCACGTGAATGCCCTTAATTTATGTCAGTCTTTTGACTGTGGAACATATATTCATCAGAGCAGCTGTGTGACTACAGTCATGGCCACTGGTATTTAAAACCCAGTACTAATAAATCACAGTGGATAAAACAGATCTGATGTATTACTACAGCTCAGGAGTGACATTTGACCGTTGTACTACTGTTTGAACACTGAAGTTAGTAATACAGTTTTTGTGCCTTAAAGCAGTACTCTTCTCTTCAGCAGACCATAACAATTAATTCCTGTTTGGCAAAGAATCAAGAAAAACAAGATAACTTCTAGAAAATTATTCCAGACTATAAATCTGTACAACCAAAGTGTAAGTGCTGACACAGGTGTGGTCAGCAAATCCAGCTTTTATAATGTTATATGGGGTCCATGGACGAGCTAGCTGCCCTCTCGTGTTCACAGTTGTTTATGTGCAATAAAACGTGCCTGGGGCTGTGCCTGACATAGGTTGGCATGATCTGCATCATTTGTGACACCTTTTAAAAAAAAAAAAGAGCCAGACCTAGAAAAGGAAATCAGCATGTTTGTGTTAGGAATCAGAGAAGCTCCTTTAAGTGCCTGATCTTAAGAACAGACTTTCAAGATCTGCATTCAGACCCTTCTGGAGGATCTCCAATAGGTGGGGTGCGAAAAGCCTCTCCTGTTCCTGAGGCAGCAAGATCCCTGTGTCAGCAGCACAGCCTGAGGGCACAGGATTCTGCAGCTCCACTAGCAAAGTAAGTACAGTCTCAACCCTGTCTCCCTTTCCCTGTTGTATTCTGCATTCCATTAGCATTGATAAGTTGCCAGACTAAATAGAAAGGTGCCCAGCGAGTATAAGTACCTGCTTTGTTTGTGGCCTTTAAGGAGCTGGGGTTTTAAACTGCAGTTCGCTATTTAAGGTGTCTGAACTCTCTCCAGCCGCAGGTTCCCCAATGAGTGTCCTTCATAATACTCTACAGCCTGGAACTATGGTATCAAAATGCCGCAATACCTCAGATATCCTACACCATGCTGCCAGGTCATCCACTAGGTCATATCTTTGAAGTCAAAGTAATGCATTGATGGGTTTAACTGTGGGGTGCCATCAGTATCTATCACGTCACTCCACAATACCAGATGCATTCTAGGCCTTACATCTCTGCAATGTGCCTGTTACGAAGCACTTCAAACATCTGCTGAGGATTTTGCAAATAATTTGTGATCTCTGTTCTTTTATGAGTGTGTATACATTATTTGAAGAAAACGAATACTCATTACTTGACCTTCATACAGAAAAGGCTAGCACTGTAAATATATCATATTTTTGTATTCATACTAGGTGCTGTTTCTCATTTGACAAGTTTTCACAGTATGAACTGAAGGGAAACTTCTCCTTTAAATAGCTTAAAATGAGAGGAATCAAGGTTCTATGTGTCATAGGCGTAAATTAATTTTGACTAATTGAATCAGACTATTCTAGGTATAATTCAAAATTCACAAGTATACTTTTAGGGATTTTTAAAAAGCTTGATCAGCATTTTCAAGTAAAGAATGTTTTATCTGGCATACTGAAACTTTATTCTTAGCTGTGAAATAAGAATACTGGTAGGAGGTATTAAGAGATTTGGAGTGCTGTGGAATAGTGTAAGATTTAATAGGCTACAGTGAAACCAGAACTTGCTCAATTTAAAACACGTGTAACTGTGAAACCAATTCTGCACGAGCCTTGCTTGATCTTTGCCTCAGTAAGTACATCCCTCAGATGTATTCTGTTTAGCACATCAGCTCAGAATTTTGACAGCAGTTCACATTCGGTGCTTGCAACACCATCAGCTTAAAGAATTCCCCAGGGAGCACTGCGAATCCCATCTCCTCTCTCCAGAAGTGTTGGTTCTAACACTGATGACTGATTGACTTGCAGTAAAAAGAATACGAGCTGCTGTGAAGAATCCCTTTCCCTGAAAGATGAGATAAAACACCCCGATCATCCCCACCATATACTGATTTTCTCCAAAATGGGAGGCATGGATGGATACCTTCACGCACATATACCTCCACTTGATCACCTGATAATACCTGCGTGCCTTTCATTGTAGGCAGACACTAACAAATGCTATTTCAGAAGAATCTAGGCCAAGAACAACTGCTTGTCTTTCAAGTAGGAGTTAGCAAGCGGGGTAGAACTATGAATTCAACACGACGACTGGACAGTAAATTCATTCCCATTTGTACATAATCTGTCTGTCCACCTCTAAAGGTTTTGGACAGGATATAAATTGGTCTGGGATTTTAATTGTGAAAGAGGAATAAACTCACATTACTGAATAGGGTGTAACACATGCCATTCTAAACGTGTTCAATTGCCTTCTGAAAGTAGGTATCCAGAGGCTTATGCTAATGAGGGTTTGTAACCACAGCAAGAGATGACTTCCTAATTTTTCTGTAATTTCTTTTTTCTTTAAATCAAGCATAGGAAATTGTGTGCAAAGAATAGTTCATAGTACAAGACTAGCACTGCACAGCTGACCACTTAGAAAGCAGGACATGCACAAGGCAGGACACAAAACTCACCTGATCATGCAGAAGATTTTTGACACAAGCTTCATTACTTCAGTCTCAAGTTTTTTAGCTGCAAATGTATCTAAACTTCACTACCAGATAATACAACGTAACAAGGGGAATAGTAGATCATCCAGCAAAAGGTAAAATGTTAAACAACAGTTGTATGGCTTTTTGAAAGACGTAGCGTACAGTTCAAAAAGCTCTGGACCTCAAGGAAAGAATAATTAGAAACATTCATGGCATGCATGATGAGGAAAGCCTGACTACGTTATCATAATCAACTCTTTTGACTATAAAATACGTGAATCTGCCAGAAATTAAATAGTGCCTATAAAACTATAATGTTCACCAAAAGATTTAGCCTGTAACATAAAATACCTTTAGTCTTTCTTCTCAACAAATGCATTCATGAATGTATGATAAAGAAGAAAAAATTCTGCTCCCATTTTGACCTATAAAGCCTTTCAAATAAACAAAAAATGATACCTCAATTCACAGTGATTTCCTTAAAGTGGATGAAGGAAGCAAATCATTTTAATTAAAGCAGTTTTAATAACATTATTTTAAGCTACTTTTACTACACAGAATACTGTCCTGTCTTTGATACAGACAAATGCCAATGCATACTTATTGGTACCAGTTTAAAAAGGAATAAGTTGGGAATAAGGCTACCGCAGTACGCCATCTCCTTAAGTACTTCTCAGAGAGAGATGTTGTGGTAGTTCTTCCAATTACAGTTCTGTTGCTTAGTGCATTTGGGCTACAATTCTGCATATCACCATTACAGTTCTGAAAAATAGAAGCCATTATAAAAGATTTCACTAATAGTTTGACAAAACCCACTGAAATTCAGAGTTAAGACTGCTGGGAGGTTCATCCACAGGAGAAAAGATGGGAGTTAGTGAATTGCATTTCCCAGTACACCTTCACATCAAAATGATTTAAATGTGGAATATTTTATCAGGTTGGTTGGCTGTCCTTTAGTATTGCATACTTTACAAGGGAATATCAGCTGACCTGTGACCATGCTATTTAAACTAACTGAATACTGATACAGGTGAGGGCAGATGGAGAAAACATACTAAAAATGCTTATGTTTGTCTAATATGAACCTATTGTGTCATTTAATGAATTTCAAAAAGAAGCCAAAGCAACTTACTATCTTGAGGGAAACAGTTGTTCTTGTCTAGTGCACAAAAGAAATTAATTGGTCTGACTGCAATGAGAGATAAAAGTGATTCTCTATCAGTGTGTTTTTAATGAATATCGTACACAGTGCAGATGTATAAATCAGAGCATGACTTCAGCTTCACACTCTTCGCTTCATTTTACTTACCATCAGTTCCTATTTGCCTTTTAAGGTCAGTACAAGACTGGAAAAGACACAAGAAAAGACTGAGTATGGAAGAATACTTCTTAAATCATTAGTTGCTTGTCATTTTAATGGTGTTAGACTTTAGCAAATTTATAAGGCAAAAACTAGTTAGCTTTACAATGTCCAAATACTATTAGTCTTAGAAGACTGCTCATTTGAAGCCCATGCTCTCCACTTGATTTACAAACTTCCCCTACTTCCTTAGGCTGATGATGTAACTGCCTTATTTGCAGTGTCTTGGTCAGGATACAAATACAGGGGGCTCTGTGACACATTTGCTCTTGGAGTTGGTTTCGCACTAGTCAATCTTTCAGACTTTCCTGGAGAATTCTCCCTCCAACTTGGACTTGCCTGCTCCTGAGACACTTCCCACACAGATGAGCACGGAGAGCTAAAATTCACGGTGGATCGTGAGATGTAGTTCTCCTGAAGACTTTCTTCTTGGAGACACCTGTTTGAAAGTACTTCTTTTTCTTTGGAGTTTCGCCATTTCATCCTTCGATTCTGAAACCAAATTTTCACCTGTTTGCAAGTAAATGAGAGTTTATTATTATTATGTTCTTTAAACAACTTTGCCCTAACAAGGCTTTTTTTTCTTTCCATTCCTTTAGTTTCATGTTCCTTCCTTACTAATTTTTATAGCACATCTAGTGAAGCTGACTGATTGATATTATCTGAGGATTTTCCCATCACTATTTACTACAGCTGAGCCAAATACTCTCCTTTACTTTCACCACCTCAAATAGCTGATTACTTGGCTTAGAGTGGGAAAAGGACAGCCCAGTGGCTAGGGACAGAGCAATTCCTACAGCAACATCCTTCCAGGCAGAAAAATATTCTCAGAGTAAATTATCATTGCTATTAACAAATCTAAGTGATATTCCTGGCAATATGAAGCCCTCTATTTAAAAGAGGCTCTAAGAACTATGACTGTTCCATTCACAAGCACAGCTAAAACCAGCTTGGCCATATAGCTTCAAAATATGTATTAGGACATACGACACAGTAGTGAGGACTCAAAGACATTTTGTCTGCCTAACTACAGTTTCCCAAGAGTTGCCTAGAATCCACATGCTTTTGAGATAAAAATACATTTTTCAAAAACTTCAAGTTGCAAAGTTTGATCACAAGTATTCAAAAGCATTTACAAAATGCTGGGAAAAGCTTGGGGAAATACACATCTAGGAAGCGGTTTCACATAAGGAGAAGAAATGGGAGAAGGTAATCAAATTATTCCGGTTGTGTTCCATTTTCCATTAAATATCTGCATTCAGTTCCACTGTTCAGATACTTGTTATGAAGATAAAGGGGCTATGCTTTCAGAGCCTTAGATGGCAGGTACTGTTCCTCCAGCACATGTGGTCAGAAAATTTAAAAATTAACCTTCACAGCAATGACTTTTCTTTTTATGAGAAAAAGAAGAAAAAAGAAAAGACATAGATATAATCTGGTCTGTCATTATAATGAAATTATTTCCCTGTAGTGATAGTTTTTATCTATGTGTCATTCCTTATTTTTCATTCCTCCAGGTTCTCTTCAATATCAAGAACACAGAAAAACTCAAGGAAGTAATTGGAATATTAGAAATCTGAATACATCTTGGGAAGTTTCTAAACAGCAGACTGGTGAGTGCAATAGATCATTTTCTGCTGTTACACACCTTCACAAACACTTTATTCCAGTTTCTTTCAGGTTTTAAGCCAGGCACATCTCCTTTGGTTTTACTTGCAGCTAAGGTCAGGCCCCTGAGATTCCAGATTGGGCTCCTGCCATTCAGTGCCACCGTTAAAGTACTCGTTCAGTTAGAACTGGAGATATGAGACCCTCAGCTAAGCTCTGAAGTCCTGCATTACACCAACTCAGACTTGTGATAAATCCCATGAAATGTGAACTGGTAAGTAAAGTGGGAGCATGATAAAGGTCACCCTGCAAAATTTTTCCTTCTACATTTTCTTTCAGTTCTGAGGATCTCTTTCCTTGCACAGCTAAGTTTCTGTTGGGATAGTTGCTGGTTTCTTATGGCAGAATGGTTCCAGAGCAAATGCTGTTGATTGAATTGTTCATCTGCAAGTGCAAAGGGGGCTCAGAGGAATGCAGGAGGGCTCTATGCTTGCTGTTTTCTGCTTGGATCACTGCCTATTGGGCAGTGGGATAGAGCATAGCTCCCAAAGCTCCTGAGCAGCCTCTGCAAGACAGCAAAATGGGAGATGGAAATTAAATGTAGAGGTCATGTTCCTCCCACTTTGCGTGAAAATGGAGTGATCAACTTTTGAATGTACACCTTCAGGAAATAAACTAGGAACCTGTTCAAGCATTACTTGGTTAAAACTACCATTGATTTTCTGAGGTCCTTGCTCAATGAAGGAGCTCAGGGCTGCCCCTGTGCTGTTCAATTTTCCTTCTTGAAAGCCATTTTAAAGATTTTTCCTCAAACACAGAAAGTCACAGATGTTCTGTCATTCCTTACCTGAGACTCCTTTAGACCCAGGTTAATGGCCAGTTTCTTCCTGTCTGTTTTACTGATATACTTCTGCTTCTGAAACATTTTCTCCAAAGCTTTCCTCTGGTCTTCGGAAAAGACAGCTCTTCTTAATATACCTCTCCGGGCTTTGGAATTAGACTCCTGGGTCAGAAGAGGCAGGACACTTTCCTCTCCTATTGGAAATGAATGAGAGTTTCACATAATATCTGACACATACCAGAGAAGTATTAAGTGCTGTTCATTTTAATGCTAACAGACTACTGTCCCATTTTTGATTTGTTGGTGTTGTAAGTGTGTCGTAATGCTTCAGTCACATTCATTAAGGACTAAATCCTCACTTGGATCTAGAGATGTTGTCAGTGGTCAAAAGTCTCCCCTTGACATGGTAAAAAGTAAATCAGATGAGTTCATAGTGAAACATTAATACACTGCCCATGCCACTGTAAAATTCAAATATAGTCAGGGAGAAACTTCTCCACTTTCCTCTGCACATTATCATCACTGCAGTAAATTTTCCTAGGAGTTTATTGTGTGAAATTTAGAGTTTCTTGTGAAATTTAGAGTTTCTTGTGTGAAATTTAGAATTAGATAAAACTGGCCTGTAATACTGATTCAAAGAAACTAAATAGGTTTTCTTTATTTTTTCTTAACTAACAAAAAAGGCTTTCAGAGTAAACTATTTCTCAGAAATTTCCTGGCCATTTATTTACTCATTCTGGAAACTGCAGCAATTTCTTTATTACAGGATTTGGGGAGGACTTGAACTTACTCCTTTCAGACTGGTTTCTAATCCTTTGACATCTCATAGTTAAGTCCTGTGAGCGCAGTTTTCAATTAATCCAATCACATCCCCTTGATCCATGCCTAGAGGGAACCCTACCCTGGAAAACAGCCTCAATATAGGGAAAAGAACTGCAGTGGAGAAGCGTAAGTGTTCACATCGTCCCTTCACTGACCTCACAAAGAGCACAGAAAAACCAAATCCAGATAAACCTTTTGCCTTCTTCACACTGAATAAAGCCTAAAGCCGTAGTGCTTTCCCATGCTCCGTCTTCCTAGAAGGATGTAGTGTAAGGGGAGCAGTCCCTGGTGAGGCTTGGTAAGCCTCCAGCATTCCTGTCTTCCCTAAATGCTCGTCCACAGAGCAGTAACACAGGCCAATTGAATAGGGCCTGTTGCCAAGTACTGGAGGGGACAATTGCACAGGGCAGTTCCAAGCACACCAGGAAAGAGCTGCCCTTTGATTCAGAAACCTTTGCCATACCTACATAGCCATCGACACCTGCCCTCTTTCTAGGTGGCTTTGGTTTGTGTCACATGCAGGTCACACTCTATGGCTGCAAAATGTCCTCCTGTTGTACACCTTCCCATGTACACAGCCCAAGAATGCCATCCCACTTTACAGTTACAGCAGCTGCAAAGGTGTGCTGCTGTTCAATTTCTGTCAAGGATCTGATCATTTTCATATCAAAGTCAATGGCAAATTCCCCACATAAAGCAGATTCTCTAAAAGATTGCACATTTTTTTCATGAAAAAGTCTATCTGTTCTAGTCAGTGGGGTGTTTAAATACATTTGTTCAATAGATACAGTGTCTTGAAAATACTAATTAGATCCAGATAGAGCTTTCACAAACTGTTCCTTGGGGGCTACAACACATTTGTACTTCTGTATATTATATTAGACACATATACACATGGGTATGTGTATCTTTAAACACCCACAGAGAAACAAACACACACATTGAGGACATTGTAGAACTGTATATGTATAATGCTGAGCAACTAAAGTGTACACATTTATTTGTATTTGTATATCTGTTGTATTTAGTTGACTAAATAGTTTTGTGGTGTATGTGTGACTGGTTTAATACTACATACATTACCCCTGTATCCTGCCTCCACCTGTGACAAATAAGGAAAAAAATATTAAAAGCTCAGCAGGTATACAATGATCCTTTCCTAAAGTACACTGACACTGTCAAATATTATCAATTTAGAGACTGTTACATTGTGCTAGATAAACCTTTCTTGAATTTTTCTACATCTTAAGAATCCATCCATACATTTGTCCCCCATAACGGCCTGTGACAAAAAGGAATTATTATGGTTTAAAATGTTACAATATAAAGAAGTCTAAATTTATACAGCTGTATTTCAATTTTCAAAATTATATTTGCGATCAGATACAAAAATCATAACCTACTGGTCACTGTCCTGATATTTATGACAGAGTGAGACACAGTCAGACTCCATCCAAATCAAAATAAACTATCTGCAGAACAAAAGTCAAAATGCCACAATGGAGGTTTCTACAAAAGGCAAGTCGGGTTCATATTTCTCTAAGGAGTGCATAGTCCCCTCATGACCCTCACTCTGAGCTCCCAACCTGACCACAAAGCCGGGGACAAATATCATCCCTTCTTCCTCAAGCATGATTTCTGTCCTTCTTACTGGAGTTTGGTGAATTCAGGTATCTTTTTCCACGTAGGCTCTGAGTAGTTTACTGGAAGGTACAGACTGACAGCAGGAGAGCTGGTGCCTTCTCTCATCCCCACCGCAGGATGAGAGACACCAGTGAGGGAAGAGGCGTAACAGGGCTGGTCATTGCCTCCCAGCCTCCATTCCACAATGGAGTTGTCAGCCAAGGACAGAGGATGCCAGATTATGTGACCCCTTAAAATTTGTCTTGCCTGGCTGGTTGTTAACAGTGAATCAGCAAAGAAACAACCTCCTGCTGGAGCACTGAGGCACCAATTAATTCCCATACAGGCAGTATGTAGGGTACAAATTAATACCTGTATTAGACTAACTTAATAGTGAAGAATCTACATACTCTAAGGCACAGTATGCGACTGAATTTAAAAGATTAACTAAACAAAATTCATTAATAAGAAGAATGCTCACAAGTGTTAGCAAACAGCCACTGGGTCAAAAATATTGAAAACCGCGTTCGGGATAATGAATACTCACCCCCAAGCAACTAGCCTAGAGAATTTTTTAAGAATACTTCATATTCCAAAATGCATTCTGATTGCTCACACAAAAGATAAATTTCAGGTTGTGGATTAAAGGATTTTTCAGTATAGTGGGATAAGCAGTTTGTCATACATTTCAACAATTCCATCAAAATGAAATGTCTGCAGCCTGTCACTCTGAACATGCATCAAAAGGTTTCGTGTTCTGCTGACATAGATGTCAATCTGTTACCAACAATTTCCTGTGCTGCTCATTTCATTTTCATTTTGCTTCATTTTTTCTAAGTCTTTCCTTTGTATCCTAATATATAGTGACAAATGCCCTCTTAATCTGTGGAACAATCTTCATTTGCCTTCATGGCAGAGACCACCTTGAAGGAGCAAGTAAAAGCTTTAGTCATGGTTTCCATTTTTTCATTTGAATTCAATACATTCTAGTTAAATGGACAATTAATAGGTCACTTCCAAAATAGTAGTGTATCAGTCCTGGTTAATAAACAATCCCCACAGTTGATAATGGGTCTATGTATTCAGCAAGTCCCTGTATACACTCAGCTCATCCACTAAATCCCTTTTCAGGTAGACAGGGTTATATGGGAAGATGAGCTAGAATGAGTCTATAAAAGTCAGTTTCATTCACTGCTTTATTTTTCAGTCAAGTGCTTTAAATGGTGTCCAGAAAATCTCTTGGAATGTGAGACAGGAGAAAAGACTGGCACATAGAGTATTGCTTTATGGCCATACAAAAGGGCAACTGACCCTTGCCCAGGCCTTTTCAATGTGAAATGGTTCCTAAAGTTCATCTGCACAGTGAAAAATTGTGGTGAGGTCGCGTGTGGATGAGTAAAGTGAAAGTGGTGATTGGTCATGGTGCTGTCAGCCATTGTGGGAGAGCCAAGGCCATGTAAAACGCTCTGTGGGAAAGTGTCAGCCCCCTAAAGAGGTGCTCAGAAACTTGCAGCTCATTAAAGTGCCAGCATTTGCTGCCTCACTTGTCAAGAATTATTTAACTTAGCAACTGCCCTTCTGAAACATTCATAAAACGCATGCACATAGCCAGGAAGGGTTTGAATGCAACAGTGATAAAAAAAGTATATGCTACAACATGCATAAGCTCCAGTTTTCATTTGGACTTGACACACGATTTGTGCTTTTTCTCTGTTGACAAGGAAACAATTCTTCTGTTTGTTTCTGCCATAAACAGCCATAAACACATAATATCATGAGTATCTATTCTTACACCATAGCATGCAAACTTCTCCATCAAGGTTAAATTTAGATTTGGATTAAATGGAAGAGTGGTCCAGGTCAGCAATACACTGTCCAAAGTTCTCTTCAAGTTACTTCTTCACTGTTTTACTTTATAATTAAAAAAGAAAAACAAATTAAACGTGCATGATTTTGACTGATACAAAAAGAACGACTGTTTTATTTAAGTAACACTAGGGCTTCCTGAATAATAATTTATCCTTCACAGACATTAAATGCAGCATCCATTTTAAGGTCTTTCAGCTCTTTTCTTCTCTTATTTGCAAATGTTTATTGACACAGATTTTTAAAAGAGTTACTGATTTTAAAGGATCTTTTCTAGCAAACTGAAAACAAGGAGCTTTCCTAGGTTAGCTCTGTCTGGGTGTCTCAATGCCATTAGAAACCTCTCACAATTGCTCAGTGTACTTAAGTTTGATAAATCTTTGGAAACTCTCTGAATAGGATTGCTGTGATTTTACTAAGGAATTAGCTGCTGCCATTGCATCACTAATTAGTTTTCCAGAACACATTAAATCCTGCTGCTTTGGTTTACAGAATAACTCAAGCATTACTGATGAAGCATAAAAACTTACTTGGAAAAGCAGTGGGGGATGCAGGGTGCTGACAGGACCCACCACAGCATGCTGAGTAGAATGGCGGGGCTCGGAGAAAGAAGTGTTTGGAAAGAGCTGCAAAGAAAGCATAGATCTAATTGATTATCTATTGAGTTTAGGTGATATTCATAACAACAGCCCTCCAAAAAGTCAGTGTGTAAAGTCCTGCCCCACAAGTTCTTTTTCCTTTTTTCAAGATGGTGATATTTTTAAGGCAAACAATGATAAACCAATTAATTGCTCTTTAATTTAGCAAGGTTATTTTACATGGGTAGCTTAAACGCAATATGCAAACCTCTCAATGTATTTTTCATAAGAATGAAATGCTGCAGATTTGAAATTTACTTCTGTAATTGTTATCATTATGGGTTTTTTTCTAAATATCAGGAACAAACACATTGTTTAAATAACATTGTTGAAAGAATGAGCATAATGCATCTGAAAAAGTTACTTTAAATAACTCTAGTAAGTATGATATCCTAGAAAAACAGAATCTAAAAATGAATCACGTTTCTCCTGCTTGTAGTACAATGCTATTATTAGTACTCAAACCAATACAATCTTTAATAAATAAGAAACTTTTATGAATAAGCTCTATAAAATGCAATGAAACGACCCAGCTAATCTCTACAGGCACAAACTACAGGGCTTGACCCTGCTATCCTGATGGTAAACTCGTTCTTGCTGGGAAAGTGCTCTAAATTTAAATAAACCACTTGCTGAAGAAGGCCCTGCTTAATACATTAAAACATTGCAAAATCATCCACTGAAATTAGGTAATATTTGGTAAAATTTCTATAGAATTTTTTTAATAACTGCATCAAGTCTCTGTTGTGTCTGAAAAGTGCTTTCAAATCTTGGACAGGTCTTAACTATCTAATAATTCCTTATTTTCTTTCTACAAAGCTCATAGGCTTTTCCATTAATCTTAATTACCTTTTAATTTCTGCCTATCCTAGTCAACTATGAACCTTGGAATATTTCTTTCTTTTGAGATAACATATATCATGCTTGCTAGAACTGTATACTTATAAAATGCGATTAGCATCAAAAGACTGACGTCACTTTCCTCTCTTGGTTTAGGCAGAAAATAAACAGCTATAGACTTTGTACTGTAGTTTTTCTAATTTTTCTATAAATAACTTGAATAATTAAAAAAAAGTAACTGCATATTTAGATAAAAATTTAAAAAATAAATAATCAGGAAAAAAATAACTAAATAGATAAACATATCTAAGCTATGTTCTTAATCTTTAAATATTCCTATTGGAATTAAAAACAAAGATCATCCAAAACTAGGTTCTTGAGTGCATATTAGGGCATCTTGATAACTTGTCAGATGTTCAAATCTGCTCATGTCCAAAGCAACAGGCTATCACTGTAGAAGCCTAACCCTGAACGTTTCGAAAATATTCGCCTCTATTTTTTGCCTGAGCTTTGTTGAAAATTTATTCAGCTGTAATTACAAATACAAATTGAGAAGTGTTTTATTACTACAGCTTTTCATCAACACTTCACTGTTTCTAATGAAACAGAAACATACTCCAAGAAAGATTAACTGCCTACTTTGAGGTGTATGATTGCAAAACACTTACGGAAAGATTTATATCAGGTGTTAGTATTCTAAAGCCTTTCTTTCACATGAGACCATCAAATGTGGAGCTGTCTTAAGGACCTTAAGAGAGTCAGGAACATGCAGCCAAATTTTCTCTGTCTTACTTATCCAAGGGGCTTCAATGCAGCTGGTGGGGTGTATAAGTTGGAAAGGATTCAACTGTAACTGAGTAAGCACAGGAGATGGAGAAGGCAAACACCTGCCAGCTAACCTCAGTCATATATTCTGGAACATGAGAGCTTGTTCTCGACAATATATTTTATCTGCCACTAATGTTTTATCTGTTGAAGTTTCCAAACTCTTCTCTTCCTTGGGAGCCACATTTCTCATGCCAATATCAACTTTCCTTTACAGATATCCACTTTTAAAAATACAACTTATTATATAGAAGGCAATACACTCAATTTCTTCCTTTTCACACATCTCAAATATTCCTTGACTGCTATAATGCCTTTTCCCCCCTTAATCATTGCTTGAGCCCCTTACTTATGCCATACAATTTTGACAGACATGTTGGCCTGTCCTTGATATTCCCTGTCATGGTTTCTTAACTCTCTCCAGTTCCTTGCTCTTTTTTGATAATTTGATGCTCATAAAGATATGTGATACAGCCAGGAGATATTGGATAAATTAGAATTAAATAAGCTATTTCTTCAGATAGGTAGCAAGCTCCTGAAAATAAAGATAGAGAAATAGCAAAGGACAGGTTTTCTCCATTTGCTAAATCTCTCAACAAGCAAACTTCAAGCATAAAAGTAGGTGATGTGGACATTTTGCTTAAGGAAATGCCAAACAAGGCACATATTTCCATTGAGGTTACTGACAATGATTTAATGTGCTAGTGCAGCACCATGATGCAAGCAGAGTCCTGGGCACTGATTCTGCTCAAGTTGATAGAGCTCATGCTTCTGGTATTCCAGGGCAATTTACTTAATTACCCCAGCCAACTGCAATCTTTTCTGTCTGCATAATGCATATACCTCTAAGACAGAACATTCACTTAAGAAATAAGATGCAGGTGATATCCTCATATAACTGAACAAAGTGGCTCCTGAGACCATTTCTCAAGACTGATTTATTCTAGATCTTGCGGAATAAACAATGTCATTATGTCTCCCTAAACCTACAGCCAATGCATATATCTGGTTTATAAACTTTTTCAATGTGCTCGAACTACAGTGATGCACAAGTGAATTCTACGTTAAGTATAACTAACTACATCCTCAGGTCACATCTACTGAAGCCGTTACACTTTATCCAACATGCAGCAGTTACACAGAGTTACATCAATAAAAAATCTGGCATAAAACAGGAATGCTCAACACTACCTTAGGAGCCTTAAGTAGAGAAAAATGCTAATGCTTCTACCTAACCCACACAAATATATTTTTTTATCTTTGATAGAAAGAGCAGAGAATACTCATTGCAATAAAGGCTTCCATTATCTTCATGAAACCACATGAACAGAATTAAAATTGCTCAGAGAAAAATTATATATTTGACATATAAGTATTTCAGAATTATATTCAGTATTATACTGAGATCGTACCTGTAGGAATGACACAATAACTATCAGTGCTGAGGACAACATACAGAAAGCATTGCCTATGCTGTTATCTTCTGGTCACAAATAGCATGGCCACTCTACCAGTATTGGTTGGTCAAGCGATCTGACGCAAGCATTGTTTGCTGTTCACATAAGGTTGAAAATTACTGAAATGTCAAAATATTAGATCTGTATTTATTGGCCAGAATGCAGTACACTGTAACCAAAAAGCAGCTGTTGCTTCCAGCCATGTGGAGTACACATTAACCATGGGTCAAATCCTAACAATTCATATTCAAGATACTTAATTCTTCTTCTGCTTAGCATTCCCATTTCATAAAAGCAGAGGCTGTGTGGAACAAAGCACTTTACAAGAGTGAGGTTTTAGAGGTTTAGCTTCACAAATGCATGAAAATGAAATATCAGAATACAGAGTAAGTGCCTTTTGGCACTGCAGAAACTGTACTATATGCTGTAAAAGGAAATTTATCAGGTCATAAATATAAAAGGAAGAAATATCTAAAATTAAATCAACAATTTATTTCTATTTTTTCACAAAAGATATAGTCTCCTGACACTTGCTGCATGCAAAGTTTTAATAATAATGCTCATTTACATTCAGCTTTGTGAATTCAAAGCATTTTACAAACAGACAATAAAATGATATTAAACATGCAAATGGACCTCAAGCTTATCCAGTTAAGACTCAGAAATTAGCTCAGATACTGACATTTTAAAATAAACTGTCAGCTCTGAAGATATTGTAAATTCAAAAGCCCTCCCATACTAAAAACTCATACCAACAGAACTTACTAAATACGCACCATTTTGAGAGTAAGGTTCTCAAGTACAATTCAGTTCAAAATGGATAAGTAATTTTAAAAGGGCATATTATTCAAGACACTATTTGCTTTTCCTAATCCTAGTGTTGTAAAATGACTCAGGAAATAGCATAGGCCATTAACCAGCAGAAAGGGGAGATGGAAAAATGGCCAGTGAGGAAAAGCAAACCGATAGCAAATTTCTAGTATTACCCATACAGGGCTCCTACACTACACATGCTGTTAGTTTGTTGGGGCTTTTTACAGCTAACTGATAAAAATATGGTATAAGCCTGTGAAGAGAGCTGATACACCTCCAAAGAGTGATTGAGAAAGCTTGCCGAGAGCCAGCTAATGAGAAACAGTTAAGCACAGGAAAAGACAGACCTCAAGCTGCATAAACACAGCACCTAAATTCTCCAAGTATTACTAAATCCATATGAACTGCTTTCCCTAGTGACACTTGGGCTCCAGCCCTGGCAGGCAAATTAAAAATAGTACCACTAAAACGATCCCATTTCATCCATGAAACTTGGATGCTTTGTGCCCACTTCACGGGCACATGTAAACTGTAATTTGCTACCTAACATCCATTCTTGGCAATGATTAAAGCAGGCTTTTGCAAAGTTGCAGGAAAGTTTCATGTCAAGAAGAGCTCCCTACAAACAGTCCAGTTCTGCCAGGTTAGTGGTCCAGCTGAGCCACATGGCACCATTTCTGCTCCTGAACTACAAGCCCTTGGCCTTAAAATGATCCATGGCTCTGCTCCCAGCAGTTACTGTGTTTAGAGTGCAATGTTCCAGCAGCCAGTTGAAGGGGAGCCTCTGGCCACAAGAAGGAAGCAGCAGCAGCTGTCATACCCCTCCAAAGGCAGTCATCACCATGTGGACATGGCAAAACATAATGCAAGAGCCTGTGGTACAGTATCCCTCAGAGCTGGCTTTCCTGCACTCCCAAAGTCACTGTCTATTTGCTTTTCATTCATGAGAAAAAAACACGACTGCACCAACACTGAAAGGAAGTCAAGGCGAAAGGGCAGACCAGAGCAGCACACGCAGAGCAGTTTTTAAATATTGACAATCATTCATAGAAAGGGTTTTGAAGTTCTAAACATATATTTTGAAATCCTACACAAAAAGCAGATGCAAGAAATAGGCTTGCATTTTTATGTTGTGTTTCAGCAGGGCTTTCAAAAATCAGCAGAGCAGTCACATCAAAAAGGGCTTGAAATATGCAAAATGCATGATCATTGTTCCCTTACACCTACAGCAACGTAGTAGTTTCCAGAGTCATGCTGCAGCTTAGCTGAGATCATGTGGATCACTGTCAATTTTCAGAGGCACCATTCACATGCCTGATTTGCTGTACACGTATGTTATTTTTCTTTACCTGAGGAAACATCGGTGCCTCAGGCTGGTGACAATGCATGATCAGATTTCAACTCTGTGACAACCCAAAGTAACAACCAAAGCCCACACCATTTGCCAAAGACTCCATGGGTCTCCTGGTGTTAGCCGTAAAGGTGGCTTCTACCCTCTCCATGCTTTGTACACAGCCTTGCTAATGAGAGAAAGATGGGGATCTGGAAAGCTGTGGATTTACCATCTTTATCTCTGGCTTTGTCCTTCTCCTTCAAGTTGCCCAAACACTGGCATGCTCCAGCGCTTTCTGCTTACCAGTTCTTGTCAAAAGGAGCATTACCATCACTTCTCTTTTTAAAAGTACAGTGTGTTGTCTAAGCTCCTTGTCTGGGCCTCCTGTACAGTCAATGAGAAGAGATAAGTAGCTCTATATAATGATTCATCACCTTAAAACAGACGTTTAAGAAGATAAGATGTGTCATCCTCTGGACGTGTCTCTCTGTATTGGCTATGGATTAGATAAGGTATTTGGACAATGAGATTAGACAAGACACCAATTTTTTGTTAAACCGCTAAATTACTATAACATTCTTCTTATCCTTCATAGATAACATCAAAAAAATACAATCTTCTGTACAGCCATAAAGACTCTGTAAAATATAAAACTCGGCCATAAAGGCATTAAAATTATTTTATTACAATTTGTTTAGAAATAATTTCCTCAAGCAAGGTAAAATTAGAGTCATATGCTGTAAGAGGACAATTCACTGATTTTTCATTGTTGAAGCCTTGATTCCAAATCTCACCATAGGCCAAAACACACCATTTATTCCAGTGGTATGCACGGATTAGCTAAAATTTCCTACCTGGACTAGTCTTTACTGGTTGCAGCATTGTGAGTTCCAACCATACAAACATCTCAAGATCGCTAAAGGTTGTTAGAATGAAAAAATAACAAACAGTGGATTCTTCTTTTTTTTCTTTTCTTTAACAAATGAGGTTTTCAGTCTTTTTACAAGACAGGGAATTACAAGGAAATACTTTTTCAAGTAGGAACCTCAGATATTAACGCACTTGCAAGATTACAGGGGTAGGAGTACACCAAATTGCCCAAGATTCATGCAAAAGAGGCAATATCCCTAACATATATACAAAAAACATCAGTAGAATTATGTGGTATAATTTCAGAAAAGGGCAGCCTCTCAAAGGAAACTTTCATGAGCTTTTCAGCAAAAAGCAAAGGTCACATCCTCCAAACGATGACCCATGTCAAAGAAACATAGCCCAGGTTGCCGCTGAAAATATTTAGGTGCCTAACTTTATAAGGATCAGGCTCCACCTATCTGACATTTGAAACAGCCTTTTACTGCTTTCTATATCCGCACCTGTTTTCATTTGAAAAAATTATCTTCTCAATTCCGGTATAGGTTATAACTGACCTCAAAAGTACCATTTAGAAAAATTAGAGTAAGAGGTATTTTGAAAAGCTGCATTATACAAAAAACGCATAACACCTTTGGAGGGCAATGGAGGCAGAGAAGTTGTCTTACAAAATTCAGGGGAATTTGTTAAAGCAAAATACCACAATGAAATACAATGAAGTACAATGAAACTTGAAATCTGTACTCAAGTAGAGAACTTGCCTGATGAGATTAGTCCTTATCATAGTCATGTCTTTTCTAAAAGCATGAAGAATATACTACAAGATTTCAGAAGATCATCTTATTCTGCAACACGAAATACATTTTACAGAATTTTCTTCACTACACCATTCTACGGTTTTCCCTTGGTGCATTGCTTTTCTACAAACCCCACCACTTGTCCTCCTAGTGCTGCTTTGAAATTTTCTGGCAGTGCTTAAATCCCACTAAGGACAAAACGCGAGATCCTCTTCCTTTCTCAGAAGCAGCACGGCAAGAGTCGCCAAAGGCAAGAGCATTGCCCAGCCAATGTTGATATTCCCTGCTGAGCCCAGACTGCCAGACTGGTAGCCGGGTTGAAGCGTAGCTGGCACTGGTCCGGCTCTGGCAACTTTACAAGGACAAAGATTTGTCCTTTAAAAGCCATTTTGCAGCCACTCTTAAGGTATGCCAGGCACCCCAAACGGATTCTATTACACTGCTCAACCAGAAGTAGGATAAGATGCTGCACCAGGGAGAAAGCAGTTTGTGATTGCTGATACTTCTCTGCCTCCAAAGACAGACTTTTAAAACAAGCCTCAATTCTCTTGGCAATCAGCACATAAGAAAAGATGTCAAATAGATCTCCGTTCCCTAAAGGAACTTTCTATGCCTAGGAAACACCAACAAAACACAAAAATCTTTTAGACTTTAGTCAACAACTTGTTGCCTGAGTGAGGGTAGCCCATTCCACAGGCTAGTGCAAGCCTAGAGGGAGCCCAGATAGAACATGAGCCTCCTTCCTGCCTTTGACTTCACTGAAAGTTACAGTGTTACATTGTCACTTGAGGACATACTCTGCCAGTTAGTTTGAAATCAACTATTAATAAGCATTTACTCACTAAGAGGGGGGCCAAAACAAAGGAGAAAAATCCATCTAATTTCAGTAATCCAAATACCTCCTAGTTGTCATAAACATAAGAGATTTTACTAAAAATGGGAAATAAAGTATATTGATTAAGAGTGTTGCAGGACAGAATTACTGTCATCAACACCTGAGGAGGAAAAACTGACACTGATCCAAAGAGTTGGACTGCAGAAGAAGGCTTTCTTTTATTTCTCTGCAATGTTACTAGTTTTCTATATTACCTCAGGCAAGTCACCTCATCCCTTTTTGCTTTATTTGGTTCATCATGCTTTAGTTTCCACTCTCCATTAACGTATCAAAATGCCATGATTAAAGCAAAAAGCCAGATTCTTGCCATGTTTGACCATATTCACGGTCATCTCACTAGTGACCACATTCAGACTGTACAGCTATTATTGTCATCCTCCTCTTGGGCAAATTTCTGAAAATATCTGCTTTTCTCAAGTAAATAATTTCAAGTAGCAAAGTAACTCTGCATTTCTCACACAGGTCACTTTGACCTGGTGCTGGCCAGGAATACTTCTGGAAACCAAGTCATGAGGATGGACGTGGAATGGACAGACTGCATCACAGCAACCTCTGGATAATTTTCCTATGTCAGAAAATGCTGAGGAAAACTGTTGAGTCTTCTTGAACATAATGATAGCACAGGAGTTCAAGGAAGGGGAGCAAACCTCAGATTTGCAAGCAAAAATTGTGGATTTCCTTCTCACTTGAGAGTACATTAGTTTGCTCAGAACTTTTGTCTGGGGCTTTCCTCACCCTTTAAGAGGCAGGGCAAGTTCAAGCTGCACAGCTGTAATATGTTTCACTGGGACATGCTGCTTTACAGCACTGCACTTAGGATTTTTTTTTTTAGCCAGGAAGAACCCAGTCTGGGCATGAAGTGTTTAAAAAGCAGAACCAGATTCTATAACACTTTACCTAGTCAGGGCTACAAATACACATTGTGTGCAAAGTTCTCACAAAGCAGAAGGCAGCACACTTTATCAAGGCAAATGGTCTTGAAAGAGAATCATCAGGCCCATACCACACAGGTTAGGAGAGATTCAGTTCAGCAAGACAGAAACATAGTGCTCACCATGCCCTCTGGAGCCCATGAGCCCAGCACTGGAGCTTCAGAACAAGATGCGAGAAAGCCTACAGGAATTCCAAGCTGGCATAAACAGGCACAGAGTTTATATTCTACCAATAATGCTCCTTTTGCTTTTCATTCTTAAGTTTAATGTAATATGCTGTTTGTTCATGCAGTTGCAACCTTAAGTCAAAACAAACAAAATTCATTTTCAAAACCACTATGAATTGATTACATTTCATTTTTAAAAAATCAGTGCAATGATGGAAAGTGATTATTTTAATTGTTTAAAGACAACATAAATATATTTCTTTCAAGCCTATTCATTAAATGGTGTATGTTATACTGTGATACTTTGAGACTACTATTTCAGTTTTTCATTAAAGATAATTTTGGAGAAGAACTCAAAATACACATGCAGATAGGGGTCAAACTAAATCCTTTGAAACTTGTAAATTACTAGAATGAAAACTTGCTGATAAAACTCTGTTGATGAGGAGTTAAAAAGTTAAAAAGCTACCATGACTAGATGTCACAGATCGAGTGCCATCCCACCCTGTTTCCTTTGTAGTCATGGATAAGAGTTCCAGGTTACAGAAAGAATACAGGAGTTTTATTCTAATTTAGCACTTTTATGGAGTGTTAAAAGGTACCCTAAAATGGAGTGCTTTTTTCATGTCTTCCCTTGCTAGGTGCTGTGAATACATGTTGTTTTGGGAACTGTAAAAAGGTTCAACTTATTCAATTCAGACCCTGGTGTGATTTTATATTTCTTCCTTTCTGAGAACTTTTGGTGACCTCGCCAGAATTTTGGACTACATGAGCAATGCAGACTACCAATTGAAAAAAATACGATATTTTTCAATACTCTTTTCTACAGCATTTTTTTTATTTTAAAAATGCTGGATTATGCCCAACTAGTTTATTAAAGCACCTGTTAGTTCAGAAAAAAAAAACAAACTTTACCATGTTCAATGGTCTTATTCAATACTTAGACCAAGATTATCCAAAATGCCACAGGATTTGCGGTCCAAATAGGAAACAGTTTATTCTTTCAAAAACTCTCAAAAATCAGTGAATACTCACAAAAAATAGTAAATTAAAAAACCTACCAAGTACGAACTCTTTCATTAAAATACCTTCATTAGGTCCTGAAGGCTAAAATTCTTATTCTGACAAAACACTCCTTTACCCTATCACCGCATAAACAAGAACCATAACACACAGCCTGACCACTCCAACCTTATGGACATTTGTGTCCAAAATGAAGGGTTCCCCCAGAGTACGCCTATACGAGAGAGAAGAGTCTCCTTAGAAACCACAAAATCTGACTCAGTAGGACAGTTCCAATCTAATTTACATTTATGAAAGTTCAGCCATCTAAAAGTCCTCATCCCTTTCAGACATATGTCAGGTAAGAATCAATAAATCCCTGTTAGAATATATACATTCTTGTACATATCCTGCATTCACAAGAAGCTTTTTTTTTGAGTGCATAATGCGTGAGGAAATGTAGTGTTTCTCACTGCTCAAATGTAAAAGCCTGGTGCTTTGGCCCAAAGCTCCCTCTGAAATCCCTGGGAGCTATGGAATCAGAAGAAATATAGAATTGGACTCTAAATCACTAGGCAGACCTGCGACACTGCTAAGTTCACGAGTACCACTGTAGGCCTGTCAAAGAAAGAACTAATCCTGGAAACAAGTATCTGAAATACTCGGCATTCAGGAACTTCTGTAATATAGATAAAAGTTTATCTATAGCAATGAGTGCTGGGGCATCTGCTGTCTCTCCTTCCACATATACTCTGATTGTATAAATGTGTATTTTCTCCAGAGCTTTATTTTAGGAGAGAAAGAATATGCACCTAATCCCAGAAAGATGATACTTGTCCTATTTCCTGGTCTGGTCTACAGTTAGTTAAATTAAATGCATTTAAATAACTGATATGCCTAGGATCACTCTTACTGCAGCTGAGGTCTGGAATATTCAGAATTGTTAATATACACTTCTTTGGCTCGGTCCTGTCTACCTTTAAAGTATATCACGCTAAACAATCAAAAACTGTTTTGGATTTTGCAGAGTAGTTTGTAGGACTCAACTGAAGTAAAATTACGCTTGAAAATAAAACAACTGTAATAGATTCTAGTTCTGAAATGAGCCTTTTTGCTACATACCTTAAAGCCTTACTTCAATAAATATGCCTTATTTTCATTTTAAGTACATTTAAAACTGCATGGTCATACACAAAAATTCTGAAGACAGCACACAAGGTTGAAATAAATTGGTGCAACAGAAAGGCAAAATACAATATACACGGTGAGTCTAACACCGAATTTTATGCATTAACTTTGAATTCAACTTCTACCAGTTCCATCACTGACAGAACTGTGCATTCCTAGAAAAACTTGCAAAACGCCGTTCACACGCAAACAAAACATATTCATATGAAAATCGGCACAATGAAGAAACAGAGCCTGTTTTATAGACCACTTGTTGCAAGCCTAGTCACAGAGTTTAGTAGGGCCAGCTGCAGAGAAGAAACCCTCCCCATCCTCATCCCCATCCTGCCGGCTGGAACCCGCGCTCCGCTCCTGCAGATTCGGCACCTGCCAGGCGCTGCCCCTCATTCCAAGGCCGGCCCCGCTGCTCACTACACACCTTTCATGCAGCTCTAAAGATTTGTCTGCGCCCCTGGTTTGGTCAAAACTTCCAGAAAAAAAATGCCTGTTTTGCTTGAAATAATTTTCTTTATGGTTGGAAGAGTCCAGCCCTTCACCCCCTGCCGTCCCCCAGGGACAGGGCACTTGGGGCGGGAGCTGCTGCCTCCCAAGGGGGAAAGGACCGCTCGTCTTTCTTCCAAAACTAGAAATTCCAGATCTTCCCAGAGCGCCTGTTGGCGGTAACGCTCTTCTACCGGGCTGTGAAGAACTAGCAGATCTCAAAGAGCTGCGATTCAGGGCAGTCGAAAGCACCCTTCGCCACCAGCGCAGGGCTCTGCCGCACTCGCTGCGCCCGCAGCTGCCACGGCCCCGCAGCGCGCCCAGCCCCTCCCAAGCCCGCATCCACTAGGACACGGCAGCCAGTGGGGCACGGCACCCAGCACGGCACTCAACAGGGCACGGCGTCTCGCCGCCCCCGGGCTCCTCGGAGCAGCCGCGTCGCTCCGTGCCGCCCCCCTCCCTCCTCCCCGCCGCGGAGCCCTCGCGCAGCCCTTTCCGTCCCGCCCTGCCGCCGCTCACCTGTGGCCGCGGGCGCGAAGCCGCCGCCTCGCTCGGCGCTCTCCGCCGCGCAGGGGCTGAGCACCTGGAAAGCCCACCTGGCGGCGCAGGGCCCCCCCGCGGGGCCAGTCTGCCCCGCCGCGGGACACAGCTTGAGCGGAACGGGGCTGGCGGGCAGGGGACGGAGCTGCGCGGGGCTCGGCGGCGCGCCGGCCCGCAGCAAGTTCTCGATCAGGAAACTTTTTCCCAGGCTGCCGAAGCCCGGCGCCGCGGGCAGGTTGAGGAGAGCCGAGGAGCCCACCAGGTCCCAGTACAGGGCGCTGGGCAGCATAGCGAGCGCTGCTCCCCCGCCGCGCCCTGCCCTGCCCGGCCCGGCCGGGCGATGGGGCCGGGCGGGCTGCCGGGGCGCCTCCCCGAGGGCTCGGGGGGAGGAGGGGAGCGCGGAGCGCGGCCGGGCTGCACCGTGGAGACGCGCCGCGCCGCGCCTTTTCGCCTGGCTGGAAGGTGTGTCCAAGCGCATTCATTATGTCAGCACAGGGACCGGGAGTGATGGACGCGGCCAACAATGCCGCCCTGCCCGGCAGCCCCCCGGGGTGGGGGTAGGGCGGGAGGTGCCGCTGGTACTGAAAATGCTGGCAAATCAACTCTGCGAGACTCCTTTTGGAGTTTTGGAAAGCAGCATTCTTTATTTCAGCGCTGGACTCATGAGGGAATGGTTTTCATCATGCATAATGAGACAAGAGCTGGAGACGCAATATATTTCCCACTTAAATGCATATATAGAAATTTTCCCAGAAGTCTTATGCATACAGGACCAAAAATCTTCTTGTGTCACATATTCTGTTACGTTCCAAGGACTAATTTTAATTTCATTCTTCACAACAGAAGTTATAACTAACGGTATAACTTCACAACAGCCAAATCTCTGCTAACTGGAGCTTTAGAGCCAGGTCTCTGTCTGGCCTTGCATTTTAGACAGAGAAACTGCAAAAAGAGGTGGCTATAGAATACATCTGTTCAGCCCATATCATCCTTAACACAAGTCATTATCATTTCTCAATAAACAGTGTCTGGAACAACACAGTTTGAAAAAAAACCATGCTAAAAGAAAACATGCTATCAGAGGGACATTCTGTCTGACTTTCAAAAAATACAGTTACTTAGCTGAAACTTATCTCTACTTCAGCTTATTTCAAAATATTCCACTTATTGTAATTGTAACGACTTCTTGTATCACCATCCCCCTGGGCCTACACCTCCAGCTGAGGGGCTGCACCTGTGTGGAGGGGAAGGGAAAGGCCTCTCGCCTCCATCCCAGTGGGGAGGTGGCCCTGGTGCTGGCCACAGCAAGGTCATGTCGACCTAATGATCCCATGAGGTAATGGGAAGATGATCATTAGCTCACTGCCTCTGGGCATTTTTATCTGGCCTTTTCTTTTTTTTTTTTTACTTATCCCCCACACACACGTGCTGGATTTTCAACATTTGTCTCAATAAATCTGATTAAGATCAGTGAAACACTGTTAATTATGTTCCCCTCGAGATGTGGTACAATGCTTTCTGTCGGCATAAACATCCTTTGGCATCTGTTTCTACTTTCTTGCATGTATTCTTCTTTATTTTCTTGCAAAGCATGTATTATGGCAACAATGTCTTGTTTTCGAGTTCAAACACAAGTAGAAAGTTAAAGTTGGATGCCATTCCCAAAGACCTGAAAGAGTCTCCCTGTTTTGCAGAAAACTCCTTTTGTTTCAAAGAAGTTCTTCTCCATTCTCATCTCAAGGATATTCCCTGCAAAATCCTCTCGAGCAGGTATCCCCCTTATTCTTGTATAGCATAAACCCTTGGACATCAAGCTTGGACATTAAGCTAAAATCAGCTTGAAAAGAGGAATCCTCAGTGTCCTCAAACAGCAGATGAAAAGGATTGTTTACCTGCTCTGGTACTAAGTAATACTTTGGAAGATGTGAATGAATCACTCGGATATCACAGGCTTTCCTTCACGTCCTTGCATAGATTGGCCCTGCTAGAGTTTGGGCACTTAGTCCACTGGCACTAAGATGTTGTTACCTGTGGTGAATGGGAACATTAAAGTTGATAAGGATGATTCGTGCCAGGGCCTATGTAGTCTGACCTTCTGTCTTCCACAATGACTCTAAGTATGAAAAAGAATAAGACCAGGACGGCCATATGTGATAGTTTTGCCCTCATAAACCCCCATTCTCTAACTGGTTTTAGCTTAAATGATTTCCACAGCTTAAGCACTTGTGTTTACAGATCTGAAGACCTTCATCTTTGTAAACTCAAGACATTAATGCAAGTATTTCACCTGTGAGCATTTTGAGACTGCAGTTGCCTCTTGCAATAGAAAAGGACAGTATCTAGCCTGCTGGATCCCAGAGTACATTCAAAAGTAATATGCATCATTGTAATATTAAGATGCAGAAATACACATTTATCATGTTTCTAAAGGAAAGAAGCGGATCTTTCAGGAGGGCTCCTGCTTTTGAGTATTGCAAGTAGCTGCATTTCCAATTGCCCCTCATAAATTTATCCACACTTAAGGATTTATTCTGTCTTTCCTTTCACTGACCAAGTTCTCACAGAGTTCCCAAAGGCCTGGGACACTGAAAACCATAATTCAACACTTGGGAAAGTGCAGTTAGTCCATCCAGCTGTGCTGCATGAATAAAAGGTATTCACCAAGGAAAAGATGGTTGTCAAAGTCAGTAGCCTTCAAAGACAGGCTTGAGGTCTGGTTTCCTTCAAAGCCATTTCTCATGCCAAAGTGGCTACTATTGTGTTAAACTCAGCTGTGTAGTTCAGTAAAGTGCAATTAGGAAGTCACATATTTGTGTGAAATGTAAGCGTGACACATGTAGCATTTGACAGTTTGCTCCTTGGAAGAGAGTGGGTTAACGATTCATGTCAGGTTCCATCTGCAGTTCCAGGGTTCAACCAATTCATTGCGATGGTAGTTCAAGTAGTTCCTTTCCTCTCTCTCGTTTTCATCAGTGGCTGCTCACTCATATTCTGACTCCGCTTTAATTAGCTGTACCAACAAAGCACTGCAAACCAGATCAGAGAACTCATCCAGGTTTTAAATAAGACAGTCAGAAAACATATTTTTTTTAGAGATTCCCAGTGCAGATCTAAAACTGGTTATGTGAGCTTTAGTAAGGGTAGTAGAGTAGAAGAGCTAAATGAATTCATTAAATGAGGGCAGCCTCTGAGCACTTTGTCTCTGGGATGAAACTGTAGCCCTACTGAGCAGTAGCTAGCAATTCTGTTTATCCTCTGGGCATGTGATAATCAGGTACAGTCAGGCCCAAGAGATGTACCTGTCAGAAGCTGGAGAGTACAGTAAAAGAAAGTATAGATTCCTTGTTCAGATCTGGACTATGAACTGAATTGATTGTGAAAACAAGTGGTATCACTAAAACCAGATCCTTTCCAGTGAATGCAATCTGGAAACGTGTGACAGATCCTTAGCCAGGAAAGTCATTGCGTGTGTATTACCTGGATGCATACAGGAAGTAGAGATGGTATTCACATGGTGAGTAGCTCTCATTTCTTTTCATTTTGTTCTGCAAACACGGAAGATACTTACTCTGTATTTGAATTTTGCCAATTCATTAATGTAGTTTTACCTTAATCAGATTAAAGGAGGAGAAAGTTTGCCTTAACTGGCTATCTTGGTGTGCACCAGGTGAAGAAAACATGAAGGTACACTTCTCAGGTTGCAGAGCTTACAGTCTTCCTGCCAAGGCAGACAATTTATTTAACATACCAAGCACAAGATCTGTGTAACTAAATCAAAGTCTCCCTAGTGATTGCTCCTCTACATCAGCTCTGCCTTTTCTCAAATCGTATTTCCAATCTTGAGCTGGGGGAATCTCTCCCTTGCATCGCCTTCCTTGTAGCAATTCATGTTAAGCTGAATCCTGCCTTTAGCTGAAACTTTTCTTACAAACATTCCCATTGCTTAACTGGAAGTGTGCATATTAGCTGTCAGATGTTCCTGTTAACTTTCTTTCCAGTAATTTCTCAATAACTTCTTGAGGCTTTACTTACTTTCTTCTAAAGCTGACAAATGTATGGGTATCCATAAGCTGCAGCAGTCAGCCACAAAATCCAAATAACAGAAACAATTCTTTATTCATTTCTTTATTTTACACTCTACCAGATTCAGTCAGCATCTGCATTATTTGCCAGATTTACATACATTTTATTTTCCTGCGAGACCTTTTTGACAAGGTGAACCGTCCTAGCTAAGACAGCTGCGTAAGGTTTAAACGGATAAGGTTTAGGTCTGCACGCCATTAAATTACTCCAAAGTATTCAAAGGATAATGGAGAGGTTCCTTTATTTTACAGCATAGGCTATATTGGAAACTTAAGCATCTCAGGAGAGGATGTATTTTCCAGGACCTTGTGACAGCAGCAGCTGAAAAACCTTGTAATTCCAAAGAAGCGAGGGAAGAGTCCTACCTCACCTAGGGCAAATTCACACTGCACTTGTTCCTGACTAAGAGTTTTCCCAAAGACCTCTCCGATCAGCACAGATAAAATGTCTAAAACTGACTTAAGAAGATGAATCAGTTATTTAAATGCTCTTTACATTCTATTAAAATCAGATATGCCAAAATTGCAACACACTTGCCATTTCTGGGTGTGAGGACCTCATTTGGTGTGAGCTGTCTGCCTCTATGCTTCCATACAATGTTCCTCTTTGCCAGCCTGAGATGCTCGAGCTATATTACTGCCATTTAATTCCATACAGCCAGGAGTTGGTGCCTTGATGTAGAAACAGATATGCACTTGCAGCCGACAGAGATGAGGTAATTGAATATATTTTCTAATGCTCTCTTTGCTTAGGTTTGCTGAATGGAGCTCTACCCAGTCATAATTTTACTGGATTCTATTTATGAGGCTTTAGAGTCATATATTTGAACTCACGTGTTAATTATTTCAAACTTTGTTTTTCCAGCAAAAATAATGCCATACTCTCTCTCCTTTTCTGCTTGTAAGCATTGGAGTGACATATTCTAGCAAAACAGAATCCTATCAGAGTGCACTTCTTAAGACTGAACTTGAAGTTCTCTGCCAAAAAAATGCCCTGGATATAGGCATTAAAATGCAATTCTAATAACATAGTTATTTTCTAAGTTAGATGTATTTTTCCACACTCTTGGAGACAGGTGTGTGACACTGTTTTGTCTAACCTGAGCGTGGTAGACAACAGTCTGCAAAAGTATGTTCTTCAAAATAATGCCAAGCTTAGCAAGTTCAGGCTGGGTGAAGTCATGACTGCAGAGCTGCTGTAAATTTTCAGGCAGATTTTGTTCTAAATTTCCTCTTCCCAATCAAAAATTGCTCTCTTGACATTTTGGTGATAATCGTATATGTGGAGGCTGAGTGTCCTGGTCTGGGTCTCCCACGGGCAGCCTGGGGAAGCCTTTGGTATCTCTTTCGAAGAAAGGACAAGGTGTGGAAGGAGAGGAAAAACATTTGTTCACTCTAACGAGGCTGGGGTCCTGTCGCAGCTCAATATTTTCTCCATTTGGCTTGGAAATACTTTCTGTGCATTGAAAGACATAGTCAGTGTTCAGAAAACAGAGCAGAAGACTACAGTGCTGTCATGTCTCTCTCTCAAGGAGACCCTGGGTGGGCTTGTGTTGGATATGGGCTTCAGCTGTAGCTGCCCACACAACTTACTTGCAAACCTCCCAAAACTTGTAAGCCACAGCTGCCTTATGAGGGAGAGCAAAACTGGCATCCAGCCCACAATGTTAGAAGATCTGGGGCACCCTGTTGTTGCCATTTTTATTTCTGGGGAGGCACTTTGCCTTGACACTTACTTCTCTTCCTACCTCCTACTGTTTTTTTTTACACTCCTGACATCCTGAAAGCAATATAATCTTTGCCAGGTTAGTCAGGCCTTTGAGAAGTCTAGATTTAGCTAAAGCATTTCACAGTGCTCCTGGCTGAACTCAACCATTCACCAGGAAACTCTGCTGTGCATAGGAATCACCATCATTCTGAACAAACACAGATGGAATTATCATTCTTTCAATCCAGTTCCATAAAAAGCTTCAAGAGCTCAGTTTCAAATGGCTGAAGTCATTTCCACCAAATCTGGCTTGGCATTAGATCTCAGCAAGCAGCAAAAAAATACACAGAAGTGAAATGCTGAAGTGTGAAAAGAAATTGATTCCCTGTCAAGTTATGTTGCAGATGTGCACAAATTCTTACTGCAGCATGCACCCTGACTTTCATGCATGATTTTAACACATGTTGAAAGCTAGCTATATGGATGCGACTCAAACTTTTAAAACTGTGCTTCTCCCTGCAGAAACCATACATGGAAAACTTTGGTCCTACAGGATTTTACATGGAAATCTCATTTCCATAACCTGGATTTTTTTTTCACCTCTGTGACATATCACAAATAAAGTGGAGCATGTGAAAGAGAGCTTATATAATGGAACTTGTAATTCACATTTAATTAGACAGTAGCAGGATCTACTGCTCCTACTCCAATACAAAGGACTCAGAAGGCAGAATATAAAACATGCAGTGATTTGTCAGAAGATAACTTCTATTCGCAAGAATAAATTGTATTTACAACTCTGCTGATGTGAAATACAGAGCTTATCCAATAGTCTGTCCTGCATCATCTTCTATGCCTTGGTATGATTTACAGCAGTGTTGATACTTCAGGCATCTGGTGATATAAAAAACAGAGCAAGGCGTTCCTGGGTATTTCACACAACTACTATTGTGTGCCTTGGTCCTCTTGGGGACGTGGTGGTGTTGGAGACTCATCTAATCATTTTAAGGAATATTTTTCAATATTGGATTAACAAACTCAAAAGCACAAGCTATTCCTGTGGTCAGAACACTGTGATCACATCAGATCATAGTTTCAGGCTGTAGTTTTAGCAAGAGGCTAAATTATTAAATGTCCTTCTAACAATTTATAGATTTAAGTAGCTTAAAGGAGGAGAGAAGGTTGCAGTTTTCTTTATTTCCCCTCCCTTTCCAGGAGGCTCCTTCTGCTCAATCTCTCCCATGGTCCATCTTCCCCCTATTTCTTATTTTACAGCTGCGGCCAAGGTTTCCAAAGCTTTAACATCTTCATGTCAGAGGGTACAGCATGCTGCTGCACTGCTCCAAGACAGGTGAATGTCTCAAAACAACTGGGACAGAGAGATAGTCTTTTTCTATTCCCTACATATGTTTCAATTAAGTAGTAGTTTCTTTACTGTAAGGGCACTATAATAGCACACATGAGGATAACGCTATTAAAAGTTAAATCAGTCACAATCATATTATAAGAGGTTGCATACCCTCCTCATGCTTACTTTGGAAAGAACAAATTCGGTAATTTTTTAAACATTATTCCTTAAACATTAGAAATATTTGTTTCCCAAAAACCAGCAGAGAATCGGGCAGGGAGAAGAGTATGAAAAAGATATTTGCCCACTTATTGACATAAGTGATTTCTTTTAAACTTTGTAACATAATGCGGGAGAGCATGTCAGGTGGGTTACTGCATTTAGAAGCATTTCACCCTGGGAGGTGAAGGCTCACAATTTGTTTAGGTCTCAAATGGTTGAGCTGGATCACTCTGGCACTTCCTAACTGAAGTGTTGGGGGGGATAATGAAGTTTCAAGGCAAAGGAAAACACAAATGGCTTCTGCAGTTGTGAAAGAAGTACAATCTTGACAGCCAGGTCTCAACCCAACATTTAAAATAACAATTACGTGGTCTATTAGTCAAGCAAAAGTCCCGCTCAGGTAACTGCATAGAAAGTACCAGCCTGGTTTCCCGTGGAAGTTTCTCTTCACTGCACACCATCATGAAGGTTTAATTTTTTTCACTAAGAGAAGCAAGGCTGTTACCAGAGTAACAAAAAAGAAATCTAAATTCAGAGTGAAGTAGACAATGTGATCTGAGCTAGACATGCTTTGCAAGTAACACACAAGAAACAGAGGTTTGGCTAGGTTTGCTTAACAATAAAAAATTAAATAAAACAGCATTGATGTTGAATATAGCCATTCTTTTATCCAAGGACACCATCTTTTGTCTTTATGCAGGTGGAATGACTGTAATACATTTTCAACGCATTTTCAAAGGAAGAATGGTGCAATTGCCAGTTTAGTATTAGTAGTTGAACACTTTGCCTGAACAATTCAAGGACCATCTTTTGTGTAGTTCTAGCCAAGGTGTTACTGAAGAAAACAGTAGTATTTCAGGCTGATATTCTTGAAAGATTTGAGCCTACCTGATCCAGCTAGCTGAAAGGTTACATGCCGTGCTGATCATGGTAGCTGAGCATCACTAAAGTCAAGATGACAATTCATATTATTTAGGCTTTTGGAGAACTAAGCCTTGTAATTTCCCAAAGGAAAACTCATTATTTAGCTATCAGAGTTTTGCTATGTTGTGGCAATTTTTCTGCTCACAAAGGAACCTTTCATTATGATGGCAAACAATAAAAGATTGAAGCAAAACCCTCAAATATTCTGCTTCTTAGGAAACAAGCAGAAATGCTTCACAAACAATTTGGGAGGCGGGGGAGAGAGGAAAAGGTCTGCAAAGCTGCAGTAGGGGTTATGGTTGAGCAGAAGAGCAGGTAGGGAATCTTGCATGACTGCTGGCTGCTGGACAAAGATTTTATTGCTGTGAGCAACATAGGGACTGGGCAGCCTGACTGAGCACACTGACCCAAAGGAAGGCAGGAATTCTGCAAGCAAAGAGCATAGAGCTCACATCTACCCACATATTTTCTCCTAATGGCTTCTGTGGGGCAAACTGACAGACTGAGGCATGGAACCTACAAAATAATCTCCAAAATTTTATCTTGCATTTCAGCAGTAGTTTCTGGGAAAGTCTCACCTATACAGTCCATGCCTTTTTTGTTGTTGCATTTTACCTTGTTTTTCCCTGACATAACTCTTTGACATGCACAGGGCACCACGCCATGCATTGTCATGTCTTTCCTGCATATGATCTGTAAAATTCCCATTTTTCACAGAAAGAGATAGCAACACATTAAAATCCAGTAAAAATAGGATTAGAAAAATCTTTCAAGACTGAATATACTTTATAGTTTAAATAAACTTTAGAGTTTATTTGAAATTACATAACTTCATTTCTGGAAATTCTTTATTTTTAATGAACTAGAACTACCACATAAACGCATTAGCATTTATTAAAATTCCTCTGAAATTTTATTTTCACCAGACTATGGGGGGGGGTGGTGAAATTGTCTGGTTCCTCATACAAATAACAGAAGAGATGTGTTTACTTCTGTGTACCAACATCTTACCAACAGTGCTCTCCTCTGTTGTTTCCAAAGTCCAAAATACCTCAATGTTTAGGCGCTTATCTATATGCCTTCAGCCTTGTCTCATGTGAACGTCTGCCAGGCAGGAACTGGGCTGTCAGCTTCATCCCATCAAAAAGCCTTCCAGTGCCATGAGCTGAAGGCAGGTTCCAATTGTTAAATCATTCTGGCCTGGGCTGAATTTAGAGGCAGGCTCCTGTAGCTAGCGGAAGTTGCTGGAGGCAACGGCTCAGCAAAAGGCATTAAAATCATATGTCTCATAATTATTCTTTTGACTCAATTACCCATTTACTCTTTATTTTTATATCCAGTGGAACCTGAGGGCAGCAAATACTGCATAAGGAGAACAAATCCTGTATAATAGTTCTTGTTTTGGTACATTCACTTAGTGGTGATTTATTAAGGGCTGCTGAATAAGCCTGATTAAAATGCATAAACAGTTCTGAACAGTAAACAACCATGTCTAAGGATGAAAAAATGGGACCCACATGCTGTGCATGGAAATTGCCCTTAACAACATGGCCTATTGTTGAACAGATAGGAAGCCAAAGGTTGCTTGTAATCAAATTTGAAGTTTCCCATCACTTATAAAAGCAACACTTCCTTGTGTAAACGTTTCAATTTGTTGCTGTTAAAAACTGCTTCCTGACTTAATCCCCACAGGATCCTACTATTTCTTTGACTGTCAGGTAGAAATACAATTTCAGATAAAATAACTTTTAGATTTAGGCAAAGAAAAATAAATACGCTTAGCCTAAGTGTTCCCACAGCAATAAAATCTACATAGTTTCCTAAGATTAATTAGAAAAAATAACACGTTGCATCACTTTAACCTCTTCTGAAAATTTCTCCTGTTCTTGCAATTAAAATAATGCAAAATAACAGAAATATATAGACCACAGTGCAATACTAACCCTCCTAACTTTGTACGGCAGCTAGAAGCTCCCTGCAGATTTTTATTTTTCCCTTGATTAACAAGGTTAATAAATTACAGAAATTTTCATATCACATATCTGATCTAATGTACATTAAAAAATTATAGTAATCCCATTGTCGGGGTGCTTTGAGTTATGTTTAGAGCAAACACAGGTACATTTCAAAAAAATAAAAGTTGCTTTTGATTACTTTGACAAATACAGCTTCAGAGAAAGGAAACCCAAGTCCTAAAAGAACGATAAATGCATTTCCCTCTGGGCTCAATGGGAACTTTGCCAGAGGCTTTCAGGGAGCCAAGACTTCACCCACTGTGTTTGAGATCTCTGAATAAAATGATATCTCTCTAACATTGTTAAAATATTTTTTTCCTGTAACAAATAGGAGCAAATTGTATTTAACTATGTTCTCATGTATCAAACAGGATTCTGTTAGCCATCATCTTTGAAAGGTCCTAGAGACTTAAAGGTCCCTAACAACTGGAGAAAGGCAAATGTCCCATCCATCCCCAAAAAGGAAAAGCTGGGGAACTACAAGAACTAAGGAGACCTTCAAATATTTATCAAGGACAAATGCAAAGTGCTGTTCCCAGGAGGGAAGAACCCCTGTAGCAGCCCGGGCTGGGGAGCAGCTCTGTGGGTCTGGCCGCATGGGCAGCTGTGTGCCCTGGCAGCAAGGGTAGTCAGCTGCCTCATCTATGAATAGGGATGCAGCCTTTGGACTGTGGGATGGGATTGTTACTCATTTCTCAGCACTTGTTAAACCACATCTAGATACGGCATCCAATTTTAAGCCCACCAACGCACGAAAAAGATTGACAAACTGGAGTGAGTTCTACTTGCTCCCAAGTCTGTCTCCGCCTCATTTGCCCAGTGAGGAGAAAGTGAAGAAGCTGGGCTTGTTCAGCCTTAAAAAGACAGCTCCAAGGGGCAACCTCAGTACCTATGGGGAGATTAGCAAGAAGACAGAGTCAGGCTCTCCACAGCAGAGCGCAGAGAGCGAACAAAAGGCAACAGGCGTAAATTGAATCAAAAGGGATTCAGACTGGATAGAGGGAATAATGTTTTTCCCTTGAGGACAGTTAGGTAGTGGAAGAGGCTGCCCAGAGAAGTTGTGCAGTCTCCATCTCTGGAGGTTTTCAAGACCCAACTGGATAAAGGCCTGAGCAACTTGTCAGAGCTCAGAAGTGACCCTACGTTGAGCAGAAGGTTGTACTAGAGACCTCCTAGTTCTTGCCAGCCTGAATTATCCTGTGCACTTATTCTCGTATTCAGGAATGAAGCTCCTGACAACAGGTGTGTTCAAACTATGCTGTGACATCAAACCAATTTTTAATAATGTTGTGTTTGGAAATTTTCCATTGATAGGCTTTACAATATATCTTGGACCTTGAGAGAGAGCTGCCTGAGCTGAGAGAAGGTGGTGAAGAAAGAATATTCCTAGATCTTTCTGGAGGACCTCTATAGCCTTTTATTACAGGACCTTATACTGGGATAAGGCTGAGATCCACAAAACCTCAAGTCCTTCTGTATGTAGGCATCTTCTGGGTAAAGATTATAAGCTCGTATTTTTGCAGATACCTTTTATTATACTAAAATACTGGGGGAGTTTGTTTTGTATATTACAGGTCATGGCAGTTACACTGAGCACAGTGAAGAATACGAGGTCTGTGGGGCAGGAGAGAAAGCATTAAGAAAAGCCCCACTCTGTGACCCTGGGATAAGTCCTCTCATTCTGCTGCAGGATTGCTTCTAGTTTTTGTATCAGCTGACCTGAGGCTGCCTAGCTGTGCACCTGGCTAAAGCATACAAAATGAATATTGGCTTTGTCACTGAATGTTTTTTTGAATAAAAGAGGCCCTAACTCCCGTATTTAATCTTAAGGTTTTCCATCCATTATACACACTTGGATTCTGCCAAAAAAAACAGGTCCTTCCAGAAATGGTAGCAAAACCAAACCTATGTGTGGGCTCCAGGGCATGCTTAGGCAGGGAATCTTCTGTCGTGTAAGGGGTGTCTGACTCCCATGCATTGTGGGAGAACTCAGAGCTCATGGGACATTTAACTGTTGAAAATACGTTTTGCAGTTGCCTAAAAGTTGATGAGAAGACGAGCTGGGCCAATGCCATAGACACAGGGCCTGTAATCTCACTTTGAAGGTTATGTCTCATAAAGGATCTGGTTGAAAACATATGCTTAAAATTTCTGAGGGTTTCCACTGGAGCTAATTTTAGGTAGAATGATGATAATAGGAGGCTACTTATATCTTTGGGAATTAATTATTTTATAAGCAGTATGAACCAGCAATAGTATACTTCATCCTAACCACAGAGTTGCTCAAGGTTTATGAAGTCAAATATAAAAACAAGAGTTCTGTCTTGTCTTTGTTTTGAGTCTTATTCGATTTGGGCATTTGACTTGGAAAAATTAGTGAAAATATCTTTAGTTTAGGAATGCTTCTTTTCAAATTAGAATAGTGCTCTTTGTTTTGTTTTACTAATGACTTTTTCCTGACATGGAACCATATTTCAAGCATGCATTAATGCTGTTAAGCTTTCACTTAAGATTAAGGCTATACCTTAAATATTTTAAGAGTGATGGGATTCACAGTATTATGGACTTGCAAGGCTGTGTACATAAAACTGTACTATGATGGAAGTACAGGATTGCTGGTAAGAAATCCTCTTTTTCTTCTTTTCATACCTTACAGGCTGGCATGAAAAGAATTGTTGTTTATGTAGATTAGAAGCTCCCCAGATGTGAGATACACTCCATTGTTATTACCTGCACTCAGTGTCTTTTGCATTCTTCACTGTGTGCCTTAATGTGAGGTCAAATTAGCATACCAAGCTGTAGATGTTCATTTACATTTTTGCTCTCCATGCAAACAAATAGCAAAGAAGCTGTTTTCTTGTTTTACAAATATCAACTGATGTTTTTGAACTTCTGTTTTTACTCTAAAACCCTTTTTCTGATTATTTTCACAGAAATGCAAGGATAAATTTTGACAATAAATGTGATCAAAGATTCATTACTATAAAATCTATCTTTTCCAATACTTTCAACTATTCATTATCTTTCTCTTCACTGAAATTCAGCCTTAGAATTTTTTTCTGCTTTGCACAAATGGGTATCTGTTGCAGAGTGTTTATATATTACTGGAAAAATGCTATACCTGATCACAATTCTTATGACTCCCCTCCGTTTATATCCATTTAATGTAGCTCTCATTTCATTTAGGAAACCATTTTTCCCTAGTGTGAAATGTCACCATCAATACCACATTTGATGATGTTACATATCAATTTTTTATGTGATGCTAAATCAAAAAGCCTCTTTGTAGTCAACTTAGGATATCTTCTACTTCACACCTGTCAGTTTTCATTGTCTTTCTCATGAAGAAGCTAATCACGTTACTTAAACACAATTTTCCCTTTATATATCCATGCTTACTAGTGCATATCTATTCATATGTTTCCCGGTTACCTTTGCAAATAATTACCAAAACAGTTTTTGTGTTGTTATTTTTTAAAAGATAACAGATCATACTTAGCGACCATGAATTTGGGAGGAGATCAGTTAACTGAGACATTGGACCAACAGGGAGAAATTATTTAGGACATACCGTAATGTTACAAAGAGATGTAATTGCCAGAGAATGGCCCTCTGACGTGTTTACCATGTGTTATTTAACCTATTACTTTTTGTCAGTCTGTATGTCCTATGTACATAAACTTTGATTCTGCATTACGTATCTATAAGTACTTTACTGCACCCAGTAACCCCTATTTAACCCTTCTTCTCAGGTCATTGAAATAGAAGTCAAAAGGATGTGATCAATTACTCAATTAAGGTAGATTGTAATCTAGCCAGATATTTGCATAGCACTTACTCCCTTGTATACAATTACTTCTTCTCTTCTTTCCCCTACACGGTCTTGTACTTTATATGTCTTATATTTTTACTCTGAAGAAGAATGAATAACGTCTCAATGGTACCATGTAAGAACCATTTGCTTTTCATTATTCCAGTCATTACAGCTAGTCAAACACTTGCTGACAAAATGTTTTTGGTTGAAAAAACACACATTTGATAATACAAAATAATTTTTATCCAAAAGTTCATTAACAAACCTGAAAACTTACATTTTGTTACCATTGGCACTTGGTTCTGATGTTAAAATTATTGTCATCAAAACAAAACTTTAAAATTATCTACAAGTTTCAGAACCAACATTTACCTGAAATTTCCTTTTGTAGGAAATGATAATGTCCTAGGTTATTATTACAGTTGGGAATGCAATTTCAAAAGGTCAGAAGCCATCATGGAATAGACAATTAGCAGAGTTTATAGGTCTGTGGTTTTCTGACTGTCCCCATGCTAGCCTCAACAGGAGGGACATTTTTTATTTTTCTGAGCTGTTTGAAATACGTTATTGCTGGTTATCACTATAGGATCTTCTCTTTGATACAGACAGTAACTTATTGGCTATTGATGATGTGGGTTTTTTCTTACTATCATGTCTAACTAACAAAAATATTACTCTGATTTGATTTGAAGGCCAGTCACCTCTCTAATTTTTTCCTAGATACCAGCTGCATACCTGTACTTTAGTATGCTTTCATAAATCTGCTTGAAGAGGCACTTGTAATATCCTAGCATATAGAACATAATATCCTCTTATTAGATCCCTGCTCAGCCTCTTGCACCTCAGGCAATAAATGTCTTTCTTTTCAGATCTCATGCAACCACCGTTTTCTTTGCTCTTAATTAAATGCTCCTATATGTTCTTTTTGCTATTAGATACCACTTCAGAAGGCCTGCCAATCTTATATCATTGTGCAGACTCATACCATTGTATGGGAATCTATTCAGTTTCACATACGATCCTTTATAGGTGCTATAATCTGGTTTGCTTTTTATAGAGGTAACACTGCAAGGAGTCAATTTAATTTATACCTGCTCTATTATAGTTGTCCTTTTAGTAGTCCTAATTACTGTTATTATATTATACTTACCATATTACATTATTTTTACATTTATTATTAGTGGCAGTATCATTGGAAAGTGTAGAGATCAGCTATTCATGGTCCATTTTGGAAAGAGCTGTATATGTATATACAAAAATTGATGGGTTTTATTTAGCCATAGGCACATTATGACTGTACATCGATAGCAATTAGAAACCTCAATTTCAATTTCAAGTAAATCTGAAGAAAACTTTGAAGTTGAGCAGTGCTATCACGTAGAGCCTTGAAACGCAGCAGTGAGGGTCCTATGCTATCTATAAGATTTTAATACACTATGCTTTATTTTTGTACCTGTGGTAGTGTGCAGCAAACACTGCTTTTATCTTCTCCTGTCTCACCCAGGACTTGACCCTAAGTACCTGGAGGTGCTGTTCTAGTGAACAGAACAGAACTCAGAGTGAAAATGCAGCTTGTTCCAGGTAATGATTTAATCCATTATAAAAATATTATCCTGCAAAATGCTGAAAGAATAATGTTACACAGAGCCTCTGCCTGTTTAAGAATGCCAATAAATCCATACAGGAAACATTAAAATCATCAATGACCTACTGGTGGTTTTTATGCTACAATTTATCTCTCAAGCCTTCAAACCATACAGTTTTGCTGTTAAAGAGCAATGACTTTTAGTGGACTCAGTTCAATTAACTGCTGACTTAACACTTCCTCTGTGTTGTAATTAAAAACAGCAGCAGCTGGAAGAACAGTTTCTGCATTTGTTTGTTTGCACTGCTTCTAAGAGAACAAAGCGAAAATCCCAGATTATTGATGTGATAGCCTCAGGAGCCTTCCTGTTTACAGTGTCGTGACCATATCTCAGATTAAATATATTTGGAGACTAAAGGCCAAAATTCTAGGCCACGATCAGACATTCACTGCAGAAATGATGGTACTTGTTTAAATGCTGCAGCCCCCCAAACCCCCTTTTTCTGCATCCCCAAAGCAGAGATGCCAAAATACTCACAGATTGTGTAAGTGGCTCTGCTTCTTCCTGAATCCAAATGTCAGCAACATCAGATAAATTTAAGAGGCTTTGAAAAGCTGTTTAGGATAAGCTCAGTGACATTGCAATGAAGACAGTATGAGTCCTCACATGAGCCATTTTGGACATGCTGCTGTTTGAGGCTATGTTGAAATTGCTGTTAACAGGTTTCATGTTTTGTCCTTTGGCTCTCCCACTTATGACAGCTAATATGAAGTTGTAGGTGGGTACTATCTTCAAAAATTCCCTATTCTACTGCATGTGACCTAGACAACCAGTGGTTCCTTCCCTTTTTTACCACCTCACCTAATTGCACCCTTTTCCACATCTCCCTTCACTCTTTTAATTGCATTTGAATGAGGCACTGAATTTTCCCTTGGCCTCTTCCTCCCCCCATGTTTCCTTTCAAAATTACATAGCTATTTTGGCTTAATTAAAGGTAAGCTGAGATGAAACACTTAAGGGCTGGAGCTAAGGAACTCCAAGAGTTGTAGTCTTACAAGTCAAGGCAATTATATGGAGATGGCATAATAACTAAAAGACAACCAGACTGTGGCTGCAGAAATGCCAGGATTTTGCTTTGTAATGGTTCTCCAATAAGCAGCACACTGACTTTTCTATGTTAGGCAGTTATCATGAATAAATCGCATCTGCTTTCCCAGGTTGGGTTCATTGACTAATAATCGGCTATGAATTTATACGTCACCAAACAAACAACATTCCTGCACTGTGCCAGTGACCCAAATCCATCCTGGTGAGTCTGAAGGGATATGACATCTCCTTAGCAGACTGGTTTGTTTGTATTTATTTTACACTGCATCCACTGATGGCACCAAATTGACTCACACAGTAACTCTTTTTTAAAGTAGAAAAATTCCACAATGACTAACAAAGCTAGTTTTGCTCACAGTGAAGATGTATACCAGTGTCCTGCAGTGCTACTTTTGTGTTGCCGATGTATTGAAACAGAATAACAAATGCTTGCCATAAGTTTCTCCACAGTTTTCATAGCATAATGTATGTCAACATAACGGAGTAAGAGTAATACCCATCTAAATGCTATTTTCGTGCAAACAAGATTTTCTTTACTTCAGCTTCCCATACCTGGTCAAAGCCAAAGCTGTAGTTATTTTAATATCAGCTGCCTTTTACTAGAGCAAAACCCCATGTAGTGAGTGTAAGAAATGGCTAGGAATCTAAATAGGTTCTCCTGATGGAAAGATACCTTATTGTGAAATATGAAAAGGAATCTTTGCCAGACAAAATTATCTATATGGTTTTCCCGTTTTCCTGAAGAAGTAAAAAGCCCTTAGCTTTTGTTGTAAAGTGGGTCTCTTTGGTTTACAAATCTGTTATCTTTACAGAAAGTGTGGAAATTCTGAAAACTATACCGAAGGCTGGTGCCCAGTGAGCTGCCTGCTGCTGCTGCCCAAGGCAATAAGCACCAACTTTCAAAGATAGCAAAATGATTTAAAATCAGTGCTTTGGGTTTTTGTATCAGAATCTTAAATAAAAAAAACCCCACAGTTTAAAATATGGTTGAGATGCTACCTACATCATTGTGCTCAGAGGCTGAATACCACAGAAACAATCCAGTGTCTTTTATAGGGATATGTTTTATACTGAACCCAGAGCCATAGTGAACTGTTTTATTGTCCACTAATGGCACACAGGATAGTTGCCAAAGATGCTGACACTTCATAGAGACAGGTAGACAGACAGACTACAGCCCAAGAAGAGCAAACTTGTTTTGTTAATGACAGAAGAGCAGTTCTTTATTCTTATCTTGGTTAGGGTCAGACCCTGACAGCCTTCTGCAGCTTTTGTAGTATCTTACTCCCTCAGTAACTCAACTGCAATCCAGGAGAAATGGAACATTATTCAAGGCAGGTAAACAGAGCAGAACCTGGTCCTCAGTCAATAAGCGATTTGCAGAAAGGTCTTTTAAAGAGGACTGTGAATGACTGTTTATTTGCCTCTAGGCAGCAAACAAAGACAAGCTCCAAATCCCACTATAGCAATTGGCAAGTGTAATCCTAGCCAGCATATTTTAGTTCATTTCAAATACACTGTCCTAAGTGAAATGGGAATTTCAAGGAAACAAAGTTAAAAGATGCTGGCAAATGAATCTCTGCTACAAAGGCTGAAATGGAGGATTACAAATGAGTGATGCCTTTAGTTAGCCTGCTAAATTGGTGTGCAGGCCTGGAAAAAGAGAACAATGAACACCTCCTGACACCAGGCTGTTTGTCTGGTGAGTATCCCTCAGTGCAAATGTTGGTACTGTGTGAGTATTTTTTGTGTTTCTATAAAGTCCTAATGAGCTCCTTGGGTGAGAGTGAAACCCTTTGCTTTTTCACACTGTGCTCAAGACCCTTAAACTTCATGGGGTCAGGCCTAAAGAAAGGGTAATGGACCATGAGGTCCAGCTTAATAGACCCGATATTAACACAGCAGCAAGAATGTCACCAAATGCAAAGTTTAGGGCAGGCAATGAATGAAGTATTTGTTACACTTAAATAATATACAAAGATTATAACAGAGTAGTAGCACTATATCAATGTCATCATGCGGGACTTTGAAAATCCCCCATGTATGAAATAAGTTTCCAATGCATCCTTGTATTATAAACACCACAATTTACCTACATGCCCTAAATGATTAATTACATTACTGTGTGTTAAATGTCATATCTAGCCAATAATTTTCATGAGAACTTCTCATTAATCTTGGACCTTGAAAAACTTACATGTAAGAAAACCTCTCTAATATATCAGATTATAGTAAGAGAATATTTGCACATGAGAAGCGAAGAACTTATTCATTCAGTGGCTGAGATTCCAGTACTGGCAGATCAACAATTTTATTGGAAAGCGAACGAGATTTCTCACTTTTAGTTGAGCCCTGAAATGGTTTTAATATGAAACAATAAATTAGCATGTGTTAATGAAAGCCCTAATTAAAACAAAGGAATACATACAGTTATTTAATAACACCAGGGATCAGCGATTCAACAACTCATTTAATAATTATTTAACTTTGTTTCGTAGGCAGATGTTTCTAAGCCCAGAACTGCTTAATACTATGTTGAAATAGCCCTATGTCAAACTTTATTTGTAAATAGGGAGCTTTCATTATTGTCTCCACTTTATATTGTTAGAAGATTTAAAATGTAGATATAAATAGTGATTTGGTGAGCTTTCTGAAAGTGGCAAAAAGGCATTTCTAAATAAAAATATTTTTCATTGGGCAGAGTTTACTTTCTCTTTTAACAACTAACTGAGAACTAAATACTTTCCATTAATACATTTCAAGAAGCAGCTACTCTATGAGGAGTGTGTACTGACCCTTTGAAATAAGGCCCCACATAGACATACGGTGCTTCAAGTGAGAAACAGAAGAATTAAGAAAAAGTAATATTGGTAAAGTTAGTAATCATTCAATTTGACAAAAATAAGGAATTCTTTTTACTTTGAAAATAAGAAAATTTCCCGTGTGTAGATGCCTGATGTCACTCTGACCTGGCATTCACCAATATGTGCTTGTAAGAGATGCTAATAAAGAATGGCCTCCACATGCCTGAGGACTCCAGAGGGACCAGAGGACTGGTCTCTTGGTGAACAAATGAAAATAACAGAGTGGCATTGTCTGCTTTTCTGCCATAGGACAGTTGCAAACAGGTTGTCTAAAATATGGATTTTTTTTTCCTTCTGAGGTTAATTGATGGGTTGATGGAAAACAAGTCCTCTTTCAGGGATGCCTTTCTTCTCACAGGGACTTTGTGCAGAAATGCACATGCTGCTGAATATTCCCTGAGTTGACCACAGAGATGGCTGGAGATGCTGAGCTGGGCTGGCCCAATGTCCAGAGACAGCAGCAGAAACTGCATAAAAAAACCTGAGCCCACAGCAGCTGTGTTTTGAAAGCCAACTGATGAGCCTGTCCGCATTTCCAAACCTCTCAGGCCTACACATGAATCCTGGCTATACAATGAAGGAGGAGGCCATGAAAAGCAAAAAGGCAAATTGCTTCACTGGCCTCTCTCTGATGACTGCTAGAGAAAGATGAGGAACCAAGGTGATTGCCAAGGCACCAAAAGAGACTTAATATTACTAACTTTGCTACCTGCTTTCTCTCATAGAAGTATTCAGTTCTTATTCTCCATTTTTGAAAGTTAGTGGTTTAACACCTTATTTAATCATTAAAACATAATAATCCTTTAAATATTAATCACTATTTTATTAATTTTTTTAGAAAAAAAGTGTTTCCCTGTGTTTTAAAACTTGGAATTTGGTGTCCTTGAGTAGGGAGGAAAAGATTGTTGAACCCATATATTCTAATATAAATGACCCAGACTTCAGAATAGCTCAAAACTCCACATGGAGAAGACCTACCTGGCTGAACCTGGCACTTCCCAGTAGCAGCACCACTGGTAAGTTACCTCAAGAACAAGGCCACCAAAATTATAGTCAAGAAGGTGAGTCTCTGCTAGAGCATGCTGGATGGAAATGAAGCTCTAGTGCAGGAGTATGCATGTCTGCATGAATTATGAGCTTAAATTTCATTGGTACTGAGAGAGATTAAAATAACATCTCCAGAACATCTTCCCTGACTTAGGACTCCATTCCATTTTGAATTTGACCTAGACACTTAAGCTACTTCTTCCATCTGTTGGTGAGGACATACTCGGAGATCCAGGACAGTAAGTGGGTTTTTCCACACTACAATATGGGTAAAGTGACCAGAGACTATCAGATCAGAAGGAGAACAAAGTAACTTTCAAGTTTATCATCTGAGGTTACTTCAGATCATCCATGGTTGGTGAACGTATGTTGCAGCCTTGAAAGAAAACAACAACTCAGCAGGATTTTAAGCTTTTTATTGAAAAATTATGAACTCAGCAATTCAAAGACAATTAAAACCTGAACCAAACTATTCTAGCTTTAGGAAAGCTAACAACAAAGAAACAATCCAGTTATGAATCAATCGTAATAAGAATCAAAGTAATTATTGTATATATAAAAAGTTATGAAGTCGCAAATTATTTTGATCAGTCGGTGAAATCATCAAGGAAACACTGTGCATATTAAATCATGAATATATGTACCACTAATCCAGAGGAATTCTTGAGGTCTACTCTCTCAGTTCTTGAACAAGTGGTATATGGAGTGTATGAAATACGAGCATATATGAGCATACAAAATACACCTTAGCTAAAGATGCAAGTAATGGGATTAGGCTTTTCTTCTGTTTTGCACTGGGTAAGTTTAGACAGATTCACGCTCATCATTTAGATCTTCTAGATCACTTTTCAGGTGTAATTTCAGGTAGGAGGTTTGAGATGCACTGATTGAATGGGTAGCTTTTCTCTTAGTTTTCACAATCTGGCTCAGACCACACATATCATGAAGTCTGGTGTAGGTGATGCAGTAATTAATGAAAAAAATAACATCTTCATGTTCTATGATCTTTGGAGCATGAGGGTTAGAGCTGTGGTCAGCCAATTTAATTTCTGTTTGATATTTCATACCATGCAATTTACTTTAATCATGACGCTGCTAAGGTTAACATGGTGTGTGGCTTCTTGCTGTTCTCTTTTGGCCTGGAAACATTCATGCTTTCCAGAGAAAACCATGTGTGCCAGGTTTTCTAACTCAGTAAGAAAGTACAATCCATACTCAGAGACACATACTCAACTGCACATCAGTCTGGCTTGCAACAGACTTGCACTCAAAACAGGGAAATCATGAACTCCAAAAGAGGTGACTCCAGAAATTTTGTCTGTGTCCCAGGTTCAATATGAGAAATAAAAATCCCTCCTAAGGAATAAGAACAAAGTGTGCATATGTATAAACATATATATTAAAACTATGCAACATACTTAGAAAAAAATAAACCTTACAAAACACAGGAATCTGAAGTTTAGACATGATGAGTTTTATTCCATTGTATATCTCTCTACCTAGATGTGAGGGATTGACCCATGTGTCTATGCAAGTTTTGAAAAGGAACTAGTTATTTTGAAAACCTATTCTATTATGCAGAACTCTGAAAAGCAAGAGTATAAACGCACTCATAGGATTTTAGAATATAAGTAGAATATCCCACTTGTGGGCAAGGAATATATTTTTTTAACATTTTTTCTCTCTCTGGAGATGTATTAAGTTCTAAGTTATATTTTAACATTTATACTACTAATAATATTAAAAAGTATTCACTTAGCCAGATGCCACTCTATCTAGCTTTACTGTAAATAAAAAAACCCTCTGTTTAGCTGGGTTTACACTGTTTCAAATAAATGAGAGAGATCTAACAGACTCTGAGCAACTGGAGCAAACTCCTCAAAACACGCATTGCTCTATATCTTGGATTTTAGAGCCTCTTGTATTTAGATTGTTAAGTATTCATTTCAATAGAACATATTATTTAATATATCACTCATTTTTTTCTTACTCTTAGCCGTCAAAGAAGCACTATAACTTCTCAAAGAATCCAGAACAGATCTTATCAAAGGTGCTATATCTCACTTATGGTGATGGAGAAAACAGAAATGGAATGCAAAATCCAGAAGCACACAAAATTCTACCTTTTTAGGAAGCATTTGTGCAGAATGATGTAGTGTCTAATATATATTCTCAAACTAATATACTTAGATTAATAACATATGCCATCTTGCAATAGCCTGATAGCAAACATAGTACAATCTTCTACCTGACAAAGATGACAGAAGAAAAATACAGTGATAACCTCTTATCTGGTTACATTCCTTTGCAACGACAGAGCTCAGTAAATGCATTTTCCAGTAACAGCGTTCGCACAAGGCTGTACACTAATGCCAGCAGACAAGTCAGCAGGCAAAAACCTACTCAGGGCTGTAGCCTGCTTTCTCTCCCAACTGCCACTGAAATCCTGGACTGCACCTGCCAGGTGAAGAAGAATGTTTTGGGTAAAGCTAATTCAACTTACTTCAAACTTAACTCAGTTGTTGAGTATAGCCGAGAGTACAAGTAGGCGTGTGACCTCAAAGTGAAAGGCTTGCATCTGCTGGAAGTTATAGTGTAAAGAATTGAATTAGTAATATTCTTTTCCGTAATAGCTTGATTTGTTACAGGAAGAGGGTGATTTCTCTGAAATGATATACTAGAATCTGTTTTTCATTGTGAAAAAGCACCATTTTTCAGTATACCAATGGTAGTGCTGCCCATAAAAGTTTCCAAGAGTATGGGGAAAGCCTGCCTGCTCAAGTCAGTGCTCTGAGCTTATATTGCCTCTCCAGTAATTGTAAAGTAATAAGTATTTGCTTAGACAGAATTATAACAAAACCACTCACAATATGAAGAACAAATACTCTACTTTCAAGCCTAGGCAAGTCCTCAAAATTCTACACTTGAATGATCAGGATAATGGATCTTCTCTTGCTAGTGTGAAGGTGCAATACGAGTAACAAATGTTTTCCCATCCACTTATTTACAGAAGGGTCTCTTCTACCCTCAAAGCAGCATCACATCAATAGATCATCTCTGTTTTGTACTGTGCTAGAGGGAAGCCTTGTGAGGACTTTGAGAGAAAACATAGGATGGGTAAGCACCACTAACTTCCCTCTATTTTTATAGCCCATGAGACATCATTTCCCTTGAAGGCAAAACCAAACATCTGAATCACTCTTGCATAATGTTTCCACCCTGTCTGAAGTCCTTTTATTTACAAATGGATTTGCATTCTAGTGAGTCAGAACAAGTACCAGTCTGTCACAGCAAAACCAGAGATAATGCACTTCTTTGAGTGGCTGAGAGTAGAGAAAGAAGACCACAATATAAAGGCAAATACAGTTGCTTTACTCCAGCATGTACAACTTGTGGAGATTACTTTCACAGCACAGGTCCTATAGAGACGCCATTTCTTCTGTTACTTTGGGCAACTGTTTCTACTTGAAGTGTTTGGCAAAGATGGGATTGCTGGATAGGGATAATCTCCATTTTGTATTTCTGTTTTCTGTGGACAAAAATAGTGCCCCGTGCAGACAGAGACTGAGAAACTTAAAAGATGTAGTGAACACACAGCCTCTAAGAACCACTCTCAACACAAAAACGTATTATCTAGCACACAGGACTCATGATCGAAGTCATTTTTTGCTCTTGAAACCAACCAAATCAGTAAAATTCCCAAAAGTTATTGCATAGTCCAGCTTCCTTATCTGTTGCTAAAGAAAAGTTTCTATAAGAGTACATATGCCATTACTTACACATTACTCTCCATACGGGAGTTTCCCTCTCTCTGTAAATCAACCTACACTGAGATCCAGCTGTTCAAAGCAGCTGCTTTGCTGCCTGCACCTGGAGTTTCCTTGCTGGAGGGGGGGAAATGGGCATGTCAGGGTCAAGCAAGGAACTTACCAAGCACTGAGAGTAGCTGGACATGGCAAACTGGAATTTCACTACTTCTGGTTTTCCACTGATGGGGAGGTCCAGTCAGACCTTGCTTCAACAGGAAAGACAGGACATGCTCGTCTCTGAACATAAATTTCTAGCAGCATCAGGTGAATGAAACTCAAGAAAGTACTACAGGTTCCCTGGCAGCTTCTCCTGTATCCTTCTTCTCCTACTCAATTGTACTGAATGAAACCCATTTTACTCTTTATTTTCTCCTTGTTAAAATTTGCCTATTTTTTAATTCTTGGTATGATGACCTGTGGGAGGGATAAATGGGAACTCCATGAGCCCACTGCACCAGGTCAGCTTCTCTGTGTTGCAAACTTGCTTCCAGTACAGAGGTGTCAAGAAAGGACTCCCTGGGATCTATACTGCCTATTTTGGGGAACGATTTTCCAGAAGTCTGTTTCTCAGATTCTGATGTGGTGAACAGCATTGCTGTTCCATGCTGTATCTTCTAGGCTGGGCTGGCAAACCTAAATTTTCAGTACTACAAGTTCGTTTTGTGCAAGTGAAGGGTTTATTTCTGTTTAAAAATCATGTACTAGGCACTGAAATAAGTAACTGGGTGCAAAAATCTGACCGGCACTCCTGTACTTTCTTGTCTATTAATCCTTTGCAGGGGAAAAAATACCAAAGCTTTCTTATTCAGTGTAACTTATGAGTTAAATCCTGTTCAGTAAAGGAATTTTGGGGTAATGACAGATAAAAAGCGAGACATAAGCCAATGATGTGCCCTCACAGGCCAGAAGTCTTACCCAAAGTTATCACATAAACCAGTTGGATTATCAACTAAAAGGTTGGATCAGATGACCCTTGAGGTCCTTTCCAACCGGGCATTCTATGATTCTATGATTCATACCCTGGGCTGCATCAAAAGAAGAGTGGCTAGCAGGTTAAAGGAGATGATTCTGTCACTCTATTCCGCTCTGGTGAGACCTCACCTGGAATACTACATCCAGGTCTGTAGACCTCAGCACAAGAAGGACATGGAATGTGTCCGAAGGAGGGCCATGAAAATGATCCAAGGGCTGGAGCATCTCTCCAATGAAGACAGGCTAAGAGAGATGGTGGTGTTTAGCCTGGAGAAGAGAAGGGTATGAGGAGACTTTATAGCAGCCTCCCAGTACTTAAAGGGCCCTGTAGGAAAGATTACATTTTTTGGCTAGGCCTGTTGTGACAGTAAAGGAAGTAATGGTTTTAAACTGAGCTAGGATAGATTTAGACTGGATATAAGGAAATTTTTTTACAATGAGGGTAGTGAAACACTTGCAAAGGTTGCCCAAGAAGGTTGTGGAGGCCTCATCCCTGGAAACATTCAAGGTCAGGTTGGATAGGGCTCTGACAAACCTGATCTAGTTGAAGATATTCCTCCTCCTGCAGGAGGGGTGGACTAGATAACCTGTAAAATTCCCTTCCAACCCAAAGCATTCTATGATTCTTGCCTATTGTAACTTACATACAGGGGCCATAAATCAGTATATTCAAATACAGAGTGCATACATGAGGATACAAACCATACAAAATGTTTTCCTCCTTACAATGCGTGTGGTCAAATTTACATCAACATGTCAACAAATTTTCTACTATTTTCAATTATTTAAAGGCCTCCAGAGCTTTAAAAGAATAATTATTTATTTTTATTTCCTAGAGAACTTTGCCTACCCTGCTGTGTTTAACGACATTTCCAAGCACCAGCCTGTTAGTTTATAAGCTTCTTTTTTTCCTCCTTCCTCTTCCCCCTCTTTCCCTTTCTCTCTTCCCTTTCCCTTTCTCTTTCGCCCAGGCCCGGTCACTGCTGCCGCTTCCTTGCCTCGTCCCTGTTCCAGCCCAGTCCCTGTCCCAGCCGGTAACTGGGAGGATGCTGCCACCCGGAGGTGGGCCGGCTCACTCCGGGTTTGCTCGCCGCAAATCCTGCTTCAAAGGTAGCTATAAACAATCCCCAGCTCTTTGACAAGGCTCATACGTCTATAAATAGCAATGAGAGGGAACTAATGAGCTACCCCAGGGCTGCATATAAATTATGGCTAAAAGTGACTGTAGTTAAGCGGCTATTAGTGCCTGCGCCGGGCATGCACGAGCGAATGTGTTTAATTGCACCAACATGACCGTCACGTATCGCTAAATACAGCTGTGGAGATCAGTCCACACTAGTGGTGATTCTATCAAACCAGGATCAGAAAACTAAGTGCACAGACTTAATAACTGTGTGCTCTTTCTTATAAGAGCATGACAATTTGGTATTATTAATCTTATTAGTAAAATATCGTATTTGTGTTAAGATTCTTTTTTTCAGTTACTTTTAGTGGCAGTTTAAGTATATGTCTAGGTTGCAGACACATACATACATAGTGGGTAGATATAAGTCTCAGCACAACTGGAGATACTGGAGCTACCTCAGCATGTATCAATGGAAGAGTTTTCCCTAAGTATTTCTCTGTAGAAAAACACTGATGATACAGCTACATGCTGCCCCCACAGTCTCTGATGATTTATTTAATGTTATTTGTGGGAAAAAATTATGCATTAAAAAACATTTTATCCAAAGCTAATGAGGAGTTTTCTTTTTTCTAGAGAATATGCCTATCCAGTCCTGGACTATTCAGGCAACTTTTTCTGCGAAGATCCATTTTTTACAGACAGGTACAACAGGTACAAGTACTCTGTAAAGAAAACATACTTGTCTTTAACAATCTGAGTGTCTGGATTCTTTCCATTCCCATTCCTCAGTCTATCAGTGATTTGTCATGTGATCTTGAAAGAGTCTCTTACCCTAGCAGTGGTTCGTAATCCTTAACTAAATAACCATCAGGAATTATTAACCTCTGTGGGACTGGAAAGGAGTTTTGAAGCATAATGGCCTTCCCCTCCAGCCAAAATGCCTAATGGCATCGCTTCCCCCAAAGAGTGGAGAAACATCTGCTGAGGCTTTGTGTTGTAGTCACAGTTTGCTTCTGACAGTGGTGAGTGACATCGTAGGAGTCAAGCAGCTTACAAATGCCATTCTCACACATCCCATCTCAATACCATTGTTACAGACACCATTTTATATATACTAACGAACACTTGCCTGTGTTTCCGTGACAAGCCATCTCAGGTATGACTGATTAGCAATATAATTCATCTAGATGCCTTAAAACCCCTGAGTATCCATAATGCCAGGTAGACAGTTGACTCTTCCACTGAACACTGAGACCACCTGAAGGTGGCCGATGTGATAGTAGTAAATGGGGACATCTGCATAAAGTTCCTATGTGCTGGCAGGCACGGCTGAAGGCTCCCAAGTTTTGAAAGCAGCCAGAAGTTATGGTTTGCCTGTGCATATAGCTTTGCCTTCCTGCGCCCTTCTCAAAAGCCAGATGTCCCAGCAGTTCAGCTTACTTGGTGGGTACCTCTCCCGAAGAGGCAACTTCTCAATGTCCAGATAGTCAAAGCCCACAACATTTGTATGGCCATACCCATTTCAAAATATAAATAGGAATAGCCAAATTCCAAGGGCCTCTATTTTCTTTAAAACAATCATCTATTTTCTGGTTTTATTAGAAGCTAATGGGTGGGCTTTTCTTCTTTTGTACTGGTGATATTTATTCCGAGGCTATTTCCTCTGCTAAAAGAAACAGCGGCTCTCCTTTGAATTTGTGAGTGCATTGTATCACTGGCCATAACTAAAGCTGCCAGAACCATCTGGTAATTCATTCTTAATGGAAGCATATGTTTAGAAAATTATCATTTCACTTTGTTTTCTGTCTGTACCCTGTTGGTGTCAGCACTCTCTTCCCATATTCTGCACTTCAAAAATGAGAAACACATTTTAAATACTAAGCCTGGCCTGGATTTTCAGGGATGTGTGCAACTACAGAAAGTTTCAAAGAGGTCTAGGAAATGGAAATTCACTACAGAACTAAATAGTCCCACAAGGCTCAGGCTAATGAATGCACAAACAAACTTCACAGGAGCTGCTGCTAGTCTGTGATTCCAGGCTTCAGCTTCCTACCTACTTTCACTTTAATACATGGTTTCTCTTGGTAACTTGTTTTTCTGCACAACCTCCCCGAATGCCTTCTGCTAGAACCACCCTTTCCTTTTTTATACATATTAGGGTATAGAGTCTTTAAACTTTGACCAGTTGAGTCAAAATGTTGCTCCACGGGAAGATTTTTCTTATCTGAGGAAGCTATGAGGAAGCTTTGCATATTGTGTAGGAAGACACTTTCTTCAAGGAAGCCCAAGCTACTGTACAGGTGAGAAGCCCATCAAAGGAGAATCTAATGCTCAGACTCAGTTAGATCTAGTAGCTGCCCCTTCATCATGCTTCCATGACCCACTATGTTTCCTTGTGGGACCAGAAAAAATCTCTATTCCTGGCATTCAAGATTCCAAGTACTACTCAAACAAGTTAGTCTGGAAACAGCACTACAGTGAGGGGCAGAGGGAGGTTTCTCCAAGCTGACCAAAGTAGGAGCATCTAGGCAAGACACTCCCCTCCAGCTGGCTGGGCACAGCACTTCTCTGCCGAGAGTTGCTACCACTGCCTGATTGGTCTTGCCTAGCTCGGTGTGAAAGTAAGAGAGAAGTAGAGTCATTCTCATTGAGATATGAAACAGCCACAGGCTATAGTGATATTTATGTGTTGCTCTTGTTACTGTCCTATTCATTACTCATGGCTTGGTACATTGAAGGTGTTCCACATTTTTTTAAATAATTACCATTTACTTTACTTTTTAACCTTTTTTTTCTACAATTTTTATGGGTTTTTTAAATGGTTACAATTTTTTTAAATGGTTACAAGCCTCTGGCTGCCCCAGCTTACCTCCTAGACAGAGCCTGATGGAACTATGGCAAGATTCTGTGGAGAAACGTTTTTCCTCTTTGAATATGAACAGCTATTCAGTGCTTGGAGTCTTACTGGAAGCCTCCTTCAGGAAGAAAAACTGATGTTAAAGTCAGATCTTTTTCTTACCATTGTTCTTTTTATGTACAAATACAAAAAAAGAAACCACTATCAAAAAAGGCAAGCACTTTATTCCCAATTTCAAAATCCTTTCAGCAGAGCTCTCATGGAACGATATGTCAGCCTACAGACATTCTATGATTTCACATACCTAATACTTACTGTGATTATCTCCTTGCTTTCCTGATGGTTTTGTGTCAGCTTGTGATAGTTTTGCTGCTTCTCTTCATGTCCAGCTCCACCAAACAGTACCCACAGCCCTGCATTCGTATTCAGCCAAAAAAACCCTCCTTTTTTACTGGGGATCCTTACAACAGTGCATATTACTGTTATTGACAATAGCTCTTTTTGTTTCAGCTATCTGATTCCATGAAGGAGCTTTACAGTTTCTTGCATTTTATTTTGAAAGAAAACCAGCTGTTATGGCCAACAGCTATAAGGAGATTTAGTCCAAGCCCCAGCCTAATGTACCCTAACCCTCCCTGAAACCACCTTTCAGAATGAAATTGTTAACTTTGAGATTTGACCTTTACAAAGATCTAAGATTCCTAGAGAAAAATTCTTGCACTAATTGGATGTATCAAAGTTGAAAGTTCATACCACAGAGTCAGAAATGTTCTTCTTCAAGAAAAAGAAATATAAAACCAGACCAAAATACTCTGCTGTGTTACTGCAGATATTACAGCCAGTCTGGGAATTCCAGGCTTATAGCTGGGGGTAGCTCAGCATCTCTGTTTGTTCCCCTCACAATCACAGGAGGCTTTTGTCTTACACTGGGCTCTTTCTGCCGCCAACCGATCCATCAGCCCACTAGTCTCACCTCACAGCTTGGCGTGCCTGGCTTCAATTCTAAAAAGCAATGCTGTCTGATGTCCCTTAGTGTAGCAGGACACTCAGATGTCTCTTGCACGTCACAAAGCATAACTGTTCCTTATCCCTGAAATAGCACACCATGAGAATAATCCCCAGAAACATCTGGGAAAGAGCATGTTTAGTGCTCTTTATGGGACCAGGAGAGGTGTATCTCCAAGGGCAGAAGCATCACAAATGTGAAGAATCTTCAGGGCCTAAGCAGAGAGGTATGCATGGAAGAGATGAAAAAGGACCAGATTTCTTTCACACCCCTGTAGATATGAGCCCCATGAAGGGATGCTCCCCTCCTCTACTCTTGCTAACAGAGGGACGGATGGATTCTCACATTCCCTAGGAATGGGATGGGAAGGTTTAAAATGCTCATCTCCTCCCTGAAATACTGGACTGCTATTCATAGCCTTCTAGACAAGAGCAACGGTGTATTTTCTTTCTCGCTTGTGCCTTAAACCAGGCCCAAAAAATGATTCAAAATCCCATTTATCCATGCTGCGATAGACTGGAGACTATGCATAGGGGTTCAGCAGGAGCTTCATGCTGCAGTCACAAAGGGTAGGCCACTGCCAAGGCTGGTCCATTTGCCTGGCTAAAATGCCACATCCTTCTTCTATAATGCGTGATCTTGTGTTTGAAAGGTCTTACCAACCTTCAAAACATAAACACGTGTTGGCAAACCCAAGGGAAATTAACAGTGCTACATCAAGAGACAGCTGCATGATGTGTATGTTGTTTGATGAGACCTCTCAAGAGCTTCTGGATGCATTTGGAAGCAGAAAAATCACCACGCAGATGTAACTGAGTCCAACGTGGAACAAGACATTGATACTCAGTGACTAAGAATAAATCTGGATAAATACATTCTGTGGCACTTCTATGGCTGACATCCATCACTGACGGAGACAATCAGGGAAATTATTTTATAGAAGTTTTTTCCTACATTGTAAATTATGTAAATGCTGTACAGACAATAGAAACTGGCTTGTATTACACAGACTGCTGTTGAAAAAGCATGAAAGATGCAAGTTAAGGAATCTCCAAGTTAGAAAAGGCTTTTGCAACTTACATTTTGACACTAACTGCAGTTACATTATCAAATACTATTTTCATCACAGAACCCTTACACTACCCATCGGACAGAAAGTGTGAGCCACCTAAAGAATAAACCATTTGGCTTTTTGCTTTAGTCGTGCTGTCCTGCATCTACTGTGTTCCATGTGCATGGTTGGATTCAGCTGATTTTCCTATGGGCTTTGCTGTGATGCTCCTCTTCTAAAATGACTCTGTCTCAAGCACTTATTCATAAGGGTTCCCATAGCAGGGCTCTAATATTATTTTATTTTAGCTACCTCAGACTCCATTCCTGAGCACTAGTTATTATTGTCCACTTAAAAATTATATGTAATTATGTTATTATTATTAATTTTTTCCCATGAGATGTATGGGAAAAAAGTAGCATGATGCTGTGTATGGAGTGCAAACTAAAGTACATATGCTTGCTAAAACCCCCTAAGCATTTTCAGACAGACAGCATTTTGGCATTTCCTAAATTCTTCTCAAACAATATCATAGCCATTTCATATTGTTTAATTACTTTTAATGTCATTTACGAAGAGTGACAAATGGAGTAGTTTGACATGCCACATTCCTACAGCCAAACCAAGTTCCTCCTGGCTAAATGAATGCACCATAAAATAAAGGATTATTGAAAACAATTTTAGTAGAAATTAACTTTAACAGAATTAATATTGGTCTCATACAGTTACGGGAGGGAGGTTGAAAGAAACTGAAGTTTGGAGTTTAGGCATGGAGGTAGAAAGAAGGTAAACTCCCAGCAAAGAAGTAAATAAAGGTTAATGAGCTAGGCCTAACATTAGACTTTGCTGGAACAGTTCATGTACAGGGCAATTGGAGTGTAAGGCCTGAGAAAGAATCATTAGAAGTGAACACAGCCTCTTGAGGGGTCTTGAGGCATAGAGAAGGATCCAAATCTCATTGCACCCTACCCATGGTAAGATTAAGGTGGTGCTGCTGTATTTCAACAGAATTTACTGTATCTGCTCAGAAATACAACTTCATAATTAATGCAATACTAAAATATGGTGGTGAAATTGCAAATAAGAAGGTAGTGAAGGTGCAGATAGATGTTTCTGAAATGAACTTGCAGGTTAATGTAAGCACAGTTGATTTTCCTCTTACCTGTTAACAGTAAAAGGCTGTAACTCTATCTGCAACTCTGCAGGGTATGCAGAATATTGATCAATGCAGTGATGAATACTTCACTTGAGCCGCGGTTATTCAAAACCATCAGCTGCTTTCAGGGGAATCAAAGTTGCTGATGATGATACAAATCCAGTAAAAGCATCCAGGGCGCTCTGAAGAGATATCACATAATGGGGAACTGACCGATCGTTCAACAGAAGCTTCCACGAATGTACTGCTGTGATGGTTAGTGTGATTTAACGGGCTATTCAGTGTGGAAGGAGTGTGCCCCAAACAACCTGAATTTACTTATTTTGAAAGGGCCACAGCAGTCATATAATTTAGTTTCTGCATACTTCAGTATAATGTGGGAAATAATGTGCAGGGCTATTTTGATTTGGAAGGGCGTATTGGCTTAGAGAAAGGTAGACACACATCAGTCATGCTACTATGTTTATGTAGTTCTGGACTGTCTGGCTAGCATCCAGTCAGCTCATAACTTGGGGGAAATAAGCTCAAGTCTGTTCACACCCTTCTGTGCCTTGGCAGTGATGTGTCTCCACTCACATCCCATACTGAAATACGGAATTTAACAGAAAATATTCTTGTGGTATTTGACTTTAGATTTACTGTTTCCCTAATAATTTTCCTTCAGAATGAAAGGTTAGAAAAAGTAAAAATGAAGAAGCAGAAGCTGTAGTGATTTGGTGTTTCAGACCCACGTTTGAGAATGGTCACATCTCTAAATGGGGAGGGAGACTCCTTGCTTTGAAGCATTCATTTCCAATTGCAACAAGCAGAGTTACTGGTCACTAAGCAACCACAATGACTGCAAATTTCAGATCTGGAAAACTGCTACAAAGTGTTAAATACTCTTGTAGTCTGCAGGATCACAAGTGTGGTCTTGATCACTTCGTATAGTTCAGCAGCACCTTGGTCCCTTTACTTAGGGACCTTGTTTCTGTGAGGAAGTAGATAGGCATAGCACCTTTCAGAAGGAAACTAGCTTTGAGATGAAAGGAGAATGGTGCCAACTTTTACCTGTAAAATTCAGGCCACAGAGGAGCATTATGCATTTGATCTACTTCCTCTGACCTGAATGTGAGGATGTTTCTGCTGCAGCATATGTGGTCACAATGGAGAAGAACATCAGGTCTTCTTCTTAGAGGAAATCAACAAGTTCCACATCTGAATGGTTAGCTTTTGATCCTACAGTTCTTGAACCCTGGAAGTCAGGAAAAATGCTTGTGCCATTTCTTATACTTTTTTTTCCACAAGCATCCACAAGCTGTTTCTGAGTATAGGATACTGGCACAGTCATAGTTTGACCAGCTACTGCTGGTTTTCAGCTCAAGCATCAGGTGAGTTCTTTCAAAAGCTTTTAGTTCTAATTCATAGAATTTTATGCACTTGCATTTGAGGGAGAACAAGTTTCCTTTTTATTCCTGTTTGTCTTACTCAAGTTTCTCTGGGCTGGTAGTAAGTCATAGGCAAGTTGTTTGTAAGATGTAATTTCACAGCTCAGTGTCAGCACATTCATGTAAAGCCGCACTCAGTCCCTGTTTACACTCTGCAGCTCTGCTGGTTTTGGTGGAGTTTTGATGGAGGAAATAAGATTGGGATGCAACTGTTTGAATCCAATCCCACCGAACTTACTCCGGCAAAAGAAAGCTTGTGGGTTTCCTTTTCCTAGTACCCAATGCAATGGAAGGGAACATATATTCTCCTCCAAGTGACCATGGTAACTGGGGCCTGGGTTTCCAAGGTGATTTTCTGGCAAGTGGCTGAAGAAGGAAGCAGTAACAAAACAAGATTCCGGGCAGCAGAAAGCATCCACATTCCTGGCAATGCAGTAGCAAACTCCTCACTTTAAAATCATCACAGGTGTCAAACACACGGCAAGGGATGATAACTCAGTTTGTGGTCCCAGCTTCCTTGTATATCTATACATTTCCTTTCATATTTATTTCTGGTGAATGACATCGGTCTTATCCCACTAACATCTTAAAGCTCATATAAACTGACTTTCAATAGAAAATAAAAGAGAAAAATGTCAAAGGAAAAGAAAAAAATGCTGCTTAAAACCAAGTCATATCTTGGTGTCAGGCAAATCTCACATTCTGTAGAGAAACATATATATATATTTTTAATGCTTCATCATAGTAAGTATGAATGGTTTTCTGTCTTGCATTTTGCAAGTTATGGAAGATATGTGGAAACGGATCATTTTTTTTCTCAAGTGCAATGAGGAGACTTTGCAGAGCACATCAGTATTCCTTCTGGGGCTCCAAACCAGCATACAGTACGACCTCTCCTTCCACATCTTTCAAGAAGATCAGGACTCTCCCTACTTGCCCATGGCCATAATTCCTTCCTGGAGCAAAGGTAAAATACTCTGAGATGCAACATGGCACAAGGAGGAAGGCTGGTGAATAGTCTGTTTCCTTTTGCAAAGGAGAGGAAGAGGAGTTGATATGTACATATAGGCACATGGGTGCCTCCAGCTCCTGCCACAGAATGCTCTCAGATCATGAATTGTGGAGTCTACTGATGTACACCAGGTACATGACCACAAGCAAGTACAGACATAGCATCTAACAACAGAACAAACCAGCAACAGGGATGAAGGACTGTTGCAAATTAAGACCAGCCTCAGCAAGAGAGCTGCGCATTCTCATATAGAAATCTGATCCAGAAAAAGCAGAAAGCTCTTTCCTTTCTGCTGGAAGAGAATGAGCCAAAGGAGCTTGAAGCTTCTCTCTAACTTTTTGGAGAAACTGCTGCACATCAAAATCACAAACAAAAATCAAACTGTTGCAAAGTGGGTTCTTTTATGTTTATAGCCATGCTTTCAGCTATAAGTAAAGCCTTAAGAAGCCTGATTGCTAGGTTTTTCATTAAAGCCAGAAGGTCATATTCTACCCCTGCAGACTAGAGTTATAGACAAGTTATTTTAAGATTGTTTCATGGCCAAAGGATAGAACCAAATTATCCTTAAAAGTGCTGCAAAGTATTCTGATATTAAGTCTCCACTTATCTAATTGTGAGGTTGATTTGAGAATTCCTCTTTCTTCCCATCTTCAACATTTAATGGAAAATTTGTCTTGTGTTTTGTGGAGATGTACTATAGGAGTCACTGAAAGCATTTCGCTTACCACAAACATAGAGCCTTTCTGAAAGCATGTGGATGGAGCACTTGTTTATCCTGCTGGAAGTACAGTGAAAACAAACACTAGCTGCAGTGTGGGATGCATCAACCACAACAGTAAAGGAGACAGCGATGATAAGGGGAGGGGATGTAACTTGCATAAGTTAGTCTGACTGCCCTTTCTGACCTTATCATAAATAAATTCCCATATGCATATTTATTACAAGGTAAGTTCTGTTTTCGTCTCCTCTGAGAATATATATCCCACTGTTAGCACTTCCCAGAGCAGTCTGAACACTGTTATACCACATGATTGTGTGAACTCCTCTGCTTTTGTTTCTCATTCACATTGTACCCACACGTGAACACAGTGACACTGCACTGCACTCTAATTAGTTTAACGATTTCCATGGGGTTCAGGTCAGCATTAAAGCTGCATCTTCTTGGAGCACGAAGACAAAACCTGCTTGCAGTCTCACAAGTGTGAGACATGCCTTCTCCATCAGTTGTACTAGATGCCCAGATACTGCAGCTAATTTGGAGCAGTTTGATGTATCCCCATGCAAAGGACAGCAACCTGCAGAGGTACTAGCACAGGCTTTGAAAGGAATAGTCATGTTAGTGATGTAGCACACCTGAACTAACTAACCCACGTGGGTAACCCTTCCTTCCATATCATCTACCTACAGTAATATTTTTACTGAGTGCTTGCAGGGTAAGGCAGGATTACTGAGAACATGCTCTCTCTTGAAGAATGAGTAAGACCTGCTACAGTCATTTCCTGTGACTTAGGGATATCCAGACAAATATGGGACTAAATGGTCATTTTGTAAGTACAATTGAAATATCATAAAACAAGTATAGTACAGTGCAAATGAAAAGATTGCGTGTGATCATTCGTAATTCACCTGGTGACATAACCCCATTAACTCACTGAAAATTAAATATGCTGAACTATTTAAGGTGAGGCATTTGTGTTAGACAAATAAAACTATTTGAATTCTGAGTCTATTATTCTAAGATACCCACTGGCCATGTACAGACCTCTCCTAAGAATTAAAAGCTGTGTATTAAACAAGTTAGACATATTAGACAAAAAGTTTGCCATATAATTATTATGTCTACATTCCATACTAAGGACAGCTAGTGAAAGAAGGTAAAATGAACACATAGGTAAGTGCCAGCAGAAGACTTGGCAGCACTTATGAATTTTCTACATAAAGTAATTACACACTCTTTTATATATTGTAGCTCACAATTTATTGGCAGTTGTTATTACCAATTCATTTCAATAGAGGGCAAAAGAGACTGAAGTTTTCATCTCAGGCTGGAGCTTGCATGCAAGAGTGAGAATTAAGAAATTTGGGAGGATTACATACAATTGGAAACACAACCAAAGTAAAAGAAAAATACTAGAGCTGTACAGAGTTTGGAAAATTTTAATTTCCCTTATTGCTTCACTGCTTTCCTTATCTGTGAATCATACTGAGAGAAAAACAGGAGCTTGGTGAAATAAAATGAACTACAAACTCTCCACAGTTATTTTTATCTTGTATTGTAAGCACTAATTTAATAATACCAGGGAAAATACACAATTTGGTGAACTGGAAGTACACTCTCCTACATTTTCTTTTGTTGACTTTTAATGCAGCAAACTTCTGAATAATTTGGTGCACTTAAGGGAATTTCTTATGGGCAATAACAATTCTGTTTGTTTTTATTTTATCTCTGATTTTTTTCTCCATTAGAATAGGGACTTCACAAGCTACATAATAGAACATTTGGAATGGTCTCTTTTCTGTTACTGAGTTTCAGACTCTTTCAGTAATGCTTTAAAATACACCTGCTTTCAGACACAAAGGTACAATATCCCAACAGTTATTAAAAAGTCTAATGTTTTATGAAATGTGACTTTGTTTGGTCTCCAGGATTACTTTTCTCATTCCACCTAAGAATGCCGAACTGTGTTCTCTGCAATGAGTCCCACAGCAATGGGCCACTTTGACCTTCGTATCCTTAAAGAATTCTTCACACAGTGATACTTGTCTCCTGCTATTCTTCCCAAATTTGGTCATCACTGATATAAATTCCCGTAGTGACTTTAATACAGTATCTTTCAAAAACTGATAGATTTCCCACAAAACTCTCCCTCCAAGTTTTTTTTTAAGTACGCTTGACCTACCAGTCCTCCACATTTGCTGTCTGCTCCTCCACATTTGCTGTCTGCTCCTCCACATTTCCTGTCTGCTCCTCCACATTTCCTGTCTGCTTCTTTGATGCTCATGGTCTTTATTCTGCTATGACTATGGTTTAAGCAGTACGGATTTTGTCCTCCAGCAGTTCACATGCACAGTGAAAGACAACATTTGAATTCAAAATTATCTTGACGAATGACGAAGTTAATCAAATGAGGAAATAAAATAAAAACAAAGGGCAAATAATGTCCACTTTGAAGCAGAAAAACAACTACGGAAATCCAAAAGGGGATATAGGCTGACAAAGAACTCAACTGCATAAATTAATCTGAGGCTTAGCATAGAGTACAATAGAAATATGAGATGACAATGTGATAGTGCTGCAAAAAAAAGCAGTTGTCACTCTGGAATATGTTAGAAGGATCATCATGTTCAAAAAGGTACAACATTTTTATTCACTGTGGGAGAGTTCTCACCTGGAATACTGTATTTTATGTTGGGCACTGTATCTTAAAATCAAGGGTTTGATGATGAAAGAAGGTGTATGGAGGTACTGACTTGCAGTGGAATATTAAGATGGCAGAAATGAAGTATGAGCGAATATAGCTACTAAGCACAAGAAGAAACAGCAGAACAATGTAAAAAATGGACTGTATTCCTAAACAAAACCATGTTAAATTGAGGACTTTTACCTGTGTTACGCCCAGGAGGTCTGCACTCCAGTAAAACCATCTACAGTCTACCTGTCAGGAGAAGACCCTGCACTCTAACAACACGAAGATGGGAAGAAGGTCACAGCATATCACATATGCTGTTCTTTTTCCTTTCAGCCCAGTTGGAATACAGATTATGGCCTGAAGGAACTTGGAGCAGACTTGCGCAAAATTTACAGAGGTGGAAATAAGCAAAGCATCATGCCATAGTAGTTTTTTGCTTTTGAGTATAGAAGACCTGTTCAAAATTAGTCATTGTTTAATAGGTGTCATGAGGACCTGATACGTGGTGTCCACACAGTCAGAGAATGGTTGAGGTTGGAAGGCACCTCTGGAGTTCATCTGGTTCAGTCCCCCCGTTGAAGCAGTGCAACCTAGAGCTGGTTGCCCAGCGCTGTGTCCAGATGGCTTTTGAATGTCTCCACGGATGGAAACTCCATGGCTGCTTGTCCTCTGTGTTACACACAAGTGACCCAGGCCAGATCACCTGAACATTTACATCTTCGTTCTTGTGAGTATGTGGGTGTGAGGGCGTAAGCAAATTAAGCCATTGAGAAAATGACTGTGAGTGGGTAAAGCAAATGTACTGAGAGATTTTGTAAAATAGTATCTCCTTCTTCCATAGAGTCTCACACTGAGTTTTTTGTACTAACTTCTTAGCAGAGAGGAAAGCACAGGCAGTGATACGTGCTGGAAGTCTGAAAGTTTTTGTACTACTGATGAGAAAAGCTTCTGTGAAATTAAGGTAATAGTTTTCCATATATATTATATTATCATTACAACCACCTGTTTTTATGGGTGGTGGGAGAAGGACAAGAAGGAAACAGCTTCATTTGCTGCAGAATGATTTTTGCTCAATATTGACAGGAGTGAAACCCTGGCAAGAGCTGACCTGGAACATTCTGGTGTCCTTCCTAGAGACTGTGAAGAACATGACCAGCAAATATTTGTCACCAATGTTTGGATATGTTCAAACCTATTTACTGCTGGGGGCTGGACCAGACCAACGATCTACAGCATATTCCTGATGCTCAGCTCCAGATTTATTGACAAAGGCCCTGTGACTCAAGAGACCCTGGTGCCAGCCCAGATCTATGTTAGAGACTTGGTGCCTGTGCCAAAGTTTTGTCACCACTGGACTAAAAAAATTCTTGTTGCTATGAAACTCATTCATGGAAGCAATTTTTCCACTGGCTCTATGGACTTTTGCTCGTTTCTCACTATCAGGAATGTTAAAAGGTTTTTATTTCATCTTCAATGAAACTGAAAACAGCTATGCTTGAACTGGGGGAGGGGGTGGTTTTAGCATAACATTTTCATTTGAGATGGCTTTTGAAAAACTATTTGTTGGCTAGAGGTTACACAATTGCAATTCTTTGAGCAGATATTTTGTTATTATCCATCTGACAAAGAGATGACAGCAGGGTGGTGCTGTTGCATTTTCTCTTCATTTGCTATTTTTTTAATCTCTGTTTTTCAGGAATAACAAAATTGAGCTTCTGAAGCTTTGGTGCTTTACCAAAAGTACACATGAAAATATTTGCATCAAGTATAAAGTTAAAAAAAAAATAGCTATACATTTTCAAAAAGTTTCATGGCAATTTTAGACACAGTACTCCAATTGCCTTTTCAGATAACTGCAAAACCTGGATTTCTGAAGTAATCTAAGAATTTCAGCATTGAGGTATTAAGGGTTAAATGAAGCCTACAAAATCTTCATGTTCTGTAATTGCTGGGATTAATCTTACAGTGAGAACAGGACTGAAGAGGTAGAGCCTCTACCTGTATTTTTAGTATGGTCAAGTTAAAAAAACCCACATTCCATGTACAGTCTGGGTTTGAAAAGCTCCTCATTTCTACATTTTTTTCCACTGTACAAGTTTTTAGTTACATTTTCATTCATGAAATGTGAAAATAGGAAGCACATAACTAAGGTAACAATGATGCCCCTGGTGTGTATCCAAGAGTGCACAAATCTCACGTCAGAGTCCCAAGCTGTACCTTGTCTGTAACATTCCCTGCTCTCCTCCCATCATTTAGGAAATAAGATCTCACCAGAGGGACCACAGTTTGGGGAGGACCCACAAGGAAGGAAGGCAGCTGGACATTGCATAACACAGGTACATAATGATGTCGCTGGAACTGTTTGCTGAACATATCGAAACCATGTGGTGTTTCTGGCTGAGTCAGCTTAGGGTAAACATTCCTGGCAAGCAGCAGGGTAATTCACTCTGTCCATGTAACCTTACCAAGGGCGGAACATGACAAATGGTGGTGACAACGAGTAAAGCACATGCTGAGACAGTCAGAGGCAGACTGGCTGTGTTGTGGGGGCAGCACACCATATATCAAACCTCAGACACATGAAAACATATGTCTTATGATGCAGCATTATGCCTTTCTGGATATCCCACCCTGGTTCAGCTCTGTGATGCTTTCTCTATCTAACAGAGTGACAAAAACACTCAGTCAGATATTGCAGATAACACTAATTTTCTAATTCTGGTGCTGGCATCAATAAGGTCAAGAGACATAGTTTTTGTTCTGATGAATTCACTTAGGTCCTTACAGACCACTTCTCTTTTCAATTTATCAGTGGGAGGGGGGTTAAGCAGGGTTGCTCCAGAATTTCCCCATTAAATTTCCCAACTCATTTTTATCTAAAGCTGCTTGCACTTAGACACGCTGTATTGCCAGGCCCTGCTGTCCCTAACCCACATCTGCTTGGCAACAGACAACCATGTTAGTAAGTGACAAGCTTATCTGACTATGGATATGGGATATTTATTACTTTATGCAGAAAAAAAAAAGTAAAGAATAAATGATTAACCTGCTTTTTTCTCCTTTCCCAAATAGGACTCCCCCATTTCTTAAATCTATTTTTCCAGCGTTATTTCCATTTTTTCCTATTGTTCAAGCTCAGTCCATTTACTTTCTGGGCATGCCTTGAGACATCTTTACATCTAAGGAACTCTCTACTTTCCCCCAGAACCAATACATGTGAGTAGACTGGCACATTGCTGAGCACTGAAATCACATTTCGTGATCACTTCTGCCCCCTTGGCATTTCTGCATAGTGACAATCCTGCATTCCTTGTGTTGCAAAATTCTCCTAGTTGGTATCTGCAGATGAAGACATAGAAGCAGACAACCTCTTACCTATGAAAGAGTCAACTGAGTTGAGTTCATCAGTAGAGCTCTAGTGATGCTCTTTTTATTTAGTCCTTGAGCCTTCTTTCTCCAATTTCAGCTACCTTCTCCCACTAACTCTACCAGTACTTACTGGTTTGGTTTTTTTATGTATGTGGGCTCCTCATTTTCAGAAGTATTTAGCAATGGTGAGTCCTTCAATGCTTGGGTGCATAATTTGACATATTTTTAAAAGGCCCAGGGGTTTCACTCCTGACTCAGTTTTCAGAAGGTAAACATATGGATGAAACCAGAGAAATCTTTGTAAATTTAAAAGACAGGTAGGTAAGGTGCTTAGGGATATGGTTTAATAGTGAACAGGTGTGGCTGGACTCGATGATCTCAAAGGTCTTTTCCAACTAAATGACTCTACGATTCCATGAAATATTTCACCCTAGACACTCTTAAGAAAAACTATTCCCTAATTAGTTTTAAAGTGTTTAATCAGCTATGATCCTGGGGTGCATCAAGCACAGCATTGCCAGCTGGTCGAGGGAGGTGATTGTCCCGCTCTACTCTGCACTGGTGCAGCCCCACCTCGAGTACTGTGTGCAGTTTTGGGTGCCACTGTATAAAAAGAACATAAAACTACGGGAGAGTGTTCAGAGGAGACCACAAGGCTGGTGAAGGGTCTAGAGGAGATGTCGTATGAGGAGTGGCTGATGTCACTTGGCCTGTTCAGCCTGGAGGAGACTGAGCGGGGACCTCATAGCTGCTTACTGCTGCCTTACAAGGGAAGGAGGAGGAGCAGATGCTGACCTCTTCTCTCTGGTGACAGGTGATAGGACTCAAGGGAACGGCAGGAAGTTGTGCCACGGGAGGTTTAGACTGGATATTAGGAAGAGGTTCTTCACCCAGAGGGTAGTGGAACACTGGAACAGCTCCTTAGGGAAGCAGTCATGATGCCAAGCCTGACAGTATTAAAGAAGCATTTGGACAATGCCCTCAGACACAGGGTGTGAATGTTGGGACTGTCCTGTGCAGGGATAGAAGTTGGACTTGATGATCCTTGTGGATCCCTTCCAACTCAAGTCATTCTGTGATTCTATGACATGATCACGTCAATGAATTCTCTGATACAACCAACTGCAAAAAAAAAAAAAAAGAAAGAAAAAAAAACAGAACAAAATGCACAACGATTAATATAATGTTTTTTCCATATTCTCCCTTTTAATCATTCAGGATGCTGTTAATGAAGTAAGTCGATGTGCATGTACAGAACATGACTTTGAAAGCAGTCCTTGCCTCCTGTTGCCTGAAGACCAATTCCCGTTCTCTCCGCTCCGACATAGGAGAACATTAGAACGTTGGTAGGCGGTAGGGATGGAAGGACCAAGGAGATGCATCGCACCCGGAGCTCACTGGTCCCGAAGCTGCGCGGTTCCAGGCAGCAGCTGCGCAAAGCTGACAGCCACACCATAAGTTCCCCGACACCCCGCCGCCCAGCCCTCGGCCTCTCCTGCCGGGAAGGTGGTGGCAGCCGCCCCCCGCGCCGCTCCGCCCCCGGGACAGGGAGGGCTCGGGGCGGGGTTGTCTCCCCGGCAGCGGGAGAACGGGGCAGCAACTTCGGGAAGATGAATGCGGAGAACCAAGATGTGCTGCTGGATCTGGAGGGGGAGGAGGAGGAGGGAGAGGAGGAGGAAGATGATGATGATGGGGAGATTGGTGAGTAGGGGGCTGGCTCGGGGAGGGTTCCCCGGGGCTGGGGCTGCAGCTTTGGGAGGTTCCTCGCTGGCAGAGATCGGGGCTGGCAGGCAGGGTTCTTGCACCACGGCTCATCTGTTTCTTCTACAACTTCTGATGGTTTTCCCGTGGAAAATGCGTGGTCCCTTTGTCAGTGGCTGGCGGGGTGTGCCAGGTGGGGCTTCCTCACGGAGCGGTTACTTGTGCTCCTACTTTGGCGGCATCAGCACAGGTTTAGCTGGCAGAGGGGCACCGAAAACTTTACCTGTTCCTTTCCCTCTCCTGGGAGGCAGCCACGTCAGTTGGCACGGAAGCAGCGCTTTAAGCAGCAAGCGTGATGCTGGAGACCCTCGGTTTCGCAGTTATCATAGAATCATAGGATGGTTTGGGTTGGAAGGGACCTTAAAGATCATCCAGTTTCACTCCTCCTGCCAAGGGCAGGGACGCATCTCTCAGCACAGGCTGCCCCTGTGCCAGGGTGCCTTGGTCCCTTGGAAGATGCGACGAATGCCATCGCCTCGTACACACCCACCACCACCACCACCACCTCCCCCCGTGCATGCAGCATTCCCCGAGGCTGATCGGTGTGGCTGGCATCAGCTTCAAGGGACAGCAGCTATTTCTCCCCATGCTGCCTGGATTGCGTGCCTTAATTTGACAGCCAGGCAAAGGAAGGGGGAAATGTCACCCCTCTCTCAGCCAAAAAAAGAAACACAAGGGAGGCTGTTGCCAAAGCATAGAAAGATAGTAATTTTCCTGGGAGGGAAAAGTGCCTATTGTGTCTGCCAGAAATGCAGACAATAAAATGTCCAGAGAGTTTTAAATTCAAAGACAGTGTATGTTAGTGTTGTCCCAAACAGCAACAGCTCAGGACAATGACGTTGGTATTTACTGTGGGAATGAATTCTAGTAAAGTGTTTCCAGAAAACAGCCCAAAGGGACTGGTTTTCAGCTGGTTCAGGCCGAAGGGATCTATTCATTTGGCTAAAGAGACACGAAGTTACTTCAGTTCAAAAGCTGGTTTCAGCTGCAGTACCCCAGATGTTCTGAAGTCTTTTAATTCTACTTAACTGGTTAGAATGGATCTAACCAACAAGGAATGCAAGCAAATGTCAATTAGATGAGCAAGCAGAAGATAGATTTGTATATATAAATTTTTATCAAGTAAAGGACCCCTTCTCATTAGTATCCAAAAAAGGTGTGAATATTTTTACCAACAAGTACTGAATTTTTATTTATTTTTCAATATTGGGATGGAATTTCTGCCTTAGTAAAAAGTTCTAATGGCATTAACTCTCTCTGATACTTATGTTACCTCTAAATACTAATCCTGAATAATGGCCAATACAGTTTGCCTCAATTATTTTTAGCTCACTCCAAAAGTGTATAAAGTTTGAGTCTTACCCAATGGCTGTGGAAATCAGGGAATGCATTTTCTCCAACTTTATTAGCCTTTGTTTCAGATGCTGTGGGAGTATCCTTTGATTTACAGTAATAGTCCAAAGACAAATTCAGTTTTCCACATGAAGTGAGGCAGAAGAATTGTTTGACTCCAACTCCCCAATTTAAAGGGTGGATCAGCACTGCAGCGTATTAATCAACATATGCCTTTTTCTTTCCGTTCTTTACCCCAGAGAGCAACAGAATTGTTTCCTACTCATGACTCTCAAATTTGGGGTTAGTTCAGCTCGCAGAGCCAGCAAATCATGAACTACATATTCTGCTTGCAAGATACAGCAGTTTGGAAGAACACATGCTATGTGGCAAAATTGACTAAAAATTGAGCAGTGATATCATGAGTTATTATGTTAAAGCCTGTTGTGCTTTCACATACAAAGTGCCCAGCTGTATTACTTTTGCTATTTTGCCTTGCAGATTGTTCATATACCAGTCTTGAGGTTTCTACATTAGGTCTAGTTACAGGAGAGTTATTTTATTAGTTTAACTTGTAAATCATCAGTTTACCTCCAGTTTTATTGTACTATTTGTATTTGCATTTTTCACAAGAAAGCCACACCTGCTTTAGCAAGTAAGCAGGACTTCTGAACCCTTTCCAGCTCTATTCAAGATCAGTCCCAAGTGTTTATAACTCATGAGGAAAGCATAATTACAGCAGATCAAATTTTGTAGTCATGGCATATAAAGGGAGTGCTCTGGATCATATTGGAATACAGTTGGTTTTGGTTATCCACCGTGATGACTAGCAAACCACTCATGTCAGAAGCAGACTTCGGCAAGAATCCAGAGAAGAAGCTGGACTCATGACTCCCAATCCACAGGAAGGTACTGCTATCATACTGCCAACCATATATAGCTTTGAAATCAGACTTGTTCTCAGGGAAGAAAGTCCTGTCCTAAGGTTAGGCTTTTTTGACAGGTCAAAACCCTTTTCTTCCAGTGCTCAAACAAGATTGGCAATTTTTTTCTTTTTGAATCAGCCTGTTTTCAGGAGGATTGTTACACTAGTGGTATCCATTTGTTTCAGAGATATCTTATTACCAGATAGAAATGGTAGGAAGGACATTGACCTGTGGTCAGTGGTCAAAATTCTCCAAACCCATTATTTTCTGCCTAGAAACTGTCAGACAGTTCCATAAACTGCAAAGTTTTCTCTCCCTGGTGTCAAATCCCATACCATGTCTAAATTAGTTTGCTTGTGTTTGGGGATTTACAGAGTATCTGAGTGTGCTTTCCAGAAAAATTAACTTCTGCAGACAATATCCAGAGGCATCCACTCTGACTAACCATTCCACACAAAATACTTTTCGCTTCCTTGTTCACTCTTTGTTGTCTTGGTTTTGCTCAAATATATCTCCTAGTTGTTCCCTGAGCCTTGAGAGTACAATATCTTCCCATCTTTGGACACTGCTGCAGTAATCATAGTCATGCTTTATAGGTGACCAAGAAATGGATGTTCATACGTTGACCTTTTTCTTATCAGGTAACATGATATTGTGCTGATGAGGATTCTGCCTCTTCTTTCTGAAAAGGATTTTTATGCTGTTGTTCAGCCCACATTTTTACCAGCTACAATAAAAATGTACAACAGTACTGGCTTATTCAAGCGACGTTATTTGTGGAGTTACAGCCTAAAATAACCAATTTTGAACAGCCCACTGTACAACTGGAACCCTGTCTTAAGAGGTGATTTTGTAATCCAAATGATGAAGGCCAGGCATAGCTACTGGAATGGATATGTGTGATGAGCTTTTGTGTCCTTCTTATATCTGTTATCCTCATGGTTTACGTACATTTCTCCCTCTCCATACTTTGGTAATTCTATTTTTTTACTTTCTGCCCACTTCACTTTCACTGAATCCAAGCCACGCAGGAGTAACAGCCTTGCCACTGAGTGTGGCTGCATTTCAATTGGTACCACTCACTTTTTAGTTCCGATTTAATGATTTTTCTACAAAACTACTAAAAATACATAGTGAGAGTATAAATATTTAACTACAATATAATTACCAGTTTGCAGCTATTTATAATTCATGAACTCTGGAGGAGATCAGAGTATTTAAAGAATTAGGCAGGAATTTAGGAAATTGATAAACTTCAAAAATTTACCAGATTTTTTATCATTTTAAAGTTTTTCTACTGTAACAGAATTCCCAGTTGTCCATTATAAACTCTCTGTACTTTGAAAGTATTCTTTGTGCTTGTATTTTGGATTTAGTTATACTGAACATACAGTGCAGTTTGCAGGTAAGTCTACAGTCTGTAGGACAGACTTGTTATCTGTCATTGTATCAACTTGTGCCATTTGCACAACTTTAATAGTTTTGTTTCTTTTCCTGGTTATTAAGTCATTAATTTTATGCCAGATATTTAACACAGGTGATTCCTTAAAAGTTTTTCCTCTATTTACACAGCCCATAGGTTCTTTTGAAAGGAAAAATACCCTATATACATTTATGCTTGACATCTTAGATTTTTTAAATGACTTTTCAAGCATTATCATTTGTAAAAAAGAAAACTTATTAAACTTATTAAAATTGATATGTGGGAAACAACCAAGCTTGTGTTACACAGTACAGAACTCCAGCAGTTCTGTACTGTTAACAGTTATTGAAAGTAATGAAATCAAAAGCTCATTAAAAATGCCCTAGTATTATCTGATTCGCAACTTAGGCAGTATAGCAAATTCAAGAGATCTTGAATTTCAGGAGACCAGAAACATGGAAGGGGTGATCTATGCATGCCATAATAGCCATCATGTCAGTCTGTGCATCACACTAATGGGCTTTTCAAAGGTAATTAAAGATGGGTTATGAATAAGAACTGTTGATGTATGCATGGTAAATTCCACAAAATTGTTATCATTTAAATCACCTCATCCCAGTATTTCTTGGTACCTGCCATTTCCGAGGAAATGATGGGTTAGTTGCTGTGGAATGAGGGTCTAGTTTGCTGCTAGGCATGTGGCAAACCCCAAGAGAGAACTGATATGAAAACCAGTGTTTTCTGCTGCTGTAATGTAAAAGAAGATAAACACAAGGGTGCTTTTCTATGAGAGCAATTACCTGTCATGAATTAAATAGTCTTTGTAATGCCTTCTAGCTTATACCTTATAAAGAAAAATGGATTTTTTTATTTTATCATTTATTTTTGTTTAAAATACTACATTCTTTTACCCCCTAAAAAAGTCAAATAAAAAGGCATTAGCTTAAGTTTAGGATTAACTGGGGTAGGTGAGGAAAAAGAGTTGCTGATTTTTGTGCTCTATAAATAACGCACAAATAATAAAACTAAGTATCCTGTGCTTAACACCACGATCTTTGAAATAAGTCCTTCAGGTTTTAAGCGTCTGTAGCCCTTACAGGTGTGCTTTTAACAAGATAATGTATTTAACAGGGTGTGAATGTCAAGGAGGAGGGCACTGAAGAATGGTGCCATGGTTTTGGATTTTTTATGGTTCTTATATTCAGAAAACAAAGGTGGGACAGAAATACTATGCATGTGCTGAGCTCTGTATCTTAATGAATAGAAAAAATCAACTTGCTTTTGCTGGACTGCCACTATTGCTACAACGCATGTCTCTGGCATGGTCCTTTCTAACAGTCTGAAGTATTGCTCTGTAGAATATACGTGTTATTAAACTGATATTTGTTTTATATTTTTAATATAAAATTTAAAAAAGATTCACCAAGGCATAGGTCTAGTATCACTTGTAACTTTTTAGGCTCGCTGTGAATGTAGGTAGAACAGTTTGTGTTCATTTGCTGCACTGGCTGTGATGAGAGCCTGCCAGGACATCGTTAATACCTTGTATTAGGGTTCAAGTCTGATGAATCTGGAGATTGAAATGGAAACCATAGATCATAATGCCACTAACATGTAAAGCCAGCACTAACTGTCTTGGCAACCAAAAGAAGTATTCCTCCTGCAACCACCTTACAGCTGTGGCAGCTTAAGTCTTCATGGCATTTTGGCTTTACTTTCCATTGGGGTATATCAGTGGCATCATGGTAGGAATGCAAAGCTGTAAAGAAGGACACTATACCCTTTATCTTCTTATTGTCAGTGTCTGTGGGAAATGAAAAACTGGCAATCATGCAAATTGTTATCAAACAGTAGATTTTGTTTGATAGTCACTCTAAGAATGCAAACATCTGAGCACAGAATCCTTTGTTTTCTCTACCCCTCACGTGTTACTCAGGCATCCCACATCTCTCTGAAGGCTTTGTGACAGGAAGAGTGTCTTGATTGCTTCCTGAGAAATTATATAGGCATCTGAAATATATTTTGCTTGATTCAATGAAATAATTTCTAACTGTTGTTCTTACTTATCCTCAGCTCAAACAGTAGACCTGTAGGCATGATTCCCTACATGGGCTTCAGAAGTAAGATCTTGAAGCATCACTGTAGCTAATTAAAAATATTATTCTTCACCCTCAGGATGGCCTGATTTAGTCTTTGAGCAGTCCTCACTCCTCTGCAGGATTCAGAATCACTCGCCAAGCTTCCTACATACACATGGGATAGCTTCCCCAAGGAAGTCAAGAGGAGTGCTTAGGCCCCATGTTTGTATATTAATGGTTTCATGCTCTGCCTGTGCAAAGAAAACTCACCTGTCGTGGTTGTTGGTTTATCAGGGATGGACTGGTGAGTGTCAAAGTGTAGGTAAAGAAGAAGACTTACTCTTTCATTAGCATTAGGCAACCCAGCACATAATCTTCCACTGTATGATACTGTTACATGGAACCATAATTCCTTTTTCCTTTTTTACAATTCCTATCTTGCATGCACATCAGAGCAGCTTCCTCTTCACAAGCCTTTCAGTTCTAGATCTTATCAATGTAGATAGTCCACCTCCTATGCAGCAATGGGCCTGTTGAAGGCCATAATATTACTGAATGCAAAATAGACAGAGCCTAGATAGTTTTACTAATGAAAATAGTCATAGTAATAAAATGTGTGTGTTATGTTTGTAAAAGGGCAAAATTCACATCACCGTAGGGCTCGTTAGCAGGAAGAACCAGGAAGACAAAATAGTTTTGGAAAAAGACGCACATTTAAATGTCTTTAATGAATACCAGATTCAGATTGGAAAATTAACAAAAATGTATTAAAACACAAAATGACTGAACTTCAAGCTGTGTAGTTACAAATCTGCTGGGGTGTGAACATTCTTGAACTGATTTTACGCCTCATGGTAGAAATTGCAGCTTCATTTCAAAATATTATGTAAAGGCAGAATGAAATTGAACCCTTCAATTTAGTGTTTATATTAAATAATTTCCAACTAAGCCATCATCAATATTCTTTATAAATAAGTGAAAAATGAAGTTTTGTAGAAACTGCCACCAAGAGCAGATTTTGCTTTGCTTTTATGGTTTCTCTTACTTTCAATTTTTTCTTGATGGATTTCCCCTGACTCCATTCATCTGGTCAGTCAGGTTCTCCAGCATTTTTCAGATGTGATTTGTCATGGGACATTAAATATTTGCATAAAACACTGTTTATAGTACAGTCATCGGAATGAGCTGCTGCATTGATATTCTGCAGGAAACAACCACCACCTCTGTTCTGTTCCAGTGCTGTTTGAGAGTAGTTGCAGCAGCAGGCTGAATATCTGATAACCTAAGTGTCCATGCTGTGTTTTTGCCCTGTGAGCTTGTAGCTTGGGTGGGTCTTTTGTTAAGGCATCTGTCTTTAAGAGTGTCAACAGGAAGATCTTGGTTCTTGCTCCACTGCTGCAGCAGAGACCCTTGACAAGTCCATCAACCATTACGACTTTGGGAAATTGCAGTCAGATGAGGAATCTTAATGGGGTGGGGCAGTGAATTTGGAAAGAAGAGTGGGAGCAAGGAGTACTTTTGTTGAGATGCAGAGTCTCCTGTGCTGTAGTGGTGCCAGAGCTAATGTTTTTTTGGACAGGAGAAGGGATGAGATTAAGTGACTTTCCAGTGGGTGAAAGGTTGTAGGTTCTTTCCTTCCTTTGTGGGAGGAATATTCAACTGAGAAAATGTCATCTGCATTACAGATCAGGGTGGAAAATATGAGAGCCAATTATAAAACGTTGTCAGTGTAGCAACACTGCTAATGATACTGGGGACTGATACTAGTAATCTGAGGAAATGCTGCTGTGATCTGGCACAGGGGAGGAGTTGGAGAGCCAGGTCCTGCCTGAGGAGAAGCTGGGGTGCGTTGCTGTCAGTGGAGACTGAGATAGCACCAAACACTACAGTCTAGATCAGTGGAGGGACTCCTGTAGAACATAGCAGGGTCTGGATTGAAGGGTCTGGTAAAATAAAGAGCATCAAAAGGGCCGAAAGAATAAGCAACTGGAAATAAAGGCAAAGCATTCATTGAGACCTGGGTACAAACTGAGCAAGTAAGAGGGAAAGAAGAACTCTGACATGGGGTAAAGCCGATCAGTGCTGTTATTCACCTGATATCTGATCAGGAACTCATAAGCTGGGGCATAAATATTCTTCCAAATCAGTTCACCAAGAAAATAAGCTACAGCAAGGGACTGAGGTAATATAACCATGAGTGCAGTGAACTGAAATAATTCATCTGTGGCAATTTTAATGCATATTTCTTATCTATAGTAAAAATCACAGTGTGTTCGTAGGTAATTTATTAAGCAGGAAAAAAAATACTATATTTATACCATTATTTATTTGAAAAAAAATTACAGTTCTAGGTGTGCCACTGCAGTTAGAGATAGTAACATCTAACTAAACAAGACTGAGATGGTGATCCAGAGGGCTCCAGCATTGCCAGAGTTTAATTAGTTTGTGTGCAATATTAGTAAAATTATTAGTGTTCTCTTTCCATGTGTTTTTTCCTTAAGTAGTCTAATGGAGTTTCTATAGGCATTAATGAACAAGGATGAGTTCAAATAATGCACACTTTACTGCTGTGAGCAGCCCCATTGGCTGGAGTGGAAATAGCATTATTTTTGTAAATGCTGTTCATAGTAGAGGTTGCAGAACTAGTCCCTAATGAAGGAAATATCTTTATTAAATCTTTCATCATCTCAGTATATACTGATTTATTCCAGGAAAAATAGTTAAATTCATTTAATTATTCTGCTGTCCATGAAAGACAAGAAGGAATTTGCAGAAAAGGACGGTTTAATCCATAAACTGATGGTTGTGCTTAAGGCAAACAGCCCAGGAGAAACTCCTACAGTATTTGGTAAGACTTAAAGATGTAATGTATTATTAAATTTACAAAAAAAAAGAAGAAATCAATATGACCTGAAGAGTAAATGAGTCCATACTAGATTTTATTTTTTTCAACTTGTTCCTTGCTGATAATTGAGGAGAGAAGAAGCTTCAAATAGAATTCCAGATGTTTTTGTATGTTTTTGTATGTTTATTCTTGGTGTTTGCAAGAAGACCAGAGCTCTGTTGTAGAACTCTTATGTGCTGAAGAAGGTGGGTTTAGGTAGAAGTTGGTTATTAAGCTGCAGTTGTTAGAAGAAAAATCTGTAGAGTCCTTCAATTGCTAAAACTAAAAGTATACGGTTTATTTCTGAGCTCTGGGTCCAAAACTGGGAATGCATACAGCTGTGAGCCTTTGCACCTAGACATACAAAGTAGCTCAAAAATGCCTCTTTCAACTTTAAACTTAATATTTTCACAGTCAAACTAATTAAAAGTATCTTTTGGGGACTCTCCTGTAAACAGACTGTATAAAAGCTGAATGTAGGAAATACTTTCAAGCAAATATTCTGAGAAACTTATTACAGAAATTCAAATATGTCTCCTTGGAGACATGTAAATTTAAGAGCAATGAGTATAATTTTATAAACATATTTCAAACTTCAAATTTCTAATTACATCACTCATTGATCCATAGGCATTGAAGTCTAACCAAACAGCAATTTGCAATTACAATTTTGGTTAATCTTTTCAGTTCCCAATGAAAAAGCTCCACAGCTGCCTGGAGGCTTGGCATTGGTAAGGAACACCATGGGATCAGCTTGGCTGCTAAAAAAAATGTGTTTGTAGCTTTGGGCAACTGCTGTACATGGGCTGTCTGCCTGTAAAACACTCTGAAGGCAAGGTACACTCATTCCATATGTAGTTGGGCAGTAATTTGGACAGTATGCTTGGGGTTAATCTTGGTAAGTCTATCTCATGGCAAATGCAACTTCTCTTCTTTGTATTTCCTGCCTAAGGACAACTGATTTAGGTTAGTTGCCCTGGGATAAAAAAAATACCAACAACAAAACAACCCTCACATTATTTTAACCAATGAAGAAAATCCCTTCAGGTTCAAGGAGGCACTTGGGGACTGGCAGAAGTCCAGGTGCATTTATGCAATGATGTGCTTCAGCACTGGAGCATGTATAAAACCAGTTTATCATGCTCTTGACTAGAGGGTTAATTCTACAGTCCCCAGTGAAGCATTAGGTCAGGGTCCTTTGGGAAATCAGTCTCCAGTTGTGTGCATGTATAAGAAATCGTATTTAAACAATGACGTTTTATGGTGTTTGGACCTAAGTAGTACAGTGTTTCTGATAATTGTTGCATTGCAAAAATTTCACATAGTCCTCAGCCCCTGGTAGGAATTCTGATTTTTAAAGCATTACCTTCAGTTTGCTCCTCTAGTCTTCACACAACAGCATAAACTTCTGAGGTAGCAGGCTGGTGCTCCTCTCTGCGCACCAGTCCATGTAGGGATGTATTACAATCCAAACATGACATAAACATGAGAACAATCCTTTTGATTTAAGTGAAACCATCAGCATCCACAAAGTTAGCTGAGTGTGTAAATGTTGCAGTCGCAGCCCCCAAAGACTGTGTATTGCTGTTCCGAGTGGGTTTTTTTAGTGTTGGGTTTTTTTCAGTGGTTTATCTTCCAAAGCTGTTCATGATGGAAGCATAAATATGTGTCTCAGCAACATTACTCCATTTATCAGTGTGGTGTATCCTCATCTTTCTTTTTTTCTTTGTTTCCTCTGAGTTTAGTTAAATATTTTGGGAATAGATGTTTATCCTGCAATCTGTCTGTCAGAGAGGTTTCTGTATACAGTTCACAGCACAAACCCGCTGACCGTTCTTCTCAACAGGATGTTCTTCAGGAATACTTTGCACACAAAAATAAACTCCAGAGAAATTCTGTTTGCTCTCAGGGCAAGCCTTTCAATTCTTTTTCATCTCCACTATTTTATTCACAATTTTATTCTGTCTCCTTTAGGGTCAGTGTTTTTCTTGGCCTTCAGAGTGCTGACTTTGACTCTATATGAGCAGATCTGGCTCACACAGAAGAGACTTACGGTGCTCTCATGGTCCAAACTGCAGTGGACACAAAAAGTGCTAACCTGTAGCTAACATGGAAGGAGGAGTCACATGGTGATTTGTTTGAGATAATAAACCACATAATAAAACAAACAAAGGTCTGTGGCTACAGACCATTGAAATCCTAGCTGTGTGACTTCAGCGTGAGCACATCGCATCAGTAATATGCGGAGCAGTGGACTGATAGAGCAAGTACTCAGAACCTTTAAGGTTTTGTGTATGTGGAATGCAGGTCAAAAATATAACCATCAGTAAGATTAAATAGCTTTTTTTAAACATGATCGATCAGCTTTTGAACTGGGCTAATACAGGGAATTGAAGTCTACAGAAGTGCAAAAATGTATATTTGATATTAAAAAAATTCCTTGCAGTCTAGTGAGCAAAATTTACTTTCAGGGAGGTTGAAATGTTGAATTATACATTTTTCTGGAAATCAGCACCACCCTCTTTCCCTTTGTCTCTGAAACTGTACAAGCAGAATTTTCCACAATCTTTAACTGAACGTTTGCTTCTTTTCATAATACAAGGGAAATTAAAATGCCAGTACTTTTCTAAGTGTGGGGGTTTCGATAGCTGTGAGCTGTTGTCTAACATGTCCCCTTGACATGGGGCAGTAAGAAGTCAGGCAAGGCTAATTTCAGCTAAGGGTTTCGGTCTCAAGTGCATATCCTTGGTCTTCAGAATGCACATTGCTGTTGAAATCAGTGGAGATGTTTTGCATTGTTCATTCTAGGCACAAAAATATGGTTATCCCACCTCAAATGGGTGGTATTTTTTTCTTTATTAAAGGCTAGGTCATGCCTTTTGCAGGGAGCTCAAGAGATGAGGCCACCAGAGATGCTCTGCCTGATACTGCCCCTCTCAGTCCCCTCAGTTTGCGTTACAGAGTGGCTGGCACAACTAACACTCTCATTAATTTGCTGTCTGGTTTTGGTGTTTGCTAATCCTGAGGCTCTGCTCCTTCTTCTCTGTCCCACCTCCACCATGTGAACGGAGAGCAACAGACTGATTCGTGTATTGCAACATCTCCATCAACCTCTGAGGACTTTCAGGAAAGCCAATAACCAGTTAGAAGGGCTGAGTGCTAAATCCCTCCAAAAAGGAGTCTGCATTTAAATTTAGAGCTCTAAATATAATGTCACTGAGAGTTTTGCTTTATAAATAGCTAGACCTTAAAAAAACCCAAACAGTATAGCAAAAGTGGATATTGGTTTGTCTTTGGATTCTTCTGTTTCTGTGTGTTTGCTTGCAGCATTTGTTTCACAGCTTGTGTAGATTTTGAGTAAGTTATAAATTAGTATGTCCATATGTTAAGTTATTGATTTGTGAAGTTCCTACTTAGCATAAAGTGCAAAGAGAACATTTTCTTGATGGATTTACTGGATGCTAATTTGTTGTCCATTTTAAGAAGTCTCCTTGATGTGTTTCTATCAGTCTGCAATTCAGTAAAATCTTTGGAACTGAGAAATTTATTTGCTTCAGCCAGAATTTGGAATTGACAGAAGAGGTAGGAGATAAAATCCTCTGGCCTGTGTTACAGGGATCAGACTGGATGACCTTGTTGGCACCTTCTAGCCTTACAGTCCATGAGTTAGATTCACACATTTCAAAAGGTTCCCAGAGTATGGGGAAAATGTTTGTGAGCGCTCTGGAGTTTGTTTTTATTGCCATAATATTTTCCAGATGTGTTTGTATATAAGTTTTTTGTGTTGGCATTTTCACATGCATCTATTTTTATTTTTATTTTGCTCTATAGTGGTCTTTTCAATGCCAGGCAGAGAGAGCATATTCTTATTTTTCCGCCAGTCTGTCCACATTACCGTTACTAGAAAGCTGTGTGCACACGTGCATTCTTCTGGTTAATGCCTCTTTCCCAGAAAGTAATTTAGAAACCTCTGTGTCTTCAAAGCCACAGCTGTTTGGCATGAAGCTGTCAGACCTTGCCCAGCTGTGGTTGCTGGGCATCATGAATTGAATTGCCAGCAGAATACAGAACTTTTATTCATAGTGACTGCAATAAGCTAAAACACACTGGGTTTTGTTTCCATCGTGGTACTGAATTTACAATAATTATATTATTCTGAACTGACTTTTACGACTTAATAAATTTGATATGTGAGTTGCTAAGGAAAAGTGTCCATAGCTATTATTACTTTTCTTACAGCACATTTTGAAATTACTTATCAGCAGCGCAGAGTGCTCCTACATATGGACCACTAATCAAATTGTCTGATTAGGTGAAATTCTACACTTCCAGCAAAGTTCCCTCATGCCAAGCTACAGTAATAATTTTTCCATCGCTTCTGCTCAAGGGAATCTCTCAAATGCTTCAGATATAATTTCATTTCTAAACTGACTGTATAATTAAATAATGCAGTATAGCCAGCAGTAATCTTTCTCCATATTTAAATGTAAATATTACCAGTTACCACCAGGAGCCTTAGCATCCCTAATTAGCTGTGACTTATTATATATTATGTCTAAAAAATTTTAACATTAAGAGTGGAAAGTCAAGCACTGGAAGTTGGGCAATGTCAGCATTAACGTTGCCCAGGCAACTTCCATTTTCTTGTCATTTGTTTACATGCATGTTACAGTTTTTAATTACACAATCATTCTGTTCTTTTTTTTCCTCTTAAGTCCACTGCCTTATTCAGTAAACTGGTAGTAATTGCAGATTTCTTTTTATCTTCCTAATTAAGATCATGGCTCCAAGCTTTGTTTATCTTAAATAATCCAAGCCTTGCACGGCATACATTTTCGTTCCTTTCCTCCTCTGTGTTTCTATGGTGCTTTTGCCATATCTGAGCACTATATCCAACAGGGATGTGAGTGTCAGGTTGCCGTCACTCCCTTTTTAGGGAGAGCTGGAGTTTCAGGAATCCAGATACCTGTGATAGGAATGCAGACTGCTGAAGTGATAAGATGTGGGGAATGTAAAACACTTCTGAGTGGGTTGTGCAAAGACAAGGCACTAAACAGAGATCCACATCCCACCGATAGGGCTCCCTAGAACACATCTACTGCAGGGCCATGAGAAAATAATTAATTTTTAAGCGCTTTTGTACAATCAAGTATTAACACCATTCTGGGTTTATGGCTGATAAACTCTCTGTTTCATACAATGTTGTCCAGAAAATGCTCACCAATCTTAAAAACTTTGGGATGGATTTTTCAGAAATAAGAGCGTTTCCCAATCTTGCTGTTCTAAGTACCACACCATAGTTCTCCAGCTAATTTAGTGACCAAAGCCCAGTTCTGCTGAGCTTCCTATCTGTTAACATCCTGGGCAGTTAGCTTGAAAATCTGCTGTGGAAAGTCAGGCAAAACTCTGTTCACGTAGTGTGTTCCGCATCCCATCTATTAGATGCTGAAGCTGGAGCATAGGCCACTTCTCCAAGGCTGCACACAAGTTCCTTCTGACAAGCAGATTATCTTTCTTGCTTTCATTCTTCCTACATTCTAACCACCTTTTGCAAAAAAAGTTAAAAATCTAGACAGACAAGTTCTCTTCCTTGACCAGACTTGGAGTCGTCCTCATTGCAATCCCATCTTGTGTTCTAAAGGAGGTAAGATCCTTAAGAAAAAAGAATAACAATTCAGGCTTTATAATGAAAACTTACTTCATTTGCTTTAAAATCCACCAACATCACCCATGATAGATCAAGTGGTATCACTTTTTACATTTTATGTAAATGGGAAGACCTGGATCCAATCTCTTCCTCTGTCTTCTTTAAAATAAAAATCAGTGGTGACAGAGAGTCTTGAACCAGCATTATTTCAGTGTTTGTAAGTTGAGGTTTGGAGTCTTATTGATCTGACACTTGCCACATTTTGTTAGAAATTTCTGGTTTTTTGAAGAGCCTTGAAAACTTAATTTTTACCATGTAGATCTTTATTAACCAAAGTGAAATGATTGAAGTTAGTGATTTACTTTACAGGTCATAATAAGTAGTAACCTCTACAGAGTTTTTGGTCATGTTTTGAATTCTTATTTTAAATGCTTTCTAAGACAAAGTCTTGGTTGGTCGAGCAGCCAAGACAGTAAACCCCTTGTGTTCTGTTGAATAATTACATTGCTGAGGGCACTGCAGGGCTTACACCCAGCCTGGTCCCTAGTGACCCCGAGGGAAAATGTGCCAGTGTGTGACATGCAGGAAGCTCCTGTTAGCAAGCAGCTGCACAGCCATGGGTTTGGTTTGTGCTTCTGGACCTGAATGTTTTGATTACTCCCAAATCCTGTTTTAGGTACCTACATTCCTTCTTTAATTCCATAGACACACGTTCATTTCAGGAAATATATAGCTCAATGCATACTGAGCCTAATTTTTAAATTGTTGTGGAATGACTTTTTATCTGCTAGATAATAACTATTTACTCTGAACTTGTATTTAGATGCATCTTGTTGGTAAGTAGAGTTAATTAACCGTGGAGAAAAACAATGTGTATTAATTATCTTAAATATGCCGTATACTTAAAAAGAAAATGCATTTATAAAACATTTTGCATTTAAAATAATTTATTAAGCAAGGAAAACATTAACTATAGTTAGTGAAATTGATGGATTGATTAATGCAATTTATGGATTTATTCTGGTCACTAATAGCCATACATTGCATTTGATATAATTTGGTGTAAACATTGTCAATCTGCTTGGACACTTCTGAATACCTTAGTAGGAATTTATCTGTAACTTTATATGTCTAAAACCTGCAAATTCGCCCTAATGCCCTTTGGGTTTTTAGAATTAGTGGATCTCATCCTCTGCCACCTGGATTTTATTTACTGCAAGAGAGAAACAGTAGCCTGTTCTTGATCCCTTTTTTCAGACTAAACCAGATGATTCCGGGTAAAGTTTTGTCTCAAAACTAACAAAACTAAAAGTCTGTAAGCTGGTGCTGGATTCAGTGACCCAGTTGATCCTTTGTCTTAAATTCTTAATGCAACTGAGAGAGTTATTTTTTTAACTTTAGAAACTAAGATCTTGAATTTTTGACAGAGTGACTGTGTTTGCACATTGTTAAAAATGAAAGAAATAAAATATGTATGTATATTTATATATGCGTCTCACTTTGCAACAATGTGATATAGTTTGGATCAGTCATGAAACAGGCTCATTCGGCAATCAATATTACAGCAGTTTTCTACCTAATTTCATAGATAATATAAACAAAGCAGTCATTAATTGAAAAATTTAATAAAGTTCCTTTGTTGCATCATTTTAATATATTTACATTACTTAATAGATTACAAGATGGTTTATGTGGAGAAGAGAGAATGGTTCAAGCCCGTATTCCAAGCTGATACTGATTGCTGAAAAATTATATCAATCCAAAGCCTTCTGACTTGATCGGTTTATTGCATTACTTTATACTCTGACAAAGCCAGCTAGCTATTTGGTATGTATACATTCTGTGTCCAAGAAAAATGTATACTGAATACTGTTTAAAATTATAGCAGGCAGGCATGTTAATACATTCTAAAACCAAAAATAGTTTTCTGTATCTATGTATTGCCTGTTGACAGATGAAAGCCAAAGTAATTCTATTCGACAGTCATTTCAGATGAAGGTGGGTAAATTGTTCAGCATCAGAAAAAGTGTTTAGAATAGTCTAATTAGCAACTGAATTTCTGCAGTAATTTACAGTCAACTGATGTCTGATGTGCAGACTGAATGTAGATTGGTTGTTTCTGGTGTGCATCGCAGCAGTGAAAAACAGGAGCCATGGTTTGCATTTCAGCATATTACTCTGGATTCATGGAATAGTAACTAAAAAGTTATTAGCCCAGGGTTTGCTTTCAAAACTGAAGTTGGGGCTAGTCCAGGTCTCATTGAAATTATTTAGTATTCTTGCCACAGGTTTTGGGCAAGTGTCCCACTTTGAGCTCTGGACATATAAGACTATTTGACAATTTGGTTACCGAGCTCCTTAAAGCTTCCAACTTAGTGCCTTTTAAATAATTAGGCACTTCTATCAGCAGAATAATTTCCACAAAGTCTAATTTCTTGTTCTATGACTCCCCGCTAGTTACTTGTATTGGTTTTGGTGAACTACCCCAACTTCGGGCTGTCTGTTTAAGGACTTGGGGTGTTAGACTTGCACTACTCTGTATTATATTCCCAACTGAACGTTTTCCTGTTTAGGTTTACTCGTGAAAGAGTATTTATTTTTGGGAGTCGTACCACATGTTCCTAACCCTTTGTTTGCCCAGCTGTAAGAGAAGATAACTTAATGGAAAGAATAGTCTTTCAAACAAGAAAGAATCATCTTCCAAGACAGCAATTTCACTTCCTTTGTGATCCAACAGTTCCTGTGGCTTCATATTGGGTGTGCTGGGGCGTCTGAAATGAAAATCAATGTTTTTCTTATTATGTGGCATAGATTAGGTTTGAGGTTGATAATACCTGCAGATTGACTCTGTGTGAGTGCTCAAAGAACATAATTTATTGACAGCTTGAAAAGCCATTTTGGCATTACTAATTGCAATCAGTTTTCTTATGAACTGCAGGTGACTGTAAGAAGAGAAAAAGACTTTCACACAGAAGGCAGCTGTATAGATCTCTTATTAACTATAAATAATAGGTTATAAAGTATAGTTTGTTATAAAGATAATTGAAGTCACTTCGAATACATAACTTTTCAGAAAGTTAAGAATATGGGGTTTACTAGCACATATTCATCAAATAAAGTCAACAGGTATGAAATAAATCTAATTTAAACACATTCCAATCAGATAACTGAACTTAAAAGAATGAATGCCACTAGGTGCAAGCCAATAGTATTTTTGTGGAATGAGGTGAAACCACTGATAATTTGTGATCATAATGACTGCCCCTACACATGAGTGGAGAGGACTGTATGCCAGAGAAGAGCTAATCTGCAAGAGTCACTTCAACCCAGACAGACCTTTAACCACAAAAAGTTCCCGATAATAATGTCTCCACATAGCAAGGAGCTATTGAAGGATAGGCTAAGACATTCTTTTCTTAACTCTGTGTTTATTTGTGTAGGCTGTGAAGTGAAAGAAATAAGATTAACGTATCATTCTAGCTAAGGAGGATTTGATGAGGACTCTTTTTTGTTTTAAATTGTTTGATTAAATGAAACCATTTTATATGTGGCTTGATAGAATCAAGACAATGAAGGATATTTTACATTTAAAACTTTTTTTTTAACGAAAGAAGTAACTCAAGGAAGTTAATGGCCTTGATTAATTCTGTTTTAGAGCTATGGATCTCATTGTCTCCTTTTTTTGGTTCATAGATTTAAAAAGGAAAATACATATTCTTGCATTTTCAACTCCTAAATAATGTCTTAGGTCTGAGACTACTCCTACACAACGAAGTGAACATATGAAATAAACCAAAATGAAGAAATATTCTGCACTAGCAAGAGACCGTGGCATCAAAAACCAGTGTGTAAGTCCAACATTTTCTATTCCCAGAGAAATCCAAATGGTGCAATTTTTTTTTAACCTCAAATTTCAGCCAGTATTACTTGTGGCTTCAATAGTTTACACTTAACTGAAAAAAATAGCTTGTTCAATGATCAGCCCTTAAAACAGGTTGTCATCTGTTCTGATAGGCTTTTTTAATAATACCTATTAGATTAATTTTATGTGTACGATTATACATATGCACACACACACATAATCTCATATAAATTAAAAGGAAGGAAAGTAGTTGTTTTGACTAGTCTAAATGGCATATATATTCAAAGCTTTCTGTGTTCATAGCTCCAGAGCTCATTAGTCATGTTTACAACAATTTCTTGACTTTCTGGGTAAGTATTAAGCTTTGGAAAAGCAAAATCTTTGCTCAGTAGGGAAACTCGTTTGTATTCTCAGTTCTCTACCTTTTTGGTCCTTTAGGGCATTTAAAACCTGGCATAAATTTGTTCCACTCTTTCCCCTCTTTTCTCCCCAAAAGCCAGGACAGAATCTTATACTTCAATATCATAAACTTATTATTTTTGGACCAAAAGACAGAGGGTGGGACTTAAGGAAGCTGCCATCTACATAAAGTCTCTTTTAGGACAGTGACTTTACTGCACTCCCCAGCTAGTAGTCAGGGATGACTCTGGATCTTTAGTCTGATTCAACTGAAAATGAGGCTCTCCATAATTTTATACTCAGCTTTGAATAAGACAGTCATTGCCATTTCCTTGCCCTGGATGTGTCAGTACTCATACTTTTTTGAGTATTCCAGACAGCAATAGTTTGTTCTTATTTAATAAGGTGAAAGTAATTTGACTTGAAAATATAATGGTCCTCAGAGGAGTTTTCATTCATTTCAAGACTCAGTTCATATCCAGTATTTTACCTCATGCCATCTTGTGGTTTCTGAGACAGTACCTGTGAGATGGGGCTTTTTGCTTGGTTTCTTCTCAGGTGGGTGATGGTATCACAAAACCAATCTTCTGCTGGCATGACTGCAGCATACCAAGATGGGAAGACAGTATCACAACTTGGTATGTTTTCTGAGGAGCTGTGTGATGCAAGATCAGCTCTACTTAGAAAGCAGTATCTGGGCAAAGCCCACTACCTTTGAGTCTTCTCGTTTATCTCAGCAGGTGGGAACAATCTGACTTCATCCAGTACTCTGAGCCTCATAGTGGCAAATCTGATAAGACCTTTACATTTCATTATCATTAGGACAAGAGGATTTTACTAATGACTATTTTTTTGGTTCTACTATGGTGACAAGGCTGTCAAAACAAATATTGGGGGAATGTGTCAATTCAGATAAAAATTGCATTTAAATATCTCCTGATATTTTCCAGTCAGTGAAATAGTTTGTTACGTTAACTTTCTTTGCAATTTATTTGGGTGTAAAAGACCTAAGTGTGTCCATGTTTTTACATGTCTATGTGCAGTGAAGGTAGTTGTCCAAGGCACGGCTATGCGAGGGCAGCACTATGACCTAAGGTACAGTGGGGATTTGAGTCACACCATCTATTCAGTGTTCTCCTTCAGTAGATGCCTGCTACCATTTCCTCCCATGCTTTCCATTTGCTGTGGAACAGCATTGTTCATGTAGCCAGGTAGTGCAGAGAAGTTGATGTGCCACAGCTCTGCATTCTAGCTTTGCAACAACTCATTTTCTGTAACCATCCTGTAAACTTCCCTGCTTATGGAGGAAGCACCCTACACTGCAGGCATATCTCACCTAGGCTCTGAGCAGGTATTCTTTAGCTTTATATTCAGTTTTATACTTAGGAGAACGCAATATTCTCTTAATTTATTTTTCCCCTGTAAGAACAGAATTTGGGACTTAAACTTTTTAAAACTTTGGTGATAGACAGGCAATACTCTTATATAATACTCCAAAGGAAGTGAGAGATGGTATGGTTTCTATAGCAAAGAAGCAATGCCAGGAGACTCTGAGGGATCCCAGACATCATTTTCTGGTTTTACATTCATGGTTGCTTGTGAAGTACCATGTTCCATGCCAGGGTTGAGAGCTTATCCTTTGGAATGTCTCACAATTTTGTTGAAGTGTGGTGTTGTAAAACCTTTGTGGCTTCTCGTAATAGTTCTGGGCCTATTAGTTTGGCTTACGTAGAAGATTTACAAGCTTCAAGAGCGCTGCTAGATTGTTCCAGCCTGTTTAATTAATATGCATTGAAGCACCTCCAATGTTGAAGACATTACCTGCCTCCCTATGCAGTCTGTTTACCATTTTCACTGTTTTTCCTAATATCCAGTCCCAAGCTTTTGTGGTGCAATTTTTTTTCTTGTCCTCCCTGCTTCAAACTGATTTTACTATAATGCTGGAAGAGAAGTGGGAGAAATACATGAAGTGAATGTGAGGGGTAGGAAAAGCACTTTGTGTGGGTGCAGGTTTTTCTGGTGAAGCTAAGCTTTTATAGAGAGTCTAGAAGGGTCTCTTCCAGCTAAAACTTGTACAGATTAGCACAACTGTCCTTGCAAACCACTGGTAGAGGAAATCTGACCTAAGTAGACATTCAGGTAATGTCAAGCCTCTGTATTTTTGTCTTAATACAAACATTAATTTGTATTTAATATGAGAGAAGTTCTAAGCTGATGTCCCAGAAGATGTTAGAGTGGCAGGTTGCTTTTGCTTGAATCCATGGTCCAGGGATTGTACCGAGTCATATTTCAAGTAAATGTGTATAGATGATAAATATTGATTAAATGATAAAGTGTGCATGACACCATATCATGGGGAAGTTATGCTGGCCAGAGACCCTGAGACAGAAGCAAATTGTAGTAATATAAATTTTTACAGAGGATGTTCCTGGCCAGCCCCAGATCTGTCAGGATTTGAGAGAACTGAAGTTATCCTTTCTGCTGTGAATGCCACATGTCCCCCTTCTCTTCAGCTCTGGCTGAAGAGATTTATAGACAGCACTGGTGAGGGGTGTGTAGTTAATGTCACGAGGACTTAATAAAAAAGACCATTTTAACTTATGATTCTCATTACTGCAGTTCAGTGGCTGGCAGACATCTTCACGTTTGTGTCCATGTCTGTGTGTTGTGTTTAATAGCACGCAGAGTTTCAGAGCAGTTTATATTTCAAAGCAAGATGCTTATATTTGTCCTTCAGCCTGCCTATTATATGTGGGCAGAAACATTCTCTTTTCTGTGGGCTTTCAGAACCACTTTGTATCTGCGTATCTTTATGTCCAGAGAGATAGAGAATAAAGAATGCCCTAAAGAATGTAGGATGGTGCCAATTACGCTGACACCAAGGGTATGTATTTGCCCTTCTCTCACTAGTCTGAACTGAGCCTTTTAAAATATAATAATGTGCATAGACAGCAATCTTGCAGTAGCTGCTGAGATACGCTCATATTTTCTGAGTCCTCATGTTATGGTCTCAGCATGTGATGTTTGTGTGCTGCACTAGTCCACATTTTCCTGCACTTTTTTTCAATGCTAGGAAGTGTTTATAAATATGGTAATGCTTTTGAGAGCTCACAGACCTTTATTATTCAACTGGACCCACCTTAAAAGTTTCTGAAGGCAGTGTTGATGGAAAAATTCACAGACTTGCTTTTGTCTCCTCCCTAGAGTATAGGCTATTGCCATAGTAGAGATCTGGAAATGGACAGCTCAACATGTGGAACAAAGTCCCTACCAGACTCTGTGAAAGAGTATATAAACCAGAGAATTCAGCTGCTTAGGGACCATGAAAGAATTCTGATGATTTGGAAAGAGTGGTCTTGTTGTGCTCTGTTTCTAAGTGTTTTGACATATCTTCAGCTGGTATAAAGGAACAACATCAGTGAAAAAATTCTTACAAGTTCTTGAAAATTTGGCTACATATCAATGAAGTTTATAAGCCAAAAAAGCAAAAAAAACCCCAACCCAAACCCAGGCATATCAGTTATGTTTGTCCTGACATTGTATCTAATGGGTGTTTAGTTATCCTTCGACAGTACTATTAATTAGATTATTTTAGAGTTTGGGGATTTTTTTGTATTGCAGAGGTTTTTTATAAGTTGAGGCTATCCTTTCCACACAACACTGACATTTAGGTGTCATTGATATCCATGACCCTTTCTTCAGTGCAGGACAGACTTGGTTAAGACACTTCTGTTTTAAAGATCTAAAAATAACACATGGGCTCGTCTGCCTGCCATGCACAGGCAGAAAGCAGCCTTTTCCCTTCAACCACTTGATCTTATCTTCAGCCTCAGGATGTTACCTGACTTCTTTGTAAGACCTAAAAATATTTCTTAAGAAACTGAACCAATATCATGCAGCAATTGCAGAGCTTCTGTAACTTACTTCCAGCAGCTTTATTAGGACTAATTTGTGTGTTATCCACTGCTTGATGTGGTAGCCAGTTTCCCCAGTGTTTTGTGCTGTATTTTCAAGAAATAATTCAGTTTGCAGGTGGTTGGTTTTTAACAGGGTGAGAAGTCACTGGGGCATCAATGCACACTGAACTTGTGTGATATTACGTTATGTGAAAATTGTTCCTATTGTGGAATGAATGCTACATCACTGTCTGGATCACAGCCATTCCAGGATTTCTGAAAAATTCCCATGTACTGTTATTTATTATTGTCTGACAAGTACAGTCAACATGAGCTAGGGTTATTATTGTTCAGGTGGAGCTATTTCTGGCACCCTTATTCATTGAAGGATAATAGTAACTACTGCAAGACTGAGCATGGTTTTCTGAAACACTAAAACATACTAGCAAAAAAATGTTTTGTCTCACTGTAGCTTGGTCGGGATGATCTAGCATTAGCTTGTCATCCTGGTGAAATTTGTGTTTTGCTCTCTTATCACCTCTTCATTATCACTGAAGTGTGAGAGACAAACGTTCTGTTTCTGAAACACTGAATAAGTACAATAAAGTGGCTTGTCCACAAGCAATTAATAAAATAATTTTTAAAACTAACTACCACACAAAATGCTGAAATGTTTTAAATTTTTATGTTTATTTTTAGTCTTGGAACTGAACCAGGTGATTATTCCCACTTATGGAACTGTGCTGGATCAGCAAAACCTTCATACTCCTGAATGGGTGGGTACTTCTTTACTTTAGCCATAACTACCTGTGTTTTCTTCTTGTATAGGTGTGCAACACTCAGTAGCTGTCCCAAAAGAATAGCATTCCTTTGCATTTGCAGCACACGCAGTTCATCTGTGTGACTGAATCTGAATTGTTGTATCTTTGTTTCCCTAAATGTACCTGAAGTCATTGGCTCAGATGTGAAAGCACACTGAACTCAATTAGAAGTGATCGTTATATATTCGCTAGAATCAATATACACTCACATACATCTCCTTTCATATATAAGATAAAATGCGTGTATAGGATTTCTGTGTTTGCATACAAGAATAAATAGTTATGAACACACCCTGCATATAAATATACATATCCTGTAGATTCATACACACACAGATATTAGTTGGCAAGCATGTGAGGATTTGTTTTTACAGAAAGCTTGGAGACACCAAGAAATTCCTAACTCCAATGAGAGGCTGAAGTAGCAAAGAGGAACAAGACCTGGAGGTGCCCGTTCCATTTATCCAAAATTCAAGTTCCCTGGCTCACCTAATGTTTTGTGCAGCTAACAGGCTGTAGCTCATGATCCCCTGCCTCAGATGGGCTGGCCACTTGACCCAAAAAACCCCGCCACTGGGTGTGCCATGGTACATACCCTACCAATCTGGTGGCCAGCTGGCACGCTCATAAGTCTAATTTTATTTTTCCCCTGGAGTGGCACAGGTTGCCCAGGGAAGTTGTGGATGCCCTCTCCCTGGCAGTGTCCAAGGCCAGGTTGGATGGCGCCTTGAGCAGCCTGGTCTGGTGGGAGGTGTCTCTGTTTGTGACAGGGGTTTGGAACTTTATGATCTTTAAGGTTCCATCCGACCCAAACCATTCTGTGATTCTACGAAGTGCTGCCTCCAGTTGCAGAAGTGGATAGCTATAAGCCTGGACTCAAACCAGTGTAAAATCATATATTTATCCTAAAGCTAATAGAGCCATTCCATATAAATCAAAAAGCCTGTTCTATGTTTCATTACTCTAATGACAGAGATTAGTGTCCCTGGTTTTGGGTGTGCATGCGTTGTTTTCTACACAAGCCACTTCTACAAATGGATCAGGAGGACAAGACATTAAAGAAACAGGTTCAACACATCAAGACTGACTAATTTTGAGATTTGTGGCAGTTTTCACACAGAGAAATCATTCAAGAAACTGTGGTGCCACCATTCAAGAAAGATGGTGCCACCAAGTAATGAGAGCTGGAGCTGCTTCCCAGTCAGCCTTGTGCAAGCACTGACATTTAAAATGTCAGCTGTTTACAAATAACTGAACCTGTCTGCACGTGCCTTTCACCACTGTCTACCAGCTACTGCTCCTGGAAGGACAGCCTGCTACAGCTGCTCTAGTTACCCCTTTAACTTGTGCAGAGGTCTCTGTTATGACTGCAGGGGTCCAGGTCTTGCTGACTTCTCTGCCTACAAGAAAATACATTGTTTTCTTTATACGATTAGGAGAACATACACAATATAATGAAGCTAAAAATCTAAAAGACACAGATCAAGCATTCAAATTCACGGGGCTGAATTAAGCCTGCCCTGGTCTTATATGTAGATATTATGCCTGGAGAAGTTTAGGCAATTTATTTTTTGGCCTGGTCACCAAACTGACATCTATTTTGATCCATATCAAATTGAAATGGAAAACCGAATCATAAAAGAAAGAGGCAGTGGTTTTCAGTTGTAGTAGTGCTTTTTGAAAGCAGGGTAAATGAAGAGATAGGTTCAGTTCTCTGCTGTACTAAGGTGTACCAGAGCCTTGGGGAGCTGCTCTAGCAGCTTAGTTGGCAAAATACTTGTCACAGTTACGGGGCAGGGGGCTTTGTTCTTGCCTCTGGTGTAAGAAACAAATATCCAAACTAGCAGGAAATTAATTTCCTTCTGGGAGCTGGACACCTTCACCTCCCCTGCCCCTGCTTCAGCTTTTTGCGGTAGGGGGTTCTTCATTTGAAGATGCTTGAGTCTGTGAGAAAAACATTTTAAACTTTTTTTGAGCGTGAGATGGAACCAAGAGCTTCCATTTTCCGACTGTGTGTTCTAACTAGGATATTATAAAAATCCTTCTTAGACTGTCCTTGTGGATTAAATTAAATTTTTCGTATATGTATATAAGAAGTAAAATAGCATCAAACCAGCTGGAATGTCATATACCTTGTGGTTAGAACAGTCTCCTCTGAGCAGTCATGGTAGAATTTATTTTTATTTCTACTGAAAATCAACTGTCAAAATCAATTTTTATTTTTGGTTATGTATGTGTAAGTTGTAAGTTCTGGTCAGTTTTAGCAGGATCTTCTCTACACAGCACCTTTCATGACAGGTCCTCTTTGCTGGCCACTGGGCAGTTTCAGTGGGTTAGAAGGTCCAGAAAGATGATTGAGATCTACTGAGCCTGTCTGTGAAATGGATGAGTTCTAACTGTACCTAGAAATGGAAGCCGAATTGGAACTCTAACCTTAAATGATTGAATAGAAGTACTGTGTCTGTTGTCTAAACTTAGATCATGCTTTGCAGCTGGAAATTTGATTTGATTTTGCAAGTCGTCCTGGAGTAGCCAAAACTGAGAAGGTTGTTGGCTAACAGAAATAGACCTGTTCTTCTGGTGCTGTCTCTAATTATAGGATCAGATGCTAAGTTTGCTGCAAGATCATGAGTAGGATATTAATCTCCAGAAAGCCCAAATTCTGTGAGGATGTTGTTTGTAGTATTTAAGCAAGGTGTAAATGTGGCAGGAAATTACAGGGAAAACATGAAAGCTTCTTATGACTCAAGAAACAGAGTGCATCCTAGATAATTGGATTTTATCCATGCTTCTGCTATAGAGTTTCTGTGCAAGACTTGCAAATCACATCCAGCTTTTGTTTATTTCCTGAGTGTCAAAGAGGAACATCTGTGGCCCTGTTTGCATTAGTTCAAAATAGTCACATAAGGACGTGAAAGTCAGTATATTGCGCTTTGAATAGAGAGAATTGCTGATTTCTCTGGAAAGATGTCGCTGTCCTGATGCCTCTGTCCTAAATTTAGGAGATGGTCAACAGGTTTTGGCACTGATTTATAGATGCCTTATGTGATCACTGTTGAAATGAGGGTTATACTTTCTCTCCTGGAGGATCTTGTAAAATTAAATATCTCAATATTTGTAGAACACTGCGATTCTATGAGGAGAGTACCATAGTCAGAAAGAAATCCCTATTTTAAGCATTCAGACTATTTAGATGAGGTGTTACAAAAAGGGATATTGAAAAAAGAAGATAAAAATGAGCATTCCATAACTACTACAATGAGGGTAGAAGTAAAGCATGTGGTTGTGAAATTGTCATGTATCATAAACAGTATGTACAAGGAAGAAAAAAAACGCATAGGCAGCATTAATTGAAACCTTTTCCATCTCTCAGATGTTCCCTTTTGCAATCTTATCTGCTTTATAAATAAACAGTTTGAATTTGGATGTAACAGTAAAATATTTTTGAGAGTCGCCATCTACAGGGAGGGAGAACTTCAACTTGTCTGTTACTGCTGCCTCTCAAATACAATTTCTGATGCAAGAAGGCTTCAGGGAAGTCTGAAAGAGTGAATTTCCCAGCTCCTGCTCCTGCATCCAGAGAAAGATGGGAGGTGCTGAAAAACAAGGTTTCAGCAGAATACTGTCTTCACCTTTCTTTAAAAGTAAGACTGTTTGGTCTCTATCTAATCAGGAGTGACTGGAATTCCTTCTGCAGCCAGCAGCGACCTAACACTCAGACAGGAAGTCAAGTGGGTGTCTGGTCCAAACTTAGCTCAGGGGACGAGGCATCCCGATGCCTGGCCAGTTACTAACTGCTTTCTGCTGACAGAAATGTATGACCGTAATGACACTCCATATTTTTCTACTGTGTCTTTAGTCTCAATTTATTTCAGTTTGTTATGTATCAAAAATTTCCTTGCATGCTGAGGAAATGAAAAACCTCACCTTTTTCCGATTAAGTGCTTGTTAATAATCTCATTGTTCCTAAAAACAGAACTAAACCAACCCTCAGTTGTTACTAGCAAATGTGAGTCACAATGGAAAATGTTAAAGGCACAACAGTTCCGTGGCCCCTCAGAGACAAACATTGTTTGCATGTGATTTGCATTGCCCTTCCCTTTCCAGAAGCAAATGCTTGTGTTGTTCTTAATGTCAGAATGTTATCTCTATTGGTTACTTAGAACATGAAGTAATACAAGGTCTCGTTATATAGCTGTGATAGTAATAAGAACTTTATATTTCTGTAATGTTTTCTTCAGATGATCTTGAAGCACTTCACAAATAATTATCTTTCATGATATCTTGGTAATATAATTTATTTCCTTTTTATTTACTTGATTTGAAATTTCCTGAGACCTGTAGGGAGAAACAGCTCTGCTCCTAGACAGGCACTCTGAAATTTTCACCTACATAAAACCCACAACTGAAGTATAACCTGCAGGTCCCCCACAAGACTGTCGCTGTTCTCTAGCCAGAAGATATGTTGCAGGTGCCTGTCAGCAGAGGCGATGTTAGACAGGCTCTGCTCAGCTCTCTTGTTTTCCAGTACTGATTTATTCTCTGGCATGCTGCAGGAAGCTGTTTGCAAGCATATCTGAAAATTATGTGAGGTTGCAGACATGTAGTTTAGCCCTCCAGTAATCATTATATTTGGTGTTATTGACAGTCACACCGAAGGCTTATGCAGACAAAATAAAACACTTCTTTTATCCTTCTGGTTAGATGTCATTCCTGCAGAATCTCTTGTTATTTTAAAAAAAACCCCATCAGCTTACAATACTGTGCTTGTTCGGGGTCTAGTAAACAATAAATAACTGCAATTCCTATGCACATATTTTTCTTCATGCTTTTCTCTGTGCTGCCCTTCCCACCGTTATCCCCACTGTGTGGTTAACAATGTCATGCCCAGAGAAGCCTGGAAAAGTGAAGACAGGTTTCTTTGTCATGCCACTGTTTTTTCTCCCCTAGCACGGAGCATTGCTGTTGCTGAAGGGAGCTTCCCACTAGAGTGGTCTCCTTTCATACTCTGCTGCAGGCGTCACATGTAGCCATGACTACAGGAACGATCTCAAGAGTGAGACACAGCAGCTCCCCTTAGATACTGGCAAGCCTGGTTATATCTGAGGAGGAGCACACTGTAGTCTCCCTCCTGAGGAGCTCTGAGTCAAGGGGCTGAGAGTCAGTTCCATGGTGTGGTCACTTGGAGCCAAACTAGTTCCATCAGTGTTTACAGTCCTGTGTGGAGGGGCAAGCTTGTCTTTGTTTCCCATGTGCTGCTTCTCCAAGTGTCGCTTTGTCCCAGGGGCTACAAGAGCAGATACTGTTTACCAATGACTGCTTGTGCTGGAGTAGCAAAGAGCACAGGAAGCTCCTTCTTCCTTTGCTAGGATGGCCATAGGGGGCTGGTGTTGGGGAGGATGAGGAGAATAAGCAGGGGGATGTACGAGGCAGAGGGCTGCTCAGGGCTGGCCAGGGACCTTCAGTGTGATTGCATCAGTGCAGCACTTGGCAGCTCCATCAGGATCCCAACAGCTGTGCATGTATCACCTGGTGGTGAGGACCGAAGGAGTGGGTCTTTAGAACAAGACGTTTGGTTCTGAGGAGGTTGAGGCACACTTCTGGGTTCATTGTTACCACAGGCTACCTCCAATCTCATTCCTTGGAGAGAAGAGCCACTGATGCTCACCTGATTTGACCCTGCTGTGAACTGAAACACAGAGCTGTACCTACATGAAAGTGGCCCTGTTGCCTCCAGGCTAGCCCACATAGGTGTAACCTAAGTGTTTCAACACATCCATGGCCAGGCTCTTCTCTCCTTTGGATTCCTTCTGTTGATAAAGCAGCTAACAGTTTCCCGTCTCTCAGTGGTAGGCAAACAGTTGATTTTAGAGCACCTGGAGAGTTCAGAAGCGCTGCAGTGTGTGTGCTAAGTGTAATTAGCATTCTACAGCTAAATGTATTTTTTTATTAATGATATTAATCAATATTAACCTGCTGTCCCCTAGGGTATCATTATAACAGTAGAGTACACAACCGATTGCCTCCACCAGTACTTAAAATGTGATTATGCAGAGGCTAAGAAAATTAGAAAATGCAGTAAACAGACCACGTATTTGTTTCTTCCAGAACAAAGAGGTATCCATGGGCTTGTTCATTATTTTGGGTTATAATTTGCTATTGATACTTAAGAAAAGTTATGTATTGGAATTTCAGCCCCATTAACTTACGTGTCTATGCACACGAGCTTGTGTGCATTGGTATGATAAAAACATTTGTAATACTGTCAAATAATATTACATACTTTTAAAAACTAAACATTGTCTCAAAGGAATTATTAACTTCAGAGTACAGCACATCTTTTTGGTTTCCAGTGCTGTTTTTCCCCTGGTAATTATGTTGAATAATATATGATTTTTCATTACCAACTATCCAGTAGGGATTACAAGATACACCACATATCTAAGTTAATGTGGCTGTCAGAACCTTAACTATTACATTCCCTTTTGCATTTTACTTCTTACTTTTAATTGAGCAACATTTAATGTTACATTACAATTTATTTGTGTGGATCTTAATACTGATCTCTTACGTATTCAGGCTTAATGAGTCAGTTCTTTATTACTTTATTGATATATAAAGTGTCTATGGATAGGTCAGTTGACCATTGCCCCAATGATTAAAAGAAATAGTGATTATATTTTAGAAGTTAGCTTCATAAATAAGAACTTCTGTGCATCTGTAGTCATGCAGTCCAATATTCATTAATCTTTTGGCTATATTATACATGCATAGTTTGATACATATATATAAAAAGGTGTATGTATATGTTAACATGTATATACTCATGCAAATGAAATCACATGTGTAAGTAAATTTATGAGTCAGAATACTGATTAACAGGCAGTCTTTATATCTGGTTATTTATAACCCAGTTAAGCCAGTCATTGCTGTTACATACTAATTAAAGGAGACTACATTTAAAGGAAAATTATTTAGACAGTGAAGTTATGCAATCACAAACTTGATCTGATGTTTGCTGTCTGCCATTTCTTTCCTTTCTCTCCTGAGAACAGGTGATATAGGAAAATGAGCTAAAAGCTATAACAAAAAAACTCAAAGCTATTACTGCTTTCATGCTTTCAAATTCTTGAATTTCACAACTAAACACTGTCTCTTAAAACAGAAGTTATTATAATGCTATTTCTGAGATTCAAAAGACAAAGAAGCCCAATTAAAACCCTTCTGCTTTACACAGTGGCAACATTTCCCCTCCTTGTTCATTATCACAGGGTTTGAGCTCTGTGTTTCCAGCATTGCAACACAGAGCAATCTTAGGCCAGGGGTCCCAGGGGAAAGCCAAGGCTGTGGGGCTGAACTCTGTGCCTGGCCACCATCACCTCCCGGCGCCCTCTGTGCAGCTGCTGCTCCTTAGCTGTCTCCCAACACGGGCTGTTGTTGGCTGTTGTTGATGCTTTTCTCCCAATGGGAATCTAGTCAACATGAAATCATTGTGATTATGTTTTAAATGAGACTGGAAATGGTCACAGCAGGGATGCATTTTACACCCATGGCTAGTCCTCAGCAGGAGGAAAACTTGCTAGGCTCAAGTCTGATTGCTTAGTAGGACTGTGCCTGCTCTAGCTCTCTAAAATTTAGAAAGTCACATCTGTAAATTACTTTGGGTGATAGAGATACTCAGTGTCATTGTAGTCTGGTGGTGTCATGTGAAAGTTTAAAGCATTTTCTTTTTCCTAAAACTTTATTGACAGTGTGCAGTCGTGTGTTCATTTGTTGACTGCCTAGGTAGCTTTGGAATCCTAGGCCAGGTTGTGACAATAATGTACAATACATATATATAATGGCTATATGTCAGCATATATAAATATATATGCATTTATGTCTGTCAGCAGCTGCTTGCTGCCAAGCAAATTTGTAGGCACATACAACATAAAAAAATAGTGAGTTTAAACTTCCCTGAGTTTATTTAAAATATAGAAATTTCGTCATAATTACGAGGAGACACATCTTGGTTGCTTGTTTTGACTCAGCCAATAAATAGTAACAAAAGCGTCTACAGGGAGAAGTTTAGAATAAAACTCCTGGGAAATTTTGTTTTGGAAACATTCACAGGTGGTTGCTAAAAGACTGTATGTTCCCTGGAACTAGGGTGCTCATGCCTGAAGACTGGCATTCTTCTGTTTTATCAGAGTTGAAGAACAACCATTTCAGTCTGTACCTGAGAGGTTTCTGACACCATAATCACTTTTCCATGTGCCTTTCTGTGGACCAGGCATCATAGAGTTCCCAAAACTGGACCTGGCATCACTCATGAAGTTTATTCTGCCCTTTCAGGGAAATTTTAGGAATCAGGCATCTGGGAATCTTTTCCGTGTCACCAAAGGTGCAGCATGTTCAAGAGAGTATTCCAGGTTATTTTGCCTGGCCTAATCCTGCCTTGAGCCACCCTGCCTGCCCAGCCATCTAGGAGTCAAGGCTCCTCTGCAATTCTGTATGGGAGTCTTGCCAGCTTTGGAGATCTTACCATCTCTAATGGAATGCTGAGTCCCATTTCAGACATTTTATATCTAGCAGCTTCAGTGGCACTACCCTCGTTAACACAATGGATGGATTTTGCTAAGTACCTGAGAACTTGGTGCTCGTTACATGACAGTTGTGACAACATTACATCTATATTTTACCTGAAAGAGGGGTTGTTACATATGATAGTGCCCTTAGAGTACTCTAAGAAACTACAGAATCATTCCTTGAGGATTCAGGTTCCCCTGTCACCAATGTGTTTTTATCTCTTCACACAAGAAATAACACATTAAGATGTTATTAATGGATATGGCAATCTATCCTACTTTTCTCCGAGGACGAGATAATGACTTATGGATATACTAATCGTTTTGATTCTGACATATATTATTACATGATAGATGTGTGGCATACAACAATGTTTTTGCTTGCTGAGATGTTGTGAATAAAAAAAGAAATAAATCCACATGGGATGTGTCCATTTTGAGAGCTCATTTGCAGCCTGATTGTGCTCTTTGTTCTCTGGGCAATGATGGGTTTGGATATTAGAGCGCATGAAACTACTGGACTTTTTGTTTTGTTTTCTTTTTTAATTGCAGAGATGCTTAAACTTCTGGAGGTAAGGAGGCAGATGAGAACACACTAATTCTGAGCCTCCTATCAGGCAACAACATATCTTGTAGACAGACTATTTAACTGGATCTATGACAGTATGCAGATTACTTGATAGATGCTTATTTGGGCATGGTGCTGCATCCCAGTGTTCCTCCCACTACCAAAAGCTAATATACTGTTTTTAAAGAACAAAATTGGGTCAAAGTTCTGCTGTTCTTATGTCATGCAGAGACCTCTCAAACTTTTTTCTCTGTTCTTCTCCATGCTGCTTTTGTTGTCACTTTGGTCTTAGAGTTTTATGAGTTGAATTTCCCTGTCCACTGAAATACTGTGTAATAGGAACAAAGTAAGGAACTGGTGAGTAAAATTCTTCATATTAACCTATCCTACCTGCCTTCCAGGCGGATTTGGATGATAAACCTGACTCCTTGTTCTTCAGTGATGGGCAGCGAAGAATTGACTTTGTTTTGGTGTATGAAGATGAAAGCAAAAAAACTACTCATAAGAGGAGTGATCGTAAAAAGCAAAAGGTAAGGTATTTTAGTATAAAGATTAATCATCTATTGCACGGTAGAGCAGTGCGTAGAAAGAACAGTGCCCTCAATTGTGTTGTCCTGTCCTGGGAGTACTCTTAAGAGCTGGAAGACTGAAGACCATCAAACTAAGTACTGAGCAAGGGTGAGCTGAAGCCAGTAGATTGCTGTGTAAGTGAGCAGAGCACTGCACATCTTGTCTGTTGTGTGCTAGGTGACCTCTGAGCATCTTCCTGGAGGTATGAACACAAAAATGCTGGTATTGGGTTCCCAGTTAGAATTAGACACCAAGGTGTTCAGACAAGGTGTACATACAGCAATTGAATTAGGCCACTGGTGAGTATTGGTATTAAAATCCAGATATTGACAGGAACCCATGGAAGGAGGTAGCTGATAATCACAGATATCAACATAGCTGCTGATGTTCTGCACAATAAAGTACCTAAGTCGTTTATGGGAAATAATTGTACATCACTTTGCCACCAGAGTTTCTCCCTGTACCTTTCCTTCCTTTCCTTGACGCTTCAACAGCTTGGCTCTCTCTAGGGACCTTGCAAAAATTTCTGACTCAAGCCAGTAACTGTTTGATGCTCCGTAGCAACTGTGAATGACAATCATAGTTTATTTTTAACTATTGTTTTTTAGTTATTTCAGTAGTTCTATCAGTGGACTACATTCGTTCTGGCACCCAGGACCACAAAAACAAACTCAATCATGCCGCAAAGCTATTGTAGTTGTGAACTGCCTCAGAAATACCCAACCATAGGATTGCAGTCCCCTTGGCATCTATACTCTCACATCCTCCTTCCTTCTCTGATTTCTAGCAGAAGCCTCTGATAGAGACGGGCAGCTCATGTACAAATAATGATTTGCAGTTAGGAAAGAGAAGAGTAGGGGTAAAAAGGCCTGTAGCTAAGCTGGTATTATTCATTACACAGTGTTGTAATTGGCATTCACAGGGTAGCCATAAGGAATGTCATTAGTAGGATTTGGGGGAGTCCTGTAGTGGGTGAATGTTAAGTTACACGTGATCACAGGATCAGCAATAAAAATTAATTGAAAGGGGTGATTAGAAACAAAAAGCTGCCCCTTTGGAAACAATTTTTTTTATCAATACCATTTTATGTTTATGTTTGTAGTATTTGGCCATTGCCCAAATGTACTTGAAAATATAATGAGTGTCTTTTCCAAACAGTGATGGAAATTAAATGTGAGCAATGTAGTAGTATTTTTAGTGCAGCATCAATGTTAGAATATTAGCCAGAATGAAAACATGAATAATTAGACCTGGAGATTGTGGATAATGTGCTAGGTGCTTGCAAGAAGAAGTTTACTTTGAAAGGTCTCAGTCCTGCAAAGACATGCAGCCACACTGAACCTGTGGTGTGCTGAGAAAGGGGAAGCAGTCTACCTACATGCAACAAATGTGAAAACAAGAGTATATCAGACTAACAATCAGATAAGGTGAAGACTAAGTGGTTGGGGAGGAGCTGTGTGGAAGAGGCCTTCATGCTCTTGGTGGACAGCAAGCTGAGCAAGAGCCAACTGTGTAGCCTGGCGGCAAAGTGTCCAACAAAAGCTGTGTGGACAGAAGTATGGCCAGGAGATTGAGACACATGATTGGACTGTCGTGGATACGTCAAAAGGAAGCTGAAAACAGTGGTGACAGCCGTTTTCAGAGCCACAATTTCCATGGACAGGAAGAATCTGAAGCTGTGGGGGTACTATGGAAGGTGCAGGCAGGAATTTTGATACTGGGAGCTCATCTGGTGCTGAAAGAGCAGTATAAAGCATAGGAAGAGGCAAGGATGAAGAAGTGGCAGTTACAGAGGACTTCTAAGGACAAGAGCAAAGGTTTCAAGTGTGATGACACTGAGCTGGAGAACTCCAAAGCTGACTGTGAAACAGACAAAATGTTAGAAATAGGGTAAAGTACGAGAAGGCACTGAAAGATGGACAAAGGAGAAGAGGGACTGAGGAGAGGATTTTGTTCAATGAGTCTGTCACATAAGCTGAATTGAGTTACTACGTCAAAAAACAAACTCCAGTTATACAATTCAGAAGTGCTGGCTCTCTCCCTTTAGCACCTCACATACAGGTGTCATCAGTTTAGAAATGCATGTTCTTTGTCTGCTGTTGAAGGAACAGTCTTTTAAAATGTAAATAGATGTAAGGTTTCTAACTTTTTAGGATGAAATAGGTGCAGGTCAACTCCAAGCCCACAAACATTTTAGTCACCTCAAAGACAGAGAGGTCCTTCATCCTGCTTGAGATCACTTGCTATGCAAGTAGGAAAAGCTGTATTTGCTACATATCTTTGTTCCCTAAGCACATGCTGCACAGACATTGGCAGTGCTGATAACATTTTTCTTCCTGTACCTCCTCCTGTGTGGAATGCAGGACATTGCCTTGGAATCTATCTCACACTCATACTAGAAATGATAGGAGAGAAACTGAGAAGGAAAAAAAGAAATAAATGTGAGTAGACTATTGGAAAAAAAAGAAACAAACCCAATATACCCGATGTCCAAAATGGAAAGGAAAATTACATTTATGGTACAGTTTTGCAACCTTGGAATTCCAGGGAGAGAATGAACATTTTGGTCTACCACAGTTCCCAGAAAGGTGTTGAGATGATGCTGCCCAAGATAAATAGGTTTTATCAGTGTTGGCATAAAATCTAGTTGATAGCTTGTCTTTACTGACACTTTTTTTATTTGGTTATAGTTTTTCCTGGGACAAATGACTTCTACACTTGTGATGATATACAAGATACCAAAATGAGGAATATTACCATTTACTATCAGCTTTAAATACTGCATATATCACTATCTATCTCTGATCAATGATGAACTGAAAATACCAGGTTTTAGAAGCAGTATCTTAGGTAATTCAAGGTGCTTTGAGCCTGAATAGGTTTCTTGCTCATGCTGCTCTGACTCCTCTGACAGTTTTATGGAGCTATTATCCAGAGTTCATTGTTCACAGAATTTGGAAACTACAGCTTATTAAAGAATAGTAGATCCAGAGAAATCTGTTCTCATAGGGTGAGATTCTTCCCTCATTGAGGTCAGCAGCAAAGTTTCCACTGGCCATGTGCAACGTTACAGGTCTGAAATGTAGGGAGGAGGGGTGTGGTGACATGGCCAAATTCTGTCTGTGGACACTGCCCCCCACTTGATTGCATGATGTGGAAGTCGGGGCAGAATTCAGCTTGTTAGTGGGCGCCTGTAGATCTAAATTCCTGAAGTGAAAAGTTTTGGGTGCTGCACTGGGTAGTTTTGTATGATACTGAGAGTGGCGAAATCACCAAACACCTGCTGAATTTAGTCAGAAATATTTGAAAATGAGATGTCGACCTAGATAACCAATTCACTGGATTAAGAGAAAGGGGGCACAGATCCCTCTATTCTTCTGCAGAAAGAGAAGAATCGAGACCATGATTATATTTTATTTGAATGACTACCTGTCCTTTGTTAAAAGAATTATGTAAACGTAACTGAGAAATTGGCCCAGCATTAATTTATATTAGTTAGAAGTACTCATGGGAAAACATCTCAGAGGACAGAAGGAACTAACTTAACTAGAAACATGGGGGTTATTTGGGTAAAAATGTGTGATTCTGAAGCTCTTGGAGATGGAAAGTGGTGCATTGCTTCCTCATTTTCATGTGTTTCTGAAATGTAGTTTAAAGAGACAAAGTCAAATTATTGAAATTTCATCCTCATGGAAGTTTCTAACATAATCTACAGATTCAAAAGTTAGCAGACAAGGTTCATATGTGCAACTCAATTCAAACTCCAAAACTTTTAAAGTTAGTATACAAGTAGTTTCAAAGCACTAGCAAAAATTTAATTGTCAGGGGCAGATTTCAGAAACTGTACCTTGCAAACAATTGAAATTCCTGCCCAAAGCATGTTTTTTAAACCTACAATTTATGTACCCTATTTGGCAGGATAGGTTACTGTCAGAATAGAAATTAAGTATCATCAGTCTTTCCAGGAATCCTCCAAAACGTTAGTTTTATCTAACTTTAGTTAGTTCTCAAGATGCTCATTGTTGAAAGTTAAAGGGTCAGCACCAGAAAGCCAAATTCAAAAGTGTCATTGCAGTCCATTTGCTTCCCCTCAATAGAAATAAACCAAAACACTGACAGTAATTTAAGCAGGAATGTGGGTAAAACCTTAATTTCCAGCCATGAAGTAAGCTGTGCTTCACAGAAATAGACGCGGGTTTTTTCTTTCAAATTAAATGAAAACTGTAATTCACAGATGATATTACATACATCTTTTTTTAAATACTGTCTTACAGAGAACTTAAGCAGGGCTAGAGAAGTCTTCGTAAGCAAACAATGAACAGTTCCTGCCTCTAGACTTGTTTAGTTTAGATAACCAACAAAAAAAAAAGCTTGGCTAACTTTTCAAAAGTACTTCCCTCTGCTCTTTAGTATGTGTTATGCCTGCAGTGAGAGAACAGTACTTGGGTTTACAGAAAGAAGGGTACCTTGGTGCCATTTTATACAGTGATTTGAGGCAGTAGAGGACAGCAGGCTCTATATGCCTGTGGTGTGCCCAGCCAACATACTCAGGAAGTCTGATAACAAGGATGAAAGGGACCTTTGAAACCGGGAGGAGGGGAACCACACCTGCCTTGTCCCTGCTGGATGGATTGGTTTTGAAGCAGCAGCTCACTGAAATAAGACTTCTGTTCCTGGGGCAACCCCAAACACAAACTTTACTTCTTTGGCTAATGGGTGGACAGATAAAAGAAGGATGGGAAAACAAATGGAAGGACCAAGTTACTCTGAAGTTACTACATGCATTCATAGGACCAGAAATGGATCTTTCCAAACAGCATGACTAGAAGCCGCTATTGAGAGCAGGACTGGACTGCAGTATTGTCAGCAGTCATGAGTCAGGTTTCAGAAAATCATGAGTCTGGCTTAAAATCAGAGGATATCTCAGAAAATATGTGCTTGGGTTTACTTTTTTTTTGTATCAGCCTTTATAGCATATTCTGCTTCACATTTTTATTATTACCTTCAAACATAAGGGAAAGAAATTGATGGAAGCAGAGCTTCTCAATCAATTAATTTCCTGATGCTGACAGCTGGGACTTTCAGAAAAGCTTCCAAATACCATCAAAGAAACTGTGAGAGTTGGCAGCTAATATTGATACAGTGATCCTCTCCACTCCCTTTAGTTGATTTCCATGGGGAGGCTTTGAGCCCAATGCTCTTTCTCTTATTGACTATGATTTATCTGTTGCCTGTCAGGTAAGGCAGAGGTGGCTAATCAGGCACTACTTGTTAGAGTTTTTCCCCTGAAGCCACACAGATATTGCTTTGGGGAACTTTTCTCTGCACTAAAGAAACTAAACAAAGATATGAGTTGGCATTCTTCTGTCACTGTAATCAAAGGAAGTGCTCCCTACCATTTACAAAACACAGAGAAAAAAGACTACTAGTGGTCTGCTACCAATTTCCAGACGTATAATCTTGTTAGTCTCCTCAGCTTGGCAAAACAATCACCAGATGTTGAAAGCATTATGGTGAAAAAGCAGCTCCCAGGAGCTAACCCTTCTACATGCCTGCAATACTTGGCATTTATGTACACTGTGCTTTCACTTTCTTAATATTGTGTGTGATCATGCGTCCCATAGTGTCCCAATCTATTGGCCAGCCATTCAGTTGTTGAAATCTATGTCAGGTTTAGATCAGCAGCATTACCATGGTTACATTATTATTACAATTTAGCCTTGCAGGTAGCTGAGCAAAATGCCAGATACTAAAATAAACTTTGGACAGCCTCCATCTTCCAGCCTAATAAGCTATCATATCTTTATGCTGTATTCCCCAGCCAATGCAAAACCACTATAGACTCCTCTGTGTAAAAGTCTAGATCCTCCATAGATCATCATAAGCATAATTCAATCATTTATATAAAATAGCAAAGCCCCTAATTAGCAAACGCTCCCAGGGGCTTTGTTTCTCACTACTTGCATTAATGCATTATTAGAAACCTTAATATTGTCAACATTCCTCTAAGATTTTGAGGGCAAAATTAATTTGGGGAACTCCTTGCCGTAATAAATTATTAAAGCAATCTGAATGGTAAGATTAAAAAAAAAGGTGTCAGACTCCTACAAATGAGAATTGCCCTGCATGCATCTTTGTGCTAGTTAGGAAGAAATGAAACAGATATTTAGCCCTCTGCCTTTTTTATTTGCTGAGACAAAGCCGAACTAAAGTTGGAATACTTTCACGGTTCAGTATTATTCACCTTAAAAAGAGCACATAGATATGGAAGAAGCAAAAAGCTAGGATGAAATGGCATAGGAAATAATAGCGGAATAACAAACAACTGTATATATCAATGATCTGTTAAGGGGATTGGGTTATGATGTATCAAAAATTGCAGAGGAAATCATCGTGTAGCTTACTAGGAAGCCGAAAGACTGCAAACCTTTAGCTTTGAAGAAGAATGGAGAGCACTGATACCTATGAAATGTTGAAAAATGCAAGGAAATGTGTTGCTGCAAGGAAAAAAACTCATTTGTATTTGGGATTTTAAGGGCTGTTAGTACAAAGAGGAGACTTAAATGCCACAGGAAACAGCTATGTTAAGTGTTCTTTTCAAGGTACAGCTACCGTTAGCATTCTAAATAATGGGCTGGTTTAGATATATTATATTAGAATGTGAATTAGAATATATTATAGTATTATATATATATATATACACAATGTTATATATACAATGGAAAATATAAATAGCATTGTAGTGTCACCAGTAAACAAATGGATTAATGGGACGTGGAGATAACTCCACAAAGAGTGCTTTCGAAGTCTGGGTTTGTGGGTTTGTGGTTTTATCCTGAGAAAAGAGAAGAATAAGGAGAAGTGTGGTAAGTATTGATGAAAGAAGAAAACATTGAAAGATTTGGCTTTTCTTGTATTAAGCTGAGAAAAAGGTGACTCACTGGAATAAAAATCTGAAACAGATAAAAGAAATAACTTTTAATAAAATATGAAATTATTCAATCATGACCATTGCCACAAACAAGTGCTGCAGTTGAGCACTAAAATAAAAATGGGACGGACAGTTTATATTTTTGTTTTATAATTATTAATTCCAAGACTTGCTAGAGTTTTGGAAAATAGTTTTTTTCTGCTTTGAGGACTTACAACACTCTTTAAACATTAAAGAACTGGATGAAACTTATGTGGAGATCCAACTGACCTGTTCCTGTGGAACCCTCGAAGATGTTTGGCTGTTTTGCCGAAGCATCTGGATTTTGCCCATTAGAGCAGGTAGGTCTTGGGTCTGGTCCTGAAGACCAGTTTCCATGTGCCTATCCAAGTTCCCAAGTCTTTATCTAAAGGGTCATTTGTTGACTCTGGTCCTTCACAGTAGAACTGGCTCTTAAGCACAAACCTTAAGGCAATTAGTCTGGCTATAGAGGACCAGGCGACAGAAACCATTGGACCATTCTTCTTTTCAAAAACTCAATGTTCCAATAGTGGTAGGCAAAAATCCCTTAAGCACAGGGCATATAAACAGCAAAAAAAAATAGCCAGTAGTGTGAAAACAGTCTGGGAGTAAGAAAACAGTATCACCAAGTCACTCCAAGAACCTCACTGCATGCCTACCCTAGCCTGGTTCAGGAATAAAGCTATCAGTCTGCAGAGCATTAATGTCATCTCCTTCTGGCAAAGTGCTCACAGAAGCCTCCCCTCCAGGTCCAGCTTCCTACAGGAGCCACCCTTACCGGTGCTGGTATTTTGACACACAGTCTGTAGTCTGAGAAGAGCTGGCTAGCCTTGACTTACATAACTAAATAGCTCATTGGAGAACTATCCAGTTGATGCAGATAGCTTTTAAATTGGATTACTTCGCATGAAGTTTCAAAATTTCTTATAAATCCCTTGTGTAGTTGTGTGTTTCGTATTTCGAGGGGAAAGAGGCCACATGTGTCTGGGTTTGTGTGTGGGTCGTGTAAAGAGAAGCAAACTCAGGATTGCAAAAACATTTCACATTTTTGGTAACTCACTACCTGTGAAGTGGAATTAAATGCTTCATGAATTCAGTCGTTACTGAGAAAAACTTGTTGTGTCCTTCTGGAGACATTAAATGCTCCTAGAATAGCACCACAGATGCTACAACTGCTACAGCTCTCAGCTTGTTCCTTTGGGGAAGCTTATTCATGGACTAAAATGTAGAGGTCTACTCCAATCTGAACCACTGTGTGAACTCATATGGTTATTGTGAAAGAAGAATAAAGTTACAGGTTGCTAGAAGAAAAAAAGGGATGGAAAGCCTTTGAGGTGAAGACTTTCTGAAGGACAGATTAATGTGGGGCAGGAGGCTGACATCAGTAGTTCAAGTAGTGACTAAAGGTGAAGATCACAAGTTTCAGGGGTAGCTGCTCTCAAAATTCAAAATTTAGGGCACATTTTAACCTCTGTAATGTACCAGAAAAAAAAGAGAGTGAATTTTCCACAATTACATTTGAGGGCAGTATTGCTTGTCAGACAAAAACCAAACCTATCTGGATTAGAAGGTAAGACTATACTTATCACTATGGTAGTTGACAAGTGGGCAATAGAGATAACGACCTAATGATACTTTGTTTTTGGGAAGCAATTTGATTCTTCTATGCATACATATTTATGAAGTTTGGAGCAGAGGTTTTACAATGTTCAATACTTTTAACAGAGGAAGAGACAAGTATATGAATCAAACCTGATGAACAATGGCTTGCAGCTTGAAGCAACGAGATCGGTGAGTGTTCTTCTCTGTGTGATCAGCTGTTTCTGAGAGCAAAGGTGCGCCTATGGGAACACAGAAACTGGTTATATGATTTTACTGTAACTTTTCTCTCATCTCAGAAAGAGGCCCACCTGTTTTCTGTCAGTGGCGTCTCTGTGATCTGGTGCAAAATCTTTTAAACTTTATGTCTGCTCCTTCCTCTGCAAAGTAAAAGATGGGAAGTCGGGAGATTAAATAGGCTGTGTTTACTCAGGACTTGGAAGATGAAAATTACTGCTACACTCTGAGGAGTGGTTCTCCCCTTATGTGGTTGTGGAAGATGTGTGGGAAGCCAGTGGGTATCCAAGGCAGAATTCGCGTGCCTGAAGAGCAGTGTAGGGGTCCTGCGTGTGACTCTGCTCCTCACAGGGTATAGCATAGTCTAAACAGTTGTTAACTATCATGCTTTGTATGTTTTAGACTGCAAACTGGCCAGTTCACAAGTGCTGGGATAATGCATAACAGCTGCTGGAGCTGCTGTCTCTAGCAGGGAGGTTTAGAGCCCCTCCAAACCCCTTTCCTTCCTGCCCTCCAGGGCTGCAGCACACCATGCAGTTCTCCCCATACAGGACAATCACTTCCAGTCTAAAATTGCTGTCATTTGGTAGTCTATAGTGGGCTCCAGAAAAGGTCATTTTGCCCTTTTCCTCCTAAATTAGACTCAGAATCCATGTCATCGTGGTATTTATTTGATTTCTGCAGTAAGAGCTCCTGCTGCACGCCAAAGGTTGCAGTCTAGCTCTTCATATTTGTAACAAAGTAAACTGCTTGCTGGAAGACTGACATGGACCAGTTGTCCCATTTTGCAGTTTTCAGTAATTCTGAATAATACAGGTGACGAGTGGCTGTCAAGAGGGTTCCTACTGCATAGTGGTGCTAATTTGGGCCTGCAGCTGGGAGCAAATATGCCTCATGCTGTCTTTCTCAGTAGTCTCAGGTGATTCCCCTTTCCCTCTCTCCATTCTCTCTATGAAGTTGGGAATTCATGTTGCCCCAGAGCACACGTGGGTGCCTAGAGTGCTTCCATCAAGTCATATCATACTGGGGCTGTACCTGAACTGCTGGGAAGTCACTGACATTTCCAAACCCGTAACTGCCCTGCCAGGCTACAAATACAAACATTCCTAATTAATCTGTGTGGGGGTTTAATTTAAATTGCTTTGTAAAATACTTTGCAGATATGTAACCATTAAGCATTAAGGGCACATTTAGCTGCCTTTTTAATATACCTCTATATGCCCAAGTGTTTCCACTTCATATCAGTTCTTTTATAAAGCTAATGATACATTTGCTGAGATGGACGAAGAATGCAACCTTGAATAGGTCATCTATGAGCTGTAAAGAGAAAGAAAATTCTGGATAGTTTAAGAACTGTTATGAAAAATCCTTTGCTTTCATTTTCTCACACACATTTTTAATATCCTCTCATTTTAGGCTTTGGATGAAAAACTTATTTTTGTGAAAGTGCACGCACCTTGGGAAGTGCTGTGCACATATGCTGAGGTTATGCACATCAAATTGCCCCTGCAACCCAGTGACCTGAAAACTCGAGGCTCAGCTTTCAACTGGTTTAGTAGACTCTTCAGAGTGGATGAAAATATCATCAAACCCGAGCAAGAGTTTTTCACTGCACCTTTTCAAAAGGAACATTTGTCCAACTTTTATATTCAAGACAAAGACACATTTTTCAATCCTGCGACTAGAAGCCGAATTGTAAGCACATGGAGTATTTTTAGCATTTAATCTTAAAAAGAAAAGATTCCTGTAATCAAATCAGTGCAATTACCCTCGTGAAACCATCATGAAAAATTAGAAATATTTGCAATGCATTAGTGCTGTGTAATTTATGAAACAGCTCGGGCAATTCAAAAGGAAAACATTCCTTACATTTGTCCCATTTCTGTTCCACCTGAATTTAAAGTAAGGATTTGAATGGTTCATATACTTGTGCAATTAATTTTGTGTGCAATGCGTAGCCTTTTCTAACTCGATTATATGCTGAAACACATATAGCTGTGTATGATTACTTCCAGGCTGTAAGAGATACAAAAATGTTTTATAAATTTCAGGTTCATTTTATTCTGTCCCGTGTCGAATATGCAACCAAAAACAATGTGAAAAAGTTTGGCATTAATAAATTACTGGACAGTGGAATCTACAAAGCAGCATTTCCCCTTCATGACGTAAGTCTACTGCTTGTAACTAAAATATATTTCGAAATAGAGGTCTGAACTATAACTGTGGGGTTTATATCGAAAGATACAAGTACTATTGATTCCCCTATTCGTTGACTGGTTACTACATCCTCTTAGTAGAACAGGACATAGTTTGGCTAAAGAGTTTTTCTTCCAAAGCACTGTTGGTTAAAAATGTAGTGACATCATAACTGAAAAACAATAAATTTCATTTAGGAGGTGTTAACCTTGTATTTTCTGGGAGATGTCATTCAGTAAAATGCCTGGCCTGAGTGACAGCTCCCGTGATTCACTGTATCATCAGTTCTAAATCAATTTTAAGACAGGTCCTTTTTTTTAAGTAACCCAAAGCTTTACAGGACAGAATTAGTGTCATTCATGACTATCCATTTTTAAAGTTTCCTTTTAAAGATTTAAAACCTGCTTTGCAGGCTATTGCTATGATGGCATGGGGAATTTGGACTCAGCATGCCTAGAAATTAATGAATGTCTTTTTATACAATTAAAATTATACACCACAACTACTCTGAAAAATCAAAAGTAGCCTATAGATTTCTATAAATGACACTGTCTTCTTGCATCACAGATACAGAATGGAAAATTCCCTCAAATTAAATAGGCTTTATTGAAATAGGTTTTCAAATAACCTAGTAAAAAACACAAGAATTGTCTCCATATGAACTCTCTTCTAAATTTAAAACAGAGACTAGAAGCCCTGGACTTATCCCTCAGACTTTCCAGCCTTCATTCTAGTACAATATTATTTTGAAGCAAGGCATGTTAGTGTGTTAGAGCTACTTAAAATCCATTTTAATTCATTCCCATTCTCTAATTAGAATGAATCCTTTTCTGGTTTCTATTCCTAAGTGCCAAGACACTGACATGTGCTTAGATTTAAGTTCATGATGAGCCTCTGTTATTTTCAGCTCACATATGTAAAGCATTTGCTTTAGCATTCGGTGCCTTTCTGACAACTCTCTATCCTGAATCCTGGTGCACTCCCAGAGCTGCCTTACTGCTCCATTTCCTGGCTTGCACTGAGGCTGGTCAAAAAAGATTATTCCAGGCTCTGGCTTCAAGGCAGAGATGGAAGCTGATCTGTGCTGGTTAGATTAATGCTATCTTCTTCTTATGCTCTTTCTGGTTTGCAGTCTAGTTTTAGGCACCCATCAACTGATCCTGACTGTCCAAGTGAACGATACCTTCTCTACAGAGAATGGGCTCATCCTAAAAATATTTTCAAACTGCAGCCCCTGGATTTCATCAGGTTAGTGTGACTAGGGCTGGATTAATGTGAAGGGAACTGGGAATTTTGTATAATAGGTCTGGTTTAGTGGGTGACAAAGAGGCACAGCTCAGTACTGAAAGCGTCTATATCAGCTCATGCATGGGTGCATTTTTTGAGCACAGTTTCATGATAAACCAATTCATTAAAAGGCAACCACTTAAAATTTTTCTTTACAAGGTATGATCTTTCTCTCCTTTTCCTTTTTTTTCCCTCCCCTTACTATCTTCTTATAAAATCGTAAAAGTGGTGATAGAAATACACAGCTGTAATACTTCTGCTGTCCCAAAGTTCAAATCAGAGGGATATGACAAGTTGGCATAAAATGTATGAAATGAAGAGTCATTTGAAACAGAAATGTGAATTTTCTTGCATTTCAGAAATAAACTCCTTTCCTCTCCACAGGAAATATTATGGAGAGAAAATTGGAATCTACTTTGCTTGGCTGGGCTTTTACACTAACATGCTGATCGTGGCTGCTGTTGTAGGAGTTGGCTGTTTTCTGTACGGATGCCTGACAAAGGACAACTGCACATGGAGGTACCTAATGAGGCCTATTTTAATATCACATGCAATTTTGATCAGTTCCCAAAAGAGAATGACTGTACAGGGTTTGCAAGACACTGCGTTAAAAAAAAAAGAGGCAAAATGAGAGGGCCTGAGAACAATGGTTGTGGATTTCAACGTAAAGACATAAAATATGAGTGTAGGACGTATATGGACCATTACAGTGATAGACATCTGAGAGTTTGTTATTTCAACATTTTATTAGGCTCACCACACCTAGTACAGAAACTCAAAGAAAAGACTGTCGATCAGAAGTCAATCCGAATTACCATAATACATCATTTTCACTATGGTAATCCTTAAAGGAGATACTCAAAGACTTTGATAAAACCCCCAAAATTTTTCCTCAATTTTGAGAGAAGAATAGAGCAAGAGCAACAGCACAAGGGGCTTCAGCTGCCCAGGATACGTTAGGAGGCATAGTTATGACACAGATTCCCTGCTCAGAACATGACAAAATTCAACCATGGCAACAGTGACGCAGGAAAAAGTACCTGGGTCGTTGTGTCAAATCATCTGCAGGCCACCACATTGTATAGATCCTTCTGGAAGGGTCTTTATTTTTATAAAACGTGCTGAAGAGCTCACTCCTGTGGCCAATTTACACCCATTTAGCCTTATGCCAACATTATTGTTTAGTCAGAATAGTTCATCTCATTCTCTGGAATTTACCCCACTGATGTATTTATACAAAGCAATTATATCACCTTCCAGCCTTCACCACACTAGGTTACTACATACTACTTAGATGACAATTCTTTTGCCATTTCTTAGGAGACAGATATGCCATTCATTGAGTCACCCTAGCAGTCCCCTTCTGCACTTTTTCCAATTTGAACCTCTTTAGAAGACCTAAAGGACTAGGTACCAGTTCTGGTTCTGCTGCTGTTCCTTGCTCTGGTAGGCAGTGTTCCTCTTCCTGCTTCCCTCAAACTTGATTGAGCATGCAACTGTGTGTTTCTTACTGATGAGTGTGAGATCTTTGAAGAGTTGTTTTATTTTTAATATGAGCATTTTTGAGGGTTACCACCATGTAAAAGGGATGGAAATTGTTTTCCTCCTATGTCATCCATTTTTTAGATGAGTACTAAGAATGGAAATGGGGGTGTCACCAGGTTGGGGGAGGAATTCTTGAGAGCAGATCACTGGTTAGTTATTTCTCAGACCCCTGAGGTTACTGCACTGTCCTCACATGTGACAAAGGACTAAAGAATTTAGTGTTGGTGAATGACTGACTAGTTTTGTTTTTAGCCAAGAAGTATGTGATCCCAACATAGGAGGTAATATCATAATGTGCCCTCAGTGTGATAAAGTATGTACGTACTGGAACCTCACCATCACTTGTGAATCGTCCAAGGTAATTACGTTTATAAATTCTAGATGTGCTATTGAACTTCAGTTGCCCTTTCTCTAATACTACATATAAAAGAACGTTGTTCCTCCATCAGTGCCTCCAAAATTGCTAGAACTGTGCAAATAATTGTTCCTTTTGATGCAGAAACTGAAATTTGAAAGTAAAAAAAGAACATTGATTCATTAATTGCTCAAATTTAATCTAAGATTTAAAAATAGGGTTTTTTACTTCACATAGCTGCAGAATATTTGATACAGGACTAAAATGTTTTTTAATTGAAAATGAATCACTTCGGTTTCATTTGAGAGTACTTCTATTACTTTGGGAGGGGAGATTAAATTCCTGAAGTCTTGATTCAGTAGCTCTGGATCAATTTTGCTAAGGAAATGTTTAAAACATTTTTTTGACATTTCTAAATTCTGACCCCTCCCTCCTCAAAGAAGTTATCTGGATCAGTGCCTTGAAATTGGCCCATGCTGTCAAGGACAAGATCAGTACAGGGAGAGGCTGATGTTGTCCATGATGGAATCTATGACCCAGCCGTGTCCTGTTTGCTACGACACAGCCAGACTCTTGCTCTGAGTTCCTGTCTAGAGAAACCTCATTTTCTTTCTCCATTATCTTGTCTCACTAGGCTAATGTTAGCCTTTTGTCGTACCTTTCCATAGATTCATTCACTCCCAAAACTGTCATTTTTCAGTTATTCATCAGAAATATTTTGCCCAGCTTTAAAATGTTACTTCAGCTACAAGGGTAAAAGAAATAAGAATACAGGGAAAAGACTACAATGGAAAGAAAAGGCAAATTGTGAACACAGAAGTGTCTCATCAGAATGTGTTTTTACTAACTAGTTTGATTTGTTGTCATCCTGCTCATGACAACCAAGTGTGTCCATTGCCTTTTTGTGGCTGTATTAAAAATGCATAACTCTATGCTGAGTTCCCAGACCAGAAGCACTATTTCTCCTCTTCCTGTGCAACAGATGGAAGGAATTTCGATAGCACACTATTTTACTATCCTCTTGCTGCATATTTGGCTTGAATTCTTAATTCTGGGCTTTGCATTTAGTTTCCTTAATTTACTGGAGGGTGGTGTACGTTGACAGAAATTGAGGAAATGCTATCAATAAAGGTTGTTTATTAAACTACATAAAAGCTAAAAATCAATATGTTCAGTAAGCAGCTTCTGTTCTGGGTCAGATAAAAAGAAGAAAAAAATGGTCAATTATATTTTAAGCCTGTTTTTTTTTCTTTCCCATTTTTCCAGAAACTCTGTATGTTTGATAGCTTTGGAACACTGGTGTTTGCAGTATTTATGGGAATATGGGGTAAGTGCATTTCAACAAATGTCGTTTGTCATCTAATTTTGGCCAAGCCTCCAGCATGATCCGAAAAAACGGGGATAAATTCGCAACAACTTCATTTTCTAGCACTGAGGAATTCACTAGTAGACAGTTCCATAGAACACACCTACACTCCTAGGAACTCTTTTTTAGCATCATAAGAAAACAAAGAACCGTAGAATATAAAATTGGTGGTCAGTGTCTGTTTTGTTTTGTTTGACTTGGAGAAAAGTCTGAGAGAAGTAACGAGAGCTGCCTCATGTTCATCCAGTAGGAACCAGCCAGATGCTCAAATATATCTGGCAGAAGAGCTGGTTTGTTTTCCAAAGAGTTTTGGAGCTGTCTGTGCTTATTAACAGCTGTGTGACTGTGCAAAGCAAATGAAAAATAGTCACCTATTTCAGAGGAACTTTGCCCTCCTCTCTTTAATTAAGGAGCTTATTGTAAAAAGTGTAGTAGTCACAAGTACTAGATTTATCTTTTAGCAGAGAAAATGTATCTGAAACCAGGATGCTTCCCATGAATGAAACCACTTGGCGTTGTATTCAAGGGATTAGGCACAGTTTATTTTTCCCAGAAACAGCTTAATTTCTTCATATGAGCAACTTGGTTAACCAGCTTTTATTACGCTTTTATCCAGAAATGGCCAAAATAAGTTCCATGTTAGGTTTGTGTACAGGATACTGTAGAGAAAATAACTCATGTAACATTTTGAATTCATAAGTAGGCTGACAAAAATACATCATTTGCTTTCTTTGTAAGATGCATTGTATTTTTATTTTCCTGTGATGACCTGAAGTGCTTCAAAATAGCCACTGCTTTAATGAAATTTAAAATGAAACATATCATTTCAAAAAGAAGGTTTATTTCAAAATATATGCTAATATCAAAATACCAGCAGGAAATTGTGTAAATAACAGAAAATTAGAAGGTTGATACTCCTTTTATCTGAATAGTTAATTTATTTGCAATTTACTTTTCAATTAAAATTGTTTCCTGTTTTGAAGAATGGTTCCAAAAATAATAATTACAAAGTTAAATTGCGTGGTTATAGTGATGGCTGCAAGGTCTATTAGCATTCTTGTCGTAAGTCCACTATATAAAGAGGGGAATTGTATTGCAGAAATTCAGTCAAAATTGTGCTGAATCCAAATGATCCATGGTCATGGTGCAATACCAGCTGTAATTTGCATCTTTCTCTAATACTTTTGTAAACCTCCTGGTGCAAAATAAAAAAAGAATATTTTTAGATATATTACTGCTCCATTATCTCCAATACACTTTTAATAACTGGGGGGGGGGGGTAGGGTATTCTCTTCAAATATCTTAAAGAACTGTAAAACACCAGGGAATTTTGCCTCAGGAATTAGCCCTTTGTACATACTGAATAATGATCAGGACCAACTTCTGCCACTTCTCCCATGATGGTATGACTAGATTGGCAAAGGTCGTGACAAAGAGGAAGCTTCCACTTCACTTGCTGCCACCAACGGATCCCCTCCTTGAACAATATCCTGCCTCCGCGGGGCGATTGGACTGGATGATCTTTAAGGTCCCTTCCAACCCAAACCGTTCTACGATGCTATGATTCTGTGAAGATTAGTTAAACAAACAGATGTTTTCTAGTGCAGGCATTTCTTTTCAGTCCTTGGTGACACATCTTAAGAGACAGAATACCTGGACCATACTGAATGGCAGAATTGAGGGACACACAAAAGGGGACATCACAAATTATCAACGTGAGATGGAATTAGCACTCATATCTCCTGATTCTGAAACATCATCTGTTTCCACTAGTTCAAAATAAAAGGAAAATGTCAAATCCAGCAGCAGCTTCTTCCCTGCTCTGAAAGACACGACTTGGCTGCTGACTTATTTTAGCTGGTAGAAGTTTTCTGTGCATTGGGGCTGAGGGAACTGTCCCCATGCTGTGTTGCCTTCTTTCACTGTTAGCACAGAGGCTACTTCAGAAGGAGACCCTGCACTCTCCAGCAGCAGCTGGATTTGCAGCTGGAGCAAATTGGTACAGCCTGTAGCTTCCTGTGATTTGGACTGGGCAGCAGTTAGGTGTTTATGGAAGGCTAATCTTGTTCTGCAGCGGAAGGCAATTGTGATCCTGCTGGGAATCTGTTCCACTACTGGGAATGGCCTTTGTGCTTATGAGCATGAAGAAGCAGAGAAGTCCTTGTGAAAGAGGCCCCTGAATAATTGAAGGAGGAGGTTTTCATGGGGTTTTGCCTGTGTGCCGATGCCAAGGTCATCTCACAGACAGCCCATGGAGTTTTCTTCGGTTTAAATGCTTCATTTTGGAGATTTATTGACCACTCCTGACTTTGAAAGTCACCTTTAATGTCTATACTTGTAACTACATGCCATTGATCTTTCATCATTCAGGATAAGGGGCCATAATAACTTAAAAAAACACTTTTAAGGCTTATTACTCCCAGACAACAGGAGTAATGAGGAGTGCAGTGATGGATACTAACACCTCCTGGAGACAGTGCTACAGAGCCACATCATTCGTTTAATCTGAGGATGCACTGTCTTCAGTAATAAAGTATCTGGGTGTGCTGGCACCCTTTTCAGCTGGATCCATCATTGCCTCTGCTGCCAGATTTACTTACATCGTGTCTTGGGCCAAGGTAATGAGTTTGGCTGGATTCATGTCAAGCCAGTAGCACTTTGGCATGTGTGTACCTGATACCCCAGTGCTTCCAGTTGTAGGAGCACAGTCGAGGAACACTGCAGACTCAGCCCAGAGAGTTTCTAAGATCCATGCCATGCAAAAGAAGCTGCAACCCCTTCAGATTTGTGCTAGCAGAGGAGGAAAGATAACTGTTTCAACTGCTTTACCTGAACCATCATTGGTGCCTGTAGTTTGCAAACTGATAATTTATCCACACTGAATGAACATGTCCTTTTCCTTGTGGCAATTTTTTGGCAGACTAAGTTCTCTTCTGTAAGTCCTGCACTTGCCAGCATTTTGCCTTCACCTATCCAACCAACTTGCTTTCTTATGCATCCCATGATAAACTTTTTCAAAAGTAGTCTGTATGGAATCCAGAGTGCTTTATTTTTTAACATGTACTTACAACATTTACCCTAGCTTTCCCTTATTAAAGTAGCTATATATCCAAAGCAATAATTGCATAAAGAAGTAGATCCAGTTATTTTTACCATCTTGTTAGGCCATAAGGGTTTTGTTCCATGTCTGTGGAAATCTGTATGGAAAACTGAGCCACATGTTACAGACTAGGGGTTCAAGCAGTGTCCAACTATAGTATTGATCACTTTGTTTATCTTCTGGATAGTTACTTTGTTTTTGGAGTTTTGGAAGCGACGGCAGGCTGAACTGGAGTATGAATGGGACACAGTTGAATACTTAGAGCAAGAAGAACAGGTTCGCCCGGAATATGAAGCTCGGTGCACTCATGTAGTAGTGAATGAAATCACACAGGTAAGGAGAATTTTGATAACTGGGGATGGCTACTGCAATAGACATGTTGTGAGACTATGACACTATGAAAATGGTGAATCTGGACTGCAGCTGTATAAGTCAGCAGTGCTTCAAGGAGAGCTGATAAGTTGTCCTGTAAGTAGTGAACGTATAAAGTACAGATTCATGGGAGGGAATTTATACTATAACTGTAGGTGCCTTGAAGTAGCTGCCTATGTGAGGAGTTTGCAGTGCAGAGGTTCCTGTGTCTTAAACAAACAGAAGGAGGCATCATCCCCAGCTTAAGAGACTAAGTCTATTTTATTAAATCTCCCAAGAAATGATTCCGTGTTGCTGCTAGAGGCCAAGATCACTGAGTGTTTGCTATCTTTACTGAAGAATGCATGAAGAAAAAAGGGGGAAACAGAGGGAAAGGTTATAAATCATGCCAAGACTGTTTTTTTAACCAAAGATGTTTCTGTTTGAAACATATATAAATAGGTATTGTTGCCAAGTGCATGTGGATGCAATTACGATCAATAACAGCAAACTCACAGGGACACGAATAATCCTCATTTAAATGGAATAGGATTCATATTTATGAGTATCTCAGTTTAGATCTCTGTTTATTACACATTTTTAGTAGCTTTCACTTCTGTGTCTCACTCCAGATAACCTTCACTTTTTATTATTCTCTGTCAACAATTACTCTGGCATTTATCTGATCATTTGTATTGCTTTCACATTACTTTTACATTATACTAATGTTTATTAAAGGGCACTTGAGAAGTTTCAGTATTAACCATCATAGCTGAAACTGTCCTATATAGATATTCTTTTTATATTTGTACTACAAAAACACTGGTTCTGTTTAAACCTATAAACCTATGCCACCTTTAATATATAAAGCCGTAGCTAGAAAGTTCCCTTCAGCCAGTTCAAGAAGTGAAGAATATGCTAAAACATAATGATTTTGATCCTAGAGACCCTATAAAGATTCAGTGAATTTTCACACCACTGTATTGAGGTAAGCATTTTCTTTGGGAAAGCCAGGTTCCTATGGGATAAATTGAGAAATATGAAGATCAAGGACCAAAATTTTGGTGTCTGCTAATTTTAGCCAATGAGATTTGAAAGCTAATGAGCTTGGATGATCAGCCACGAAGAATGGGTCCATTGAACAGGACTACGCACGCTGTCATAGCTGAAGTCGGTAAGAGCTGAGGACACTCAGCCTTTATGGAAGTAATTTTTTGTTGTAGAATGAGCAGCAGAAAGAAAAAAAAGACACACGTGATCAGGCAAGACTTTTGAACAAATCATGAATAAATGTGAGTTTCCAGAGTAACAAAGCAGGAAGGAAACAAAACCAGGGATGTTTTTCCTGCCCTCCATATCATAAAGTGTTTAATTGGAGTATACAAAAAATGAAAAAAAGGCTGGACCCTTGATCTGTTTCTAAATCCTTTACAGCAAGAAGAACATGTGCCATACACTGCCTGTGGGAAGTGCATACGGATGACTTTCTGTACAAGTGCAGTCTTCTTCTGGGTAAAGTTCTCCTGTTACTCTTTCACCTCATGAATTCACTTCTCTAGTAAGTGTCTAGAAAAAGATCTTCCTGAACTGAACAAAAGGTAACGATAGAATGGATTCAGCTGGATTACCATCAGATTGGTAAACCAAGCCTGTAAGGTATGGTCTCACATGATGAAAGTAGCTGTAGGAACCAAATGCTCATTAACATACAGTCAATAGAAAATACATACCAAAATATCCTGCAGAAGTAGCTTGTGAGTTATGCTTGTGAATGTGGTCCATTATGTTTTCCCTCATTATTTTAAGACAAATGTCTTTGCTTTTGGTGGCGGGAGTAGGGGTGAGACCTTGGTTTACATCTCTGTCCTCCTTGTTCCAGCTGTTTGCTTCAATATTGTGTCTCGCAGTCCTGGACCTCTTTCAGAGTTTTCATTTCACTTAACAGAGCAAAACTGGGCGCTTTCTAATCTTCCATAGCTGTTGCTTTAATTAGAACCAAAACTTGAAAGCAGTCCAATCTCCCATGAAGCAATAAATAACATGGTGAGCACGACCAAAGAGGTTATCTTGAAAAGCTCAGTGTTTTAGCATGCTGCAGGTCCCCCTTGCCTGTAGCACAAACAGCAGCTGGAAAACACCTCATCCTAGGTGACAGGAGGCAGCTAGGAGATAAGAGGGCTGGCAGCGCAGGACAGCCTCAGTGTTAACATGTCTTAAACACAAAGGAAAGAATACTGGCTTGTTGTTTGGTTTAAATAGGCAGGACTTCATGTTGAAGGGAAGGTATTTGGTCTGGGTTTGTCATTTGTATTATTGCACTCTCTTATTATGTGCTGGGGTGGGGAGGGAGGAAGGCAGGCATATTCACGGTAGTTTGCAGGTAGTAAAAAAAAGATTTGCAGCTATGAGGACCTTTATCTGAATAATAGCTAAAGAACTAGCAAGAAATAAATGTAGGAGAAGCAGAAAGAGAGATGACAAGCAAGGTGAGATGCATGGATCATTATTACAGCTCCTGTAGATTACATTACTTGACTTAAAATTTGTCATTTAAAATTTGTCTTTTCCTTTGTGAGATCTCTAGTCTGTAGTATTACCATGTGAGACGGTACAGCCCCCTCCATAATCAATGCAGACCTGCTAGCACATTTGCCATCCTGCCAGTTGCCCAGTGTCAGAAGAAGGAGGTTTCTTCCAGATTCCTGGAATCATCGCGTGCCTTGAGGCATAGAATTTGATTATATCTCTCATTGTGTTACCTTTCATTGGTACAAAACTTGTTATTAGTCATAAAACAGACCATCTCTTTTCTTTCCTGCAGATTTACTTTGCTGCATAAAAAAGGCTTATTTTATGAATTCTAAATTTATTGCCTTCTAATATATCTCACTTGAGCATCCTCTTGCACTTATCACATGCAGCAGAATGACAGACACACAGTTTCCTTTTGCCTATTGTAAAAAGTATTTCAAACTCACTTTTTCCAAAAGCCAGTGGTTCAACATTAACAACTTCCTTGTGCTCCCTTGACAGATTCTTTTGATTATTGCTTCAGTTGTTGGAGTCATTGTCTACAGACTCTCAGTTTTCCTGGTGTTTTCTTCAACATTGTCACAGCACATTAGTGGAACAGAAGCGATCCGCAAGTACCTGACTCCCCAGACGGCCACTTCAGTAACTGCTTCACTCATCAGCTTTATAGTCATTATGGTTCTCAATGTCATCTATGAGAAAGTGGCAATCCTGATTACTGACTTTGGTATGTTCCTGCCATACGTCAGATTGAAACTTGGGGTAAAATAGCAAGAAAAAATGGCATTTATATGTATAATAAGAATTCTGATAAATGAACACCCATACCACATATATCAAAATTTTCCCACCAAATCATGCAATACCATCTAGAAATTTTCAAATACAGACCTTCTCGATATCAAAGGAATATGACATTCAGCTCTTTGCTTGAGAACTCCTTGTATAGCCAGCATGAAAGATCAATTGTTTACAGTTTTGTGCTTGTGAAACAGACAAAGCAATGAAAATTACTATAATAACCAAGCTTTATGAAAACAGATCAGTAATGCGTAACACATTCAATTACATTAGCTTTTGTTTATAGGGAGAATAGCTATTTTCTTGTAAATAAATGAAATAAGGTCACTGTTCCAAAGCTAGATACCATTCCTGTGTTATTAAATAGATAAACAGTCACAAATACTATTATTCTTTATATGCAGCCCATCAATATTATAGTAGCTATTTTATTTTAGATGTGTGAAGTAGTGCAGTGTTTTAATATAGTTTCATTTAATACTATTCCATCAATTCAAAGTGTTACATTTGCATCTTCCTGAGTGTGCTGGATTTGGGTGCTTTTTTTTTCCCTGAGTTATCAGAATTTTTGCTTGTTCTTTTTCTTTATTGTTGGGGAACAAATTATTTCCTTTTTACAACACAGTTTTTGGATTAGCATAATAGTTACAGTATACATGGGGATTATGTACAATCTAATTCATAATGTTCTCAGGAATACAAGGCATACATATACTTTTCCAGCTGAGGCTCTGAAGCAACTTGGAGGTTACTTGTAGGCTGACACTTTTTTTCAATTTATGTTTTTAATTGCAGAGCTTCCAAGGACACAGACTGATTATGAAAACAGTCTAACCACAAAGATGTTCTTGTTCCAGTTTGTCAACTACTATTCTTCATGCTTCTACATAGCTTTCTTTAAGGGTAAATTTGTAGGTCACCCTGGCAATCCAGTTTATTGGCTAGGAAAGTACCGCAATGAAGAGGTAAGAATGTATGATAGTGTTTGTTTTAAACAGTAGGAGCCATTACTCCAGGTATTCTGCCGCACTTAGGAGTGTGTAGCATAGTTGTACGTGTTCAACATGACATGAGGGTTCAAAAACTGGCTGCCTCCCAAGCCAGTTGCCTCCTTAAGTAACCCATAGCATTAAAGAATATGACATGAGACCAGCTGAGTTTAGAAATGTATTGTGCATACCCAGACAAGCTTATTTTCCCACAGTCCAACAACCTGTAAATCAGCACCAACAGAAGGGGGAAAACATCACTAGAATCATTCCTATTCTGCTGGTGACCCTTATCTGGTGACAGCACGGTACAAACCTGCATGACTTTGCCTGGTATTTCATTCTTTCACTAGCATCCTGTCAACCTACCATATTTGACCATATGTGGTGTTGAACTGGCTTTTGCATACAGGACTGGGAAGGTTTGCCTATATAGTCTTGCATTGCTTTAAGAAGTGTTATCATAATAAAACTGGAATGCGTTATTTTAAATGTTTCATTTATGCCTGAGAAGTTACCAACTTAAAGATTTTTCATGTCTCTCCCAACCTTCAGTGTGATCCAGGCGGATGTCTCCTTGAACTCACAACTCAGCTTGCCATCATAGTAGGAGGTAAAGCAATCTGGAACAACATTCAAGAAGTGCTTCTTCCGTAAGTTCAAATGATAAAGTAATCTGCTTTTTCATATTGGAAAGATACTGCTTATGCTTGATGCATTCAGATATTTGGTCACTAAATTTGATAGATGCATATTGTATTCTAACAGAATAAGACTGATCTTTTGGGGCCTTTTTAGATAGTTTCGATATTTTCAGTCTGGTAGCTCTGAGCTTCTGTCTCTGTCATTCTGACTGATTTTAGACTAATGCTCAGTGATAGGACCAGAGGCAATGGGCACAAACTGAAACATGGGAGGTTCCCTCTGAATATAAGAAAATTTCTTTTTACTGTGAGGGTGACCAAGCCCTGGCACAGGTTGCCCATGGAGGTTGTGAAGTCTCCATCCTCAGAGATATTGAAAAGCCATCTGGACGTAGACCTGGGCAACTATCTCTTGCCTGTGCGAGGAGGTGTTGGACCAGTTGACCCCCGGAAGATCCCTTCCAACCTCAAACATTTTGTGAATTTTGTGATCAGAAGGAATTAATCTGTCTAAGCGCAGGCTTACATTTAACTTATTTTTTTTGTTACCTTGAATTTTATGTGGTCATTCACATGTACAACATAAGTATAAATAACTATGATTTTGATATATTAACTTTTAAAACTCTCATTTATAGTTGTAAATAACTACTTTGAGGATAAGGCAACAGAAGATTATACTCACATTTGAAGGGAATTTTCAGTAACTCAAGAATAACTAAATCCATTTTCAGAGCTGTAACAGCACAACTGTCATTTTTTTTCCATTTGCTGAACTTCTGAGGTTATTTGACCAATGTTAGTGGTCTTTTTCTCCCTGGCTGATAGTTGGGTTAAGAATCTAATTGGAAGATACTGTGCAGCTGCTAGATCAGAAAAAATTGTTCCACGCTGGGAACAGGACTACCACCTGCAGCCCATTGGAAAACTTGGACTGTTTTATGAGTATCTTGAAATGGGTAAGTGGCAGTTGGGTTTGGATTCACTGTCCCTGGGTACAAACATGCTTTAAAGAAAATCTTCATATAAACAATGCTTAATAAGCTTATATTCAGAGGAGACGTGAATGTTTTCCAGGACATTTTTTGATGAGCCATTATAGATGGTTTGCAAGCTTTTGTTAAGCAGCTACGCCTCCATCCAGTTTATAACTAGGAAGCAGCACATGATTGTACAAAGAGAACTGGTGCATCTTTGCCCCATCCTCTGAGAAATGCATCCAGAAGGCGGGCCACTGCCATGTTCTGGTGTTGTACAGCAGAGCCTTGAGTCAGACTGCTCTGCCGGGGTTCTTCAGTCACCAGTACCAGTCTCTTCATAGCTGACAGGTCTCCAGTGTTGCCACCATCCATTCTGCATTGCCAGCATGCTTGTGGCATCATCCAGACACCAGTAATGTGATGGTTAGTTCAGGCTTTCCAGCACAGCATTAAGACAGTCACTGGATTTTCAAGTCTTCGTGACAAAGACGTTAGAAAGAAATGAATGTTTAAATACCTTGAATAGTTTCCCTTGGTGTGTTGTGACATGTAACATCTTCCTGTCCCTCCACCTAGCAGGTATTTTCAGTGCTGTGTTCTTATACGATTTGCTAGAAACTCAGCTGCTCTTTCTTGTCTCTCTCCCACAGTTGGAGTATATAAAGTATACGTGCTTTTGTATGATTGTCTCCAGTAAGTGAAAGCCTCATCAATGTGTGTAACCTCTCCCTTTGACAGTGATACAATTTGGCTTTGTCACTCTGTTTGTGGCATCATTTCCTCTGGCTCCTCTTCTGGCTCTTATTAACAACATGTTGGAAATCAGGTTGGATGCATGGAAGCTGACAACCCAGTTCAGACGCATGGTTCCACAGAAGGCACAAGACATTGGTGCCTGGCAGCCCATCATGCAAGGCATAGCCATTCTGGCAGTGGTCACCAATGTAAGTACTGGGCCAACAACTGTAACAGGTAAAATGCCTTCACTCTAGGATGTTACATCCAAACATGTGAACGCCACGCGTGGCCATGTAGCACTTAAATGACTGTAAATTAATCATGAGTCCCTTAAGACTTCAGCCCCTGTGAAATAGGATCTTTGTTACTTTTCAGGTGTTTTTGAATCAGAATGTGGCTACTGTCTAAAATATTATACCTAAAGAAATTTTGTTTAGACTTTCTAGAGTCTTCAGAAGAACCTGTTAAATATGAAGGCTATAGTACATCTTTCCTAAAATTATAGCTCATAGTACAGAGATGTACAGCTAAATGCATGAATTCAGAAAAAAATAGGTTGCGGTTTAGGTAGGTTATAAGAAATTATTGTTTCTAGTTGTTACAATTCTTACCATATGTGTGGGCTCCTGTTAGGAATGTATTCATGGCCTGCTCTAGATTCTGCAGAAAAATGACCCAGCAGTAGTTTCAGGTGTTTGTCACTGCCCATCCACAGCCCACCTGAGACTAATCAGAGCTTTGCAACCTTTTTCCACTCCAAATTCTCCTTTTGCTATTCTCCTCAAAGTATTGCTGAAAGGTGGAGTTCTCAGCTTGGTTTAACTCTCTGTCTGCCTTTACAGGCAATCAATCCCAATGTTCACGTGACTGTTAACTGCAGGCATGTTTCTTTAAGACTCACCCTTTTTGGAGGTCTCACGCATCAGATGTAGTTTAGCCCATGTGAATATAGTGCATTTGCCACTGGCATCCGTGGGGCTGTTAGCATGGGAGGAGCGCAGCACCAGAGACTGTCATGTTCAAAAGGCCCTGCTGTAGATGTTATAAGGACCACAAAGAGATCAGTATTGTTTGCTAATGAAGAGTGGGCTGTAAAGCTATATACTAGATCAAATGCTAGAATCTGTTTTCTTCCTTTAAGTATGTTTTTTCTTGTTTGACATCCAGGATCTAGTATCAGTCTTTCCTTTACCAACCCTTGCCTGATTTTTCCTTAGTACACAGAAACTGTTTCTTCTTTTCTGTGTGACTGCTTACAGCTGATTAGTCTTGGGTAGTCTATCGTCTTCTCCTTCATGCATTACCTTTGGGAACACCAAAGTAGTTTGCAAGCAACTTTTGCACAAAACTATCAATTTTGCAAATTGCTGCTCAGGCACTGGACTTGCTGTCGCATGATACCAAAGCATCTGTTGTTGATTTGAAGACTGATTTTAATTAGTTATGGTATAAATGAAAAAGAGTGTGCAGTAAAGCTTGGGAAGAAGAGAATGTGCCATTTGTTTGTAGTTCTCCAATGCAATACTCTGAAATGCAGCCCATAGTTCAGGAGGAAAAAAGTTTTTCCTTTGAGAGTATGGCATAGGACTAGCTTTTGGATTTCTGTCCTTGCAGCTTTCTGGAACATCTGGAGATCATTCCGACAGAGGGAGGAGAGTGGGACAGGGTTCAGATTTAGGATGATGACAGACCTGGAGCCTTGCAAAAAAATTCAGTAAGAGCAAGTATTAAGTTGTGCAGATATCATAGTCCTGCAACTTTTTAAATGATACACAGAAGCAGCATCAAACTCATTTGATCCAAAGAGAGAAGAAATTTTTTTGTCTTACTCAGTTGCTATTAGTTATGTTTTCACTGCATGAGCTAATGAACAGAAAGAAATTATATTTAACTAAAACTTTCTGTGCTTGTTCTTCAGTTAAAAACAGAGTAATTTAAGTGTGAGGTCTTCTCCCTGCAATTGCAAGACACAGTAATATATACTTCTTGTCAGCCAAAACCACCTACTCTGTGTATAAATATAAACAACACATAATTTTCACTTCATTGCACACTGGCATGTAATGCTTAAAACTAGTTTTTAACAGTACACACCAACTACATTTGATTTCAGGCAGTGTACAGTACAAAGAAAAAAAATCTTATCTTTGAAAGTTTTAAACTGGTTTAGTTTAGCCTTAGGATGCTTCCCTGTTCTTTCTCATCAACCAAATTTACTTTCTCTCAACTGAACTCAATTGTAACAATATTCTGGAGAACCGAATATAAATTTTGGACCATAGTCTGAGTCTTCAGTCTTTTTTCTGCAGCTTTTGTCTTAAGGAGAGTTTAGCTTCTCAGGTACTTCAGAGTAAGCCAACTCCAAAGGTAAGACATTAGGACAGCATTCAACATTTGGCAGTGGTGCTACCTGAGGTGGGGTTGGTCTTGCGCCCTTTTCAGCTCCTTGCCCTTTCCCTTCCCTGTCTTTTCCCTTTGTTGCTGTCTCTTGTGTTGTGCTGGTGCCAACACTTTGACAAACACATGGTGAACCAGACCATGGCGTAGATCCAGCTGGGATTCCCTCCCAGATCAGTGCCATGATCTGATCTGCTGCACACTTACATGAATGCATGAGTGACTGCTAGGGGCAGAGGTAGGAGGGGCCGTGGTTGTTATAGCTAGCATTGCCACCAAAGTGTTGTTTGAGGAACTGTAGAAGAGATGTTTGCATTTTTCCTCACCCATTCTCCTCTCTCCCCTTCTCTTTTTTTTTACAACTATTCCAAATATACTTCCTCAGATTGGAGCTCTCTTGCTGGGAATGCTGCATGAAGGAGAATTTTTGACCCATCTCATGAAAATAAGTAAATACAGACTGCATGAATTGCAGGCTGGCATGAAGGGGAATAAATAGAGGTATTAACAAGCTCTTACGCTTCCATTACTGCTTAACTTTGCCCCTTCCTCTGTCCCACACCTTTACTACTGCTTTTTTTCTGCCTCTTTTATGTATTTCTGCCTACATCTCTCTCTCTGATTCCATTAGATCCTTACTTCTTACATTTCTTCTCCATGTCTCTGCCCTGGTTCATTCCATCCATGTTGTCAAGTGTTTTTTCCCCTGCTGTGGAACAAAAGATTTCTCTTTCAGCTCTAGAGTCCAGCTGGTCACTCCTTCCTAGGTACTTGCCAACAGAGACATCTGTCATCATGAGTTGGCCAGGTAGCCTCTTGCCACACTCAGACTTGCCAGTGGAAAGTCTTCCTCACAGGGAAACATTTTGACTTGGCAATAGCAGAGGAGGAGATTAGATTAAATATAAACTCTGCTCCAGAATAGGATGTTTTGGGAATTTCGTGAGTTTAGAAAAGACTTCCCACAACAAGCCCACAGATCCAATTTCCTACTCAGTTTGTGACTAGCAGACTGAGTAGGACAGAGACTCTCATGGGAGCAAGATAAAAACAAATGGTCACGTCATATGTAAAGTAGCACTACGCAGCTGCTACTGAAAAAATTATCTTGGCATTAAGAGCAGCTTCCATATGTACTGACAGCAAAACTTACAAGGTAACAACTGCCAAGATAAATTTGGGCTGGCTAGCACCTCAGAAAGAGTGGGATGTTTCTAGGGTTAGAGATGGATCAGCTATATATATGATTTATTTAATTCTTTTACTGAAACCTCGGGCTTCCTGGTGAAATTTGATTTTCTGTTATTGAAGGATTGAGTTTCATCAGGCAGGATTTCTTTAAGCATTTCATAAGTACATCTGATAGCAACCACGTTTGCTGAAGGTTACCTTAGAGTACTTTAAGGTGAGTTTGGCTGCTGACCTCCACTGCATGCTCATGAGGAAAAAAAAGTCTTATAGTATAACTTTTTTAAGGCATCCAGCCGAGCTAGCCTGATTTAAAAACCGTATAGAGTGCACATTCCAGAAAGAGATTGTTTTATCCCATGAGTGACTACATGTTCATTTACAGAGTGAGCCACTGACTGGAAAAGCACATATTTTCTATTTTTGGCTCATACTGTAACTTTTGAGATACTAAATATACGGCAAAGCCATACATATTATGGCTTATTTCTTTACTCTGTTTTTTTGTCTTCTTTTTCTGAAATGCAGGCTATGATAATTGCTTTTACATCTGACATGATTCCTCGTCTGGTTTATTACTGGTCCTTTTCAGTCCCTCCTTATGGGAATCACAGCAGTCACACGATGAAAGGGTATATAAACAGTACACTTTCTGTCTTCAATATATCAGACTTCAAGAATGCAAGCAAGCCATTTTCTCCTTGGTTTGGGAAGAGAACAACATGCAGGCAAGTGTCAAGTTACCATTCTTTTCCAATGAGAAGAATAAATATTTTTTTAATATCTAAATCATCTAATTCAGTTAACAATATCCAGTAAGAAATGCTAAAATACAGTAAAAGCCAGCGTATTTTGAATGCCAAAACTGAGTAGAAGTATTCACCGATAAGTTTGTGCTACTCATAAAATTCTTACTTTGTGCTGTTTTTCTTCATAATTGGCAGTCTAACAAAAAAAAGCACTTTAAATTTTTATAAGTCATTCTTAATAGAATGGCAAATAAAGAAGGACATTTCAGCCAAATATAGCTTATTCCGCAGGTACGAAGTTTACCCATTACTGTAGTTACGTGCAGCTTACTGTTCCTGGATGCATTAAGCAGGGACGTGTTTTGCTCCATCCTCTGGCCACAGTGCCTTACTGCAGAGATGCCCGAGACTGGTTCCTGATTTCCCTACATTGCTTTCAGGTACCGGGATCTCCGCTACCCTCCTGGTCACCCGCACCAATATGAGCATAACATATACTACTGGCATGTCATTGCAGCCAAGCTGGCTTTCATCATTGTCATGGAGGTAAGTGCACAAGGCTTTGCGTGTTCCTTGTTTAAACTTCTCCCCTTGCAGAAGATCCTTCAGAGATGCTCTGTCCAGGCACTGCTTTCAGAGGTGGTGATAAGTGCTAGCATGGGGCAGAGCCTCGGAGAGGCAGATGAAGTACAGCACCATTAGAAAAATAAGTCTCTGAAGTCTCAACGTCAGGGAAGGATTGCCCCATGTTTGCAATTTCTTTTCCCGAGAACTGTTAAATGATTTCTAGTATCAGAAATAGAAAGGACAGTTACACCAAAAATATTTTTGTGTATACTTAGAGGAAGTTTGTGTACAGTCTCATGAATTCATTTACATAATGCATGTGCACTAGCAGAGAGAAGTGTATAAAGACAGTAACCGCAAGAGGTGAGTCTCTAGATGAGCATCAAAAGCAATTGCTCCTTCCTCTGCAGCTACAGTTTGGGCTTATGAAAGATGGGCCTCAGTCCAAGATGATTGGAGAGGAATATTAGGAATTATTTCATTATAAAATATATTTCTGGCCTGATCCAGGGACTGCTGAGGTCATCAGAAACATACAACTGGTTAGGTGAGAGTTCCTGTAGCAGTGAAAAGTCTATTGCCCCAGAGTCATTTGAACAAATCTAAAACAATTTTAAAAGAAATTGTAACCAATATTTCCATTCAGGGGGAAGCACTGGGTACCAGGGTTCTCCCAAAGCAGGCAGAGAAGGTCTTGATAAAATCAGGATTAGAATATCAGTCTTGTTTATCAGACAATTATTCTATTCATTAGTCATGTCTGCTTTTTAAAATACTGTTCCACTGTGATAGATACTGGTACAGAACCAGCTCGGAGTCTTAAAAGATAATGTGACATTTCATTTATAATAATAATAATGTCCTGTTTAGCCTGACTGACATTTTTTCATTTTCACCTTCCCCAGCATGTCATATACTTTGTGAAGTTTATTATTTCATACTTAATTCCGGATGTATCAGAAAAGACCAAGAGCAAGGTCAAACGAGAGAAGTATCTAACGCAGAAACTGCTGCATGAGAACGATCTCAAAGTTGTGAAAAAAAACATGGGAAAAATAGCCGACAAAATTATCAAAGGAATAGACAGCTCTTTCCGACCTAAAGCTGAATAAGTACTTTATTATATGGAATAACATATTTAGCCAACTAACACCTGCCCAGATATTACCAGTAGCTAATCAAATACTTTGGATTAATTGCCTTTACTAAGCACTGGGTTTTTTGCAACTGCTACCTGCTCATTTACCTGTTTCCTTTGGACAAATGCAACCACTGTGACTCAGATAAGAGTTATCAATTTTTTAGACAGCTTTAGTAGGACTTTTGTTTTAACATGTGAAGATAAAAATTATTTATCATCCTAAGACGATGCAGATTCATTCTCAAACACATTGAATGCTTTCCATTTTATTTAGGCATCAGCTATTAGATCTCTCATTTGACTTGAATAAAACCTTAAGAACAGAAATGATTTGTTGTAAGAATACCATCATGTCTTCGAAGGAATCTTGATTACTTGCTCATGCAAACCCCAACAAAATGAAGAGGAAAAGCCAAAATGTGAAGGAAAGAGAAGAAAAATACAACTCAAAATCATGCTGTTAAGCCATTGGAATTGACATACTAAGCGCTGTTCTGTGCTACACTGAATTAGCTATGCATACTGAGACATAAATGGATAACAGGATATTTCAATTAATCATGGACTTGGATCACAAGAAGCAGCAGGACTGTAAGCCCATCCTGTTCATCAGTCTCTATGTAAACAGAGAATTGCCTTTGAAATCAATGCATACAAACTAACTTTACAGCACTCCACAGGAGTAGAAAACTCAGGCATTTTATCTTTCCCAACGTCAACGTACTTTCATTAGTTCGCTCGCCCATTCTGCTCTGAATGACCATAGCCTGGAAGGTCTCCTACCTGTAACAGTAATGAGCATTAAAAGTCTTTTCACATACTATATCGATATTTGTGGAGGGCTGTCTTTTGCATTTCTCCCACAACAGAGACACTGTGCTCTTCCCTGATAGATTTTGACATAGGAAGAATGTGCAGCTGGACCTGTTGTGATACAAAATTGCGTGATAAAGTGAATTCTGACAGGACCATGAATCTGTTGAAACTGGAGATGGAGTAAACCACTTAATATGCCTTAACCATGTTATGAAACTTTAAATAAATAGGAAGAATGTTAGAGGAATGGATGCATGTGCTAGAGCCATCTTCAAACTAGGCTGCAGATGTCCTCGGCTATTGTTGTTCCAGTTGCAAACTGGGAGTTAGGGAATTACAGATTAAACATGTACGTATAGCTTTGCTCCACTTTGTGTCTGCAGCAGTGATAGTCCAGATTATTAACTTGCTTTCGCTTTTAACAGTTTTAGGGGACCAGTTTTCTACAAATTATGAAAATCAATATCTTGTTAAAAAAAGCAAAGCATGCCTGTACTGTGTAAACCAGGTGATTGGTGTTAAGTTTGTAATTTTGTACTCTTCTTAAATGTAGAATTTTTAGGCAGATTATTCATGTAGCTTTTTTGCATATTAATGATTTCATTTGCAGAAACTAAGCAGCATTTATAGGATGTGTTTTATCCAATTAATAATCAGAAGGAATCAAATGTGTGAATTTCCAAATACTGACTGCTATGTACCTCAATTCTGTCCTTTGAAAGGGCATCATTTAAACAGAAGAGGTAGCACATGAGGGGAGTCGTTTCAGCAGTCATGATACACAAGCTTTCGCTCAGGGGGACTTTGCACGATTGCATGGAAGAGCATGAGAGGAAAGCTTGGTTCAAAAACCAAGCAAAGATGAAAGAAAGAAACTCGCATATTCCAGAGAACCACTGGTGTTTCTGACACTGAAAGACTGAAGTTTACTTAGTATAATGCCCAGAAAATTTTGCAAAGTCACCACCTGAAGACAAAAAAAGACTCGGCATAGAAAAACAAGATAGACCATGACGATAAATGACAGTCAGCCCGTGTGGCAATGGAACCAGTGCTTGTTTGCACAGGAAATTCTACCCTTTGCCATTTGTTTTGTTTCATTAGAAACATGACTATTCTATCGTTTCCCAGGAAGCAAATATAAATTGGGCAGATCAACAAACACTCAGAAGTTTCTAAACAAGGCAAAATTTTTATCAAAATGTACCCCCTCAATACTTACTTGACCTTTTCACCCAGATCACAGCATGGCTGGGTTTGGAAAGGACCTCTGGAGGTCATCTGGTCCAACCCCCCTGCTCAAGCAGGGCCATCTAGAGCGGGCTGCCCAGGACCGTGTCCAGATGACTTTGAATATCTCCAAGAATGGAGACTTCACAGCCTCCGTGGGCAACTGTGCCAGTGCTCCGTCACCCTCAGTGAAAAAAGGTTTCTTCATGTTTAGAGGGAATCTCCTGCATTTCGATTCATGCCCATTGCCTCTAGTCCTATCACTGCATACTATACCAAACCTGTTTAAAAAAAATTTTGTCCAAAAAACTGTTAAATGGAACAATTTTAGTGAAGTACTCAGGACTTCCCTGTACAGAATGAGTTTGGTTAGAAAGATCTGTCAGCTCCTTGCAGACTTGGAGCTTTTGGGTTTAGCTTTAAACCAGCTCTTCCACCTCTGCAGCTGTGTTCAATTGAGATGCCATTTTCATAACCCCACCAGTGACAACAGTGCCAGTGTGCCTTAAACACCCTTTCAGATGCAATGTTGGAGAACTGGGACAGTCAAGGCATCCTGTGATAAAGGGAAAAAATGCAGAAAAAAAAAATGAACCATTTTAGGTAATTATTTGGGCTTAAGGAAGCATTTATTGCCCTCTTTGAAAGGTAAAGGGACTAGGAAACAAAGGAATTAAGTGCTTTGCCTGGGGCCACACTGTGAGCTGTGGCAGAGTTTAAGGCTGATTTTCAGGAGTGCTTGGTCTTTTGCTTGTTTGGTTCCTGTGGCCTCTTGCATCTGTCATTTTTACTTCAGTTGACAGTGTTTTCTAAAGGGGGAGTTGGCCCTCAGTGTCACGGAGAGTTACTATTCCTGCCTTTAAAATAACGGTTAAAAAATATGCTATATCAGGGAAGTGTGTATATCTATTGGGTTCCTCCCATCATAAAATCCTAATCAGCTTTGGGTGTGCTTCTTCATTACCATTTTCATTCTAGTCTTCCACTTGTCCCAGTTTCCTAAGCAGTGCTTCCCATCACAGACTGATGTCAGAGTACATGGACTGGGTTCCTCTTGGTTTGAAGTGAACCAGAAGGCAGGGTTTAGATATGCACTTAATGGTGTCTGACAAGCATATAGTCCAGAGAGCTAAAACCAGAGCTAGGCTGAAGAGAGCAGTAAGCCCTGTGTGGGTATCAGCTAGGCAACACCACCTTTTTACTCTAGTGATTTGCTTCTCAAGTGCCACGCTCCTTGCTCATGTAGCTGTACCATTACATTTCAGAAGACATTATGTCAGGAATTCAGTTCAGTTTGCCATAAGCACAGTGTTATTCGCACAGTTCTGAATGCGAGAGAAGAGGAAGACCAACAGAGTGCCTAATACTTGGATCCCTGAAGCTATGCAATTTCTGTAGCCTCTGCCTCCAGCTGCTGAAATGTGCTTTGCTTGTACACAGGCAGCTCCATGAAGGTATCAGATGCTAAGATGGGGAGTGTGGGGCAGTTGCCGATATATGGATGTTCGTGACTTCTTTTTTACAATAATACTTACAATAACATTTAAGGATTTGGTTGAAGGGAAAATTAACATCTGTTTTAAACTATGAATCAGTTTTACTCTTTTTTACACTTTATATGTAGGCCAAACTCTTTTTACAGATTTGTTGAATGGGCCAGTGACCATTTCATTGCCTTAACGAGCACCACGTTACAGACCAATGCCACTGTTTCAGATTCTGTGTATGTTGATAAAATTCAGAATGTAAGAATGTATTTTTTCTAAGAATGTTTGCTACTAGCTTCTGAATATTAAGATTTCTTTATATTTATTGTCATTAAATAAAGTCTATTTTAAAATAACAGTACGTCTGATGTTCCATTAGCATTGTTTGTTTGTCTATGAACCATACTGATGCTGCCAGGTGCCACATTTAAGTTCTTACGGTGTCATCCTTGTCTAATTTCCATATTCTTACTCTTTTTTAATCTTTGTCCATTAAAATGTTACTAATACTGAAATTTATCTCCTAGTTTTTCTGCATCCTCTAGATGGAAGTCATTCCTTTCAGCACCAGGTCGATGTCAAGGACCATTATGTTCTCATACAAATAAACAGTTTAGGTCTTCATACCCTTTCACTCCTGTCATGATAAACCCTGTGTTACGTTTCAGAATCATTATTTATTTCTGCTTCTGGATCAAGTCTGTGATGCTCACCGCTTAAGGCAGTCCAGTCTCTCCCTGCCATCCAGCCATCAGCTCCTTTCTGCTTATGCTCTGACTCTTCTTTTTTACTTAGAGGAAATGTTTTTCTAAGACATTGAGAACAGGAAGGTTAGTGAGTAATTTTAAGCAGAGACTTTCTTTGCGTTAAGGTGTGTTGCTTTCATTTCCCTTAGGAATTCTCAAGATCTGCTTTCAGTAGCTTTATGATAGTTGTGGAAGCAGAGGTACTACCCCTTCCAACCTGTTTTCTGCTGACTAAGGGCTATGTGTCACACAGATGTCAACACCCAAGCTGTTCTGTCGCTGTTGAATCGATTTGGCTTTATCAGAACAAGAACGATGATGAAGCATAACAAGAATTGTTGTCCTAAAAGCAAAAGGATGCAGTATCATCCTAGGCCAAATCTATATGAGGATGGTGTGTTTTAAAATTGACTGATATATTAAAACCCCTTCAAGTAACAGGGTTTAATATTTTTCAACTTAATACACATATAGCCAAAGTAGCATTTTAGTTCTGGTGGTGCCTGCTTAGCTTTAATTCTTTCAGTCACAGAATGGATGAATTGCACTTGTTTTGGATAGCCAGTAAGTACCAGACAAAAGCAAGCTGTGCTCAGCCCCACCTGATACACCTCACCTTCTCACTGCACTCCATCTGCACATCACCAGAGATGTCAGCAAAGGTATCAGCCATTCACACCAAGACTAGATTTTTCTCTGGTAAACCCACCTGTCATTTCTGGTCTGCTAAATAAGGCTGTGTTCCCTATACAGGGGAGCGTCACTGGGGGCTGCAATCTTTATTTTTATTTGCATTTATATAGACCTCAACCATGGATCAGTAACAAGCACAAAAAACCCACAAAAGATATGGATTTAGTTAATCATAAAAAATTTCTACATGGCTTGGGGCAATAATTTTCTCATAAGAAAATAATGTACATTAATAGCCTAGTGATAGTAACAAATTCTTTCCAGGAAAGCTGAAGAAGGTGGGTTTTATTTACAAGCTGGATGTGCATCAAAACAAGAGCCTTCTAAAGTTGCTTTTTGTAATTTCTATTGCATTCTCTGATACAACTATCCTGTAAAATAAGTGCTAAAATTGCTGGGATTAAAGTTACTGTTGGTCAGTTAGCAATGATGCAAAGAAATTAAATTACTTCTCTTGCCTTTAGAAAGGATTCAGTAATTCTTTTGTTATTCCAGGCAGTCCTGTCCCACGGTAGGGAAGTGCACATGTGCATATATATATCCTCTTTCAAGCGCACAGACACGCATGTACACACTGATGGGTGTTCTGCCAGCTATGAAGAGTGTTAACTCCTGGTCTGTCTCACACTGCAAGATGCTCTTTTCCAGTTAAAAAAAAAAAAAAGAAAAGTCTTCCATCCAATTGTATCAAGATATATTATTCTCTATAAATATATAGGCTTTGGTAATCTGCTAAATGCTGAAGAGAATAAGAAAAAAAAAAGAAGAAAAGGCACATGACATAGACCACAGAGAATCCCACTGCATTCCATGGTGCATTGAGCACAAGCCAGGAAACCAAAAAGGCACCTCTAGCATAGGAAAAGAGAGTACAGGGGAATTCTTAAACTGTACAACACAAGGGAAATTACAGCCAACTCTGATAGCTTTAACACAATACCAGGTATTTTAATTTTTTTAGATATTCATGTAGTATCCACATAGGCCTCACTTCATTTCTCTGCTTCTCAGCAGACAAGTGACTAAATAAGCTGTGCTGGAAGCAGCTACCCGCGGCTATCGCCTTACCTCCCCACTCTCTGTTATCCTGTTTGGCTCCCAGCAACTGGTCTCCTGTTACAGTCATATTGTGCTCACCCATGCAGTCATTTTCTAAACTGGTCTGGCTGCGCAGAGCAAGCAGAGTTACATGTAAGCCTCTGTGGCAAGGGCGCTGCAAGATTCGCTTGCCAGAGCGCACAAGTCAGGGGTCGTAGTGACTGCACCCCCAGCATGGCGTTCGGCCCTCCAGCGAGGGCCACTGGCACCTGTGGTTTGTCACATCCTTGGGTTCTACAGGGCTGTGAGCAGCCTGGCTACCAAGAAGTGACCCAGGAGTTAAAGTTACTGGTCCCATTAAGGTGTTTTGCTGGCAGTGCCAGCACACACACAAGGCCTCTGCCTCCTCCCAGCCCCCCCGAGGCTGCTTTGTGCCAATCCCTCTGTTTGTGCAGCTGTGCACCAGACCAGGCAGAGAACTGGCAGCTGTGCTGGCACAGGCAGCTGTGCTGGCACAAGCAGCTGTGGTGGCGTGGGTGGCTGTGGCAGCTTGGCCAGCCTGACCAAAGGTCACATGGAGTGCCAAGTCGGGGACAGGGCAGTGGGGGAGGCAGCCCAGCAGCTGAGCAACACCCCACAGGGATCAGTGCGGTCTGGGCTCCCCATGATTATCCTGATGCGTTTTTTTGAAAAGAAGGGACTTCCCTGCCTGCCTGAGCTGGTTATCCAGCTGACTGGGCTGGGCTGTGCCTTTAAGAGTCTCTTGCACAGCTGCTAACAGGCAGGGCCGGTCTTGGCACCTGATCTGGGTCCTCTGAATATCCCTATTCAGGGGTAGCTATTGTACCTTGAGCTCAAGCTTCACCTGAAGCCAAGGGAATTTTTCAAGTTCAGACATGCCCTCTGGGTGCTCATAACTTTAACTATACAGAAGATTATACAGATGGTTAAAAACTGGCAGAATTGACCCCATAACCGTTGTCTTAAATACGGGTTTGCAAAGAATACGGCATTGTTACTTCTGAGATTGCCAAAAGGTCACCTGGTCTCTGAAAACCCCAGGACGACCAGGGATTTGTTTGAGGGCAGCCTGCAGCAGGCTGCTGTGCAGCTAGGGGCAGAGGTGACACCAGACAGGGGATTTGCAGGAGGTTTTGGTCAGAGGCAGAGGTTGTAGGGTGAGGGAAACAGCAGCTCCATCCCCAGGCGTACAGCCCCCGCAGTTCCGGCACTGACAGCAATGCCAAAGCAACAGCGGAAAAATTCTTGCCGTATCTGCTGTTAATTAGTAACTACTTAGTTCGATCTAGGAAAGGCAAAAAACAGATCTGCCTGTCATGGAGTATGGTACTTCCAGATTTAGGAATAGGTTAGAGACCTGTTATAGTGCAGAGCAGTTTTCTTCTAAAGAGGTGCTAAATTATCCTTTTTCTCTTAAAAATATATACACAATATGCACATTTCGTATTATATCACTATTTTCACACACAACTACAAATAAAAGGGCTGCATTTGTGCTCTTTATAACTTAAAGTTTTAACTGAGAAGCATAAATACAAAAAAGAAGCCAAACCGATTTTCTTGTCAGGCTGCTCCCATACTTTTTCCTCAGTGATCTGTAAGGGGAAAAAAAATGCCACCATCCCCCAAGAGGAACCATTAACAAATCCTTTCTTATCTTGCAACTGAAGTAATGACATCTTATTGACAGGGCAGCGGAACAAACAATGTCTTATTGAAAGCTCCAGTGCTGGAGGATTTGGGCTGTCCTCTGGACTTGCAACCAAGTAATGAAAACAGGTTTTGCAGCTAAATCAAAGACAATGACTGTTCTAGTGCTCCAATGGCCTATGGCAGTCACAGACACAGAGAAGCTCTGTGCATAGCTCACCGAGGTATCACCCACACTGCAAACTCAATCACATACAGAGACCTTACTACAAGAAGGATGCCCAAAGTATTAAACAGTTAAAGTATGTTCTATGGTACATATGGGAACAGTGCTGGAACTTTTTCTCACCACTGCACTTGACGTATGGATGGACCTGGAAATACAGGTCCATTCATTTCTTACAACCCGAGTTAGCCTTATCAGACTCTGAGGTAAGTTATTTGCTATCTTTTGTACCTCATCAAATTAATTGGATCAGCTGTGGACATTTTTGACAATTGAACATGAGTTGGTGATTTGGGTTTTTTCTGTGTCTGTGTATGATCTTATTAAAATTATTAATGTATCTTTGTTCTTTAGATAGATTGTCCTTTCAGGCTCCTCTCAGCTTCTGTGAGTAAGAAGAGATTTTTGCAAACTAGGTACCAGAGTTAAGTCCATTGTATACACATGGATTTGTACAGCTGAAAAATCAGACATAAAATGTAACTGCGCCTCTCAAATTCATCCAAGCAAAGGAGAAATAGGCATACAGAAAACAGATATGTTGTAGAACTACAGCCCACAGTTTCAAATAATCTAAGCTACTTCAGTCATGTTCAACCACCTCCTGTGTTCCCAAGCAAGCTTTCCTGCATGTTTTCTCTGCTGTCATTTCTATTCATTTGACATTGTGGAAAACTAGCCCAGCATGCAAAATTGGGAGAGACCAAACCAAAACAGTATAAATACTGAATATTCTCTGCCAGTCTAGCACACTGAACCAGCTCATTGCAGGGTCAGATGGACAAAATTGCTGGTGCACAAGAGCAGGGCATTGTGGCAGAGCACAGCAGGGTAGAACAGCAGCAGCCGCTTGAATTGCTTTGAATTCTCACGGACCCACGTCTCCTGGATGGGGAGGTGGAAGAGGCAGCTGATGGGGTCTGACTATCTCTGCCACCAAAAGGATCCTCAGTCCCTCTCTTCATCAGCCTTCATGGTGCACTTCTGTGCAGTATAACTCAGGCCCTTTGTGAAGACAATGCAACTCACCAACCCAGCAGAAAATTATCCCCATTTTGTACCTATTCGGTTTTATTCTGGATACGCAAGTTAAACCAGCTCCTCACAGATCCAGCCAGAACCACAACCAGTGCAAGGGGTGAGAGAGAGCACACAGTCAGAAGTTAGGGAATCAGATCTGCCCTTTCAGGGGTAATGATATGTTAGATCAGCTGAGCCATCCTCAGCTTTGCACTAGATGAACTGCAGCTCTCACAGTTCTCTTACTTCATAGAAAAGTAACTTGGTTTGCAAATGCTTTTTTCTTCTTGTCTTTATTTGTGTGTTTGCAAAACCGATGCCTCACATTTGTACAGCACACGTATAATAGACTATGACAGAAGTGAACATACTTTAAGAAAGTGCTCAATTAATCAGTATTAAATTTAACAGATTTTAGATTAAATACAAGTTTTATTGTCGAGTAAATAAACATTAATATTAAACACTCCCTGTGCTCAAGCAGGAGTGAGCAACTTGTGATGTCTTAACTTGTGAGTACACATCTTCAAAATGCAGAGTGAGAAGGAAAGTGAAAGGGAACTGAATTCAAATCCCTTGAGGAAGCTGAACATGCACCAAGGCTTGGCCAGGAGGACCTTGGAGGACCTTTGAAGGATTGAGGCTAGTTCTCAGAAGTGGCTTCTGGAAGAAATGTTAACAAATCTGGCAAGAAGCTGGCTCAGGAAGACCACTTGCATTTTCCAGCAATCCCTCTTCAATTAAAGCTGAATTCTCAGGGAAAAAAAAAAAAAGTACAAAATTTAAATAGACAATTTTAATTACAAAAGAAAATCTTATAATAACCACTCAGGATATTCCCAGTGGTTCTTCTCTCATATTTGCTACAATAGCTGCTACATGGGCATTAGTGGCTCTGTACAATACCCTCCCAGATGATCATGCCTGGTTTAATGGGCAAGAGACAAGCTGTGGATTCAGACATTCAAGCCCAAAGAGACAGTCTTCAATGTGGTGGACAGTAGCTCTCCAACTTCCCTGTGCTTCACCCAGAAATAAGATACAACCATTCCTCAACCTTGACTCTGAGGTGGATTGCTGGTTCAGGATTTTCTCATTTGTGCACAACTCAGAACAGTCTGATTTGTCTTGCTTTTACAAAAATTAGAAATATCTGATTCACCCACTTTGAAATCTCAGAATGAGTCATATTTGCACAAAAATTCCCAGTCACTTCTGGTTTTCACTTGGTCTTTCTAAGAAAGAGGATTGACTATACTTGCACTTTGTATTTTATGGTCAAAATGGCATCAGGGCAGCTGTTCTTCCCTGCCCCACACTGGTGGGCTCTCTCAGAGAGCAGCATTCTCAGAGGAGCTGAACCTGCACCACCACATTTAAACCCAACATCTGGCCTCAGTCAGACTCAGACATAAGCCTAAACACTTACAGCTTCTTATCTCATTCTCCTTTTTTTGCTTTATCTTTCCACTGTGACAGAAGTTTCATCTCTTTAAATATAAACATCTTCTGTCTTTAAATACCAACAGCCTCATCTGGCCTATCTATAATTAAGGCACTATTTGAGTACCTTTCTTTCATTTCACAAATGAGTATCACAGTTTAATAAGGATAAAAATCCAACAAATTAATGTGTTGCTCTTTGCATTGATTTAATTTATTCCCCTTGTCTGGCCTTAAATGGCATTACAACATGAAAGATCAGGGTATCCTATAGGTAAAATTTTTGAATGTCCAATATTGGAAGGGTTAGAAAATTATAACTACATAGTCTGAAAAAGTAATTTACTACTTTACTTCAAGAATCTCCATAGTTCAGTTCATAAACACCTTAAGTCCACGTTACCTAATGATTTATCCTCAATTATGCTTCTAATGTGAATAGAAATGTTACATTTGGTCACAGTTTTTAAAACTGATATAGATAAGTCTGATAAAATCTTTTCAACAAGTCTAACTGCAGGACCCTAAGGTACATCACAGCTACTCTTGAAACAGCTTTCCAAAAAAGAAATCTCATGTTCAGTAGAGCCAAGTAGGATGAATTCGCCTCCTCTCTTTTTTCTCCACCAAAACCACTGGAGCTGTTTGCACTCTGCATTTCCAAAACATCTTCCCAATGAACGGTGCATTTCCATGAAGCAGAAAGTTCTCCAGAATTCTCTGGAACTGTAATTGGCAGGAAGACCAGAAAAGCCATTTTTTGCTTATTTTCCATTTTTTATTTGATTGTCTCAAAGGAACCACAGCTGTACTGCCTTCTGGGTCAAGAAAGTACATCTCCATTGAGCTTTGGCACGGACTTTTATTTTCATGAAATAAAACTTCAGAGAAGATAATAATATTTATTCATAAGCTTCAAATATATTAAAGAAACAAATTAAATAGCAATTGTATTAATCTCTAAAATGATTGTAAGCAAAGAAACACAACAAAGGACACCAGTAATCTGATGAACAGTCCAATGCTTTGCCCTTCTCTAGCAGATCCTGTCTCTAAGGTGACACAAAAACATGCAGTCCAAGATATCTTCTTTCCTTTTTATCTTAAAAATTATATTACCAAATGTACTGAAGTAATGACTGGGAAGACAAACTAGGCTGATACTCATCTTGGGGCATGTGCAAACCCAGTTGGTCTCAGGCTCCCTCCTCTAGCAAGGGACACGGTTGGGTTTGGGGCATTCCTTCAGCCTGGCTGATGGCACCACCACTTAAAAGCACAATTAGAAAAATAGGCAGTGAGGGCAGAGGGAAAGGCAAGCCAGGGGGCCAAGTTTCACCTAAATCAGCATGATAATCACATTTCTTCACAGAACATTGTCCTTAACAGAGGTTTTTCTTAGCCTGATCCTTAATAAAGGGGATAATAGCTCATGAGAATAACAGTCACTGGAGACATTTCTAGTCAGCTTTTGTTCTTGTACTTGGCCAGTTTATGTGCAGCCTAAGGGTATAAATAGAGAAACTATAGAGGGGATTAACAGACTTTCTTTCCTGCACAGCTCATGTGCCAAAGTGATGACTCTATTAGCATTGTTTCTCCTGAAAGGTTTGTTTCACTCTGAAACTAGCACAAAGGCACCAAACCCTTTTTCTGAGGCCTCATTTTCTCCTCTGAAGGGAAGCAGGCTTCAGTTACTGATCTAAATAATTCGAAGTTTATCCTTCCAATTGGGACATCCCAATCAGATTTTCCACTTCACAAACCATCATCAGGGACAAGGTTTCCATGGGGATTTTATACCCCTACAAAGTTTCACATCAGCAGAGTCACTTTTTAACTATAGCATTTTAACAGTTCATATTATTAGATGAACAGGATGTTAGTGATGACTGTGACCTTTCACTCACCTGTGCTAAGGAGACAGCATATAAAGCATCTCCTGTGTAGGTACACCCCAACAGAATGTGAAAGATGATGGGGAAAACAGGCACTTAAAGGTTAAGCCTCACCACCCCAAGTTTTAGGGTCTGGAGCATAGACAACTGTATCTGAGCAAGACACCCTATGATCCTTTTGTAACCGACAGACAAAACCTAGCACTTTTCAGGTGTGATCCTTCTGATCCATTTTGATTCACATTGGGATGTGGTAGATAAACGGGAACTGGCTCAGTTGTCTGCAAGTGGCCAGGCAAGGTTGTATTTCTGCTTCAGTTTTCTATCACACACGCACAATTTCATTTAATAAACCCCCAGCTTCTCAGTTGTCTTTTTTTTCTTTCTTTTTTTATTTTAACATAATCTCAACTTTGCAAATCTTTTTAAAAATGAGGTATTCCCTTTCTAGGGATAGATCTCACAAACACAGATATCACAGGGAACACAGAGAGGCACAGCAGGAAGTGCAGCGACTTCCCATGAACAGCTGGAGAAAACCAACACGACTGCATCCCTCACCAGAGGAGCAGCAGGACCTCGCTCTGCATGAGGCACTTTCTAGGACCCACCAAAACATCTACACATGTGATTAAATATAATCCCAAGTTTAAACACCACTTTGGACTGCCTCTAGTTTCCCAGCATGCCAAAAGAAGGAGCCCTTGCAGTCTATGGCAAACAGTGTTTCCACAGATGCATCATTAAGCAATTTAAAAATTTGATCATTTTGATTTTGACTATCCATGTGGTGGGTAAGGCTCTCTGGTGTTCCATAATCAGCTGTCTGATCCTGTCTGCCATGTGCAGTGCTCAATTTAAACAACTAGAAACCATAGTCTGCATGACAGGGTAATGATTCATCCCAGGTGCCTTGTGCAATGCCAGGATGAAGGCTGAAAGCCATCTACACAGCTAAGTGTGAATTACTACATCATAACTCAAAGTCAGTGGTATCTTTTATTAATCATTTATAGAGCTGCGTATTATTCATATATGCAGAAGCAGCTGTCTCTATCTCTTGCTTTTGTGAGCGATCCGGGGGAGACCAAGAAGATGAAGAAGCAGAAGCCCAGCAGAATCTTCCCCAAAAATGAGGAGGAGAGCTGTCGAAGTAGGTCATGAAACCTCTCAGCAGGTAGATGGGTCCTTCCCTCATTAGGCTATTTTTAAGCAGATAGGACCAGATCCTTAGCTGGTATGAAAGATTTTGGTCCCACCAACTCCATTGCAGCCAGACATATTGACACTTCTTGAAAATCTGTCATGTGTTTATTTAAGTATAAAGAAATATCCCCCCAGCACACCCTAACTACACATTCAAGAGGTATATTGAGTGTGCAGTCACTAAATAGGACATGCGACACACTACAGTAACATTAAAACTTGAATGTTCCTTAAGACATGGGGCCAAATTGCTTTTACTACTGGACAATGAATACATTGTAGAGATGAAGCTGTCTCTATGTATTTATAAAACAGGTTATCCCTTCTTATTCACTGGTCCATGTCCTTTGCTTGCCAGCATATAAGAGTTGCTCTGTAGGACTTTTTCCACTTGAGAACTGAATCTCTGAACCACTGGGGAAGATTAAGAAGCACTCTTGGTTTTACAGAAATCAGCTCCTCCTATTTAAACACCTAATTAATTTCATGCCAAGCATTTCCCAGCTTATCTTTTCAATCTATTTATGGGTCTGATGTCTGCAGTGCTATCTGATAGAGCAAGACCAGCTTGTTTAATTTGTTAACATTTATACATTAACTGGTCTGAGAAGAGGCAACTTTAAGCAATGAACTCCCTATCTCTCAGCTACCTTTAAAAATGAGTAAAAAAAAATTTATTTTTTTTTTACTGCAGCTAAATGGGAACCATTTTCCCTCCCCAGAGAGTTTCTTGGAGTCCAAACTGTTTTATATTCCACAACTCAAGGCAAACTGAAAACCTTCAGAAGTTTTCCAGAAGAGATTTAAAAGCCTGGGAAGAGGCTGGAGTAAAGCATTTTCACGTGGGATTTTGGGAAAGCCGATTGAGGTCCCCATGCCAATGGGCAATCAACTAAAATGAAAATATAAAATTATTTCATTAGAAGAAAGTCAGAAACTCCTTCCCAGCTAACTCTTATCCCAGCTACCATCCCCTATTTGGGCGCTCTCCTGCCAAGTTTGAAGCCAGGGAAGTCTGATTTGGGTCAAAGCCTTTACCATCCCAGAACAGGCCCTTGACATGCACCCACAGTGGGAGGAAGAAGAGAAATGTTCCTCCCTGCTCCTTTTTTCCCTTCTCCTCCTCCTCTTTCCCCCCAGATTGGACCACACTGTAGCCAAGAACTTTCTGCATAAGATTTGCACGTGTGTTAAAAGAAATATATTTTTGCATTAACAGATTCCATTTAGATTAGTCAGTTTAGTAAGGACTAAAAAAAGATAAATAAAAGACTGAAAGATGTTCACTCCATGTAAAGTGTGTGAACGAGCAAAATATTTTTATATATATGTGTTTATATTGATCTCAGGATCCCACAGTGTGAAAATTAATGAAGCCCTAAGACTGACTATTTGTGCTAAAATGCATCTAAGCCCATAACATAGAGCACATAACACCAGAGACCTAAGTTTTCCTAGCTTTGTCTTTCAATTTGACTGAATGTAGTAAGTCTAGATTTTATGTGACCCTTTCCCATTATTGACACTAATATATCCTTTGAGAACATTTATAGTGCAAAAGATGATACTAGCTAGGACTGAACATTTCAATTGTCAGAGTTGGTTTTAAGATAGTTTTCATTTCTCTTTGAGGTTGATTTTCAGTGTTCCGTATCTGTGAAGAAGTATGTTTGGGTTTTATCCTTGCTGGGAGGTTTGATGAAAACCTAATTAGTGTTTTACAGAATTGTGGAATCATAGAATTGTTTAGGTTGGAAAAGACCTTTAAGATCATCAAGCCCCACCATTAAACCAGCACTGCCAAGTCACCTCTAAACCTTGTCCTTAAGCATGACATCTACACTGCTTTGAAAAACCTCCAGGGATAGTGACTCAACCACTTCTCTGGGCAACCTATTCCAATGTCTGATAACCCTTTAAGTAAAGAAATTTTTCCTAATATCCAATCTAGCAAACACCACCACCAACCCCCCCCCAGCACACAACTTGAGGACATTTCCTGTCACCCTATCATTTGCTAATTTGGAGAAGAGATGGACACCTGCCTCACTATAATCTCCTTTCAGATAGTTGTACAGAGTAGTAACATCACCCCTCAGCCTCCTTTTCTCCAGACTAAATAGCCCCAGTTTTCTCAGCTGCTTCTCATAACACTTGTGCTCCAGACCCTTCACCAGCTTCATTGCCCTTCTCTGGACACACTCCAGCACTTCAATGTCTTTCTTGTAGGGGGTCCAAATCTGAACACAGTATTTGACACATTACGAAAAAGCACAATCCACAAAGAACCTTACAATTAAAAAAAAAACAACCCACAACTTGTATTTTTACATCAATTACAAAAATATGTAATATTTTCCGATACATAGTTAACATTTGCTACTCATTTTTAGCTCGGTAATCAAATGACAGGTACAGTACTGCATGAAATGAAGTACTGATTCACATTGCTTTTTAAAGCCTGGATTTATTTTGAAACTCTGTTCTTCATTGTAAAACCAGACTAGTTTTACTAATTCTAGCACAAGTGTTCTCACTGCTTAGGGAAACCCCAGGGTGAAGTGTGGTCCTGCCATAAGGAAGAGTAAAACGTGTGGCAGCACAGAGATTGGGCTGCCAGCTCCCACTCCAACTTGCATTTTAAAATGAGGAAAAGGAGAAGCGAAGTGTTGTAGCAGCCAGAATTTTTTCACCATCCATATTGCCATCCAAAGTCAAGCTTTCCATTTCAGGTCCCACCCTGCAAACTCATCATTGACAGTATGGGCTCAAATGAGGGATCAGAGCCACAAGGCCCAGCACAGGAAGGCACCCTTTGGCTGCTGCTCCTCTCGCTCCTGAAACGCGACAAGATATCCCCATTTCCCTCACCTGCAACAGCCATCAGTTCCACACTATCCACTTCATCTGGAAGAAGCAGCCTGAGGTGGAATTCCCCTAAATTAGGGTTTGTTTTTTTTCCTACAGCTGGAAAAGTAGTGAATGCTGCTGCTTGATCCATATTCTGATGAGCTAAGTGGTTCCCGACTGGGCTGAGGAGAGACAGACCTGGTCAGAGGGATGGGGCCCTCCAAGGACCAAAACCTCTCAAGTGTGGTGTGAAGGCAGCCCCACCAATGCCTCACCCAAAGCCTTTGCTGAATAGTGCAGTGGCCCTGATGCCTCACTCAGCCTGTGCTAGGATTTGAAACACCAACAAAAAACAGGAATAAAGAGTACATAACCCTACTCTATTTCCAGGGCTGGTAAAGGGGTGGCTGAGAGCAGGTGCATTTGCTGCAGGCCTCTCCTCTGCCCTTAGGTCTGACCTCACTTACCAGGAGGAACTGGGAGTCTATGGTTCTAGAAAATTCTCCTCCAGCATCCAAGATAGCACTTGTATGTAACACTCAACAAGTGCAGAACATGTGGCTCACACCTCTGCAGTGACAAAGAAGAAGATTTTAAAAGGACTTACTATAAACTGTGTGACTCACCCAGAGCCGGGCTCCACAGCCTTTTTTCCAAACTGAAAACCAGGAGCTGATGAGATACTTGGTTGCTCTCTCACACTGTTGTGAACTATTTCTTCAAAAACATCCCTCTAGGACTAGTAATGGTAATTTAATGGACTGTTTCCTTCAATATCCACTGTTAACTGAATAAATGCTATTCAATTTACCTGTCTGATGCATTAGGAGACCAATTTCTCCACATGTAAGGCAAGGCCTTTAAGTCACATACCACTCTGCCCTTCATCTAAAGGTGCAGTATGGAGTTCACTGCACTTTTCAAAGACAGGACAAAGAGGAGCAAGGCAGCAAGTGAATTATTTTCCTGTACTCATTTCTCTATCATGCTTCTGATTTTAGGCACTTCCTTTTTAGTGAATTTAACCCCCCTACTCCCCGCCACCCCAGCTCTCAATCCTCCCTCCTTTTAGCTCTAGTGAAAGGCAGCTTTAATAAAGTTCAGAATCGACCGTAGGTCAGAGGCAAACCTGCTGTGAAACATCAATGTGTTCCCAAATGACATGGTGCTAATGACAGCAGGGCAAGTCCTGCTGGTGGCTGTTCCCCATGGGGAGATGAGGAGAAGCCCCTTCACTTGCAGCCCCACCACTGCTGGTAGTACTGAGCAGACACGACCGCCTGCCCAGCCTTCAGCAGTCCAGCCCCATCGTCCAACAAGCTAAAAGTCTCAGAGTTGCCAACAAAAGCATTTACAAAGGCAAAAATGAAGTTATTTAAGCAGCTTATTTCTGCCCCCCTGGGTTAGATGCAGTTATGATGTGATCTCATATAGGGTCTATTGCTAAAATGTAGCCTCTGTTGAAAATGGGCTGCAAAATAATGTTGTTAGTGAAGGTATTAAACAGTTATTAGCAACATTCTTTCAGCTGAGAACTAAACTATATGGAATGGAATAAAGATGAGGGCATTTCACAACTGAGGTAGCGCATTTTACACTATAAATTTCAACATGCTCTCATGCTACACGAGTTATGTTAAATTATTTTTCCTATATTTGAAATTATCAGCTGTTCCCTCTTTCTTTAAACGGGACATTCTCTCATTAAAAGCCTATTAACATGAAAAGGAACTCCACTTCGAATGTTAATAAAATACAAATACATTAATTTGTTACACTTGTCTTCCTTCTTTTGTTTTGGCCAGACGCATTTCTAGAGATTAGCTGGTATGGCAGGAGGGTTAAATAGCAACCCCTCCTCACTTGCAGCATTGCAGGGCAGTTTTCTAATGCCTTTATAAAAATAATTTGCCAGATATCTCTACAGATTAACCTTTGTATCCATATTCTGAAGAGTTGCTTAGGAATCTTTCAAGTTGGGAAAATCTCACAAGATATGAAGACGATTATGCCATGTTCTCTACCATTTTCCTACTGAATACGCTTTGAGAAAATTTTGTTTAGTCTAAAAGCAAGTGACTTCTACTCTAGAGAAGCACAAATATGCAAGACGTCAGCTCAATAGATGTGAGCCAGAGTTAGGATGCAAAAGCTTATATAGTCTGAATTATAGCTTTAAAAAAGTAAAATATACGAACACTTAATTGCAGAAGTTCATCTGAAAAAACATTGCAATTGTTGCATGACACTATTACTTCTACACTTGACTTGCAAATGATCTTTCCCTTCTTCACATACATTAAAATAGAAAAAAAATGGCACCCTGATATTTGGGACCTAAATAAGCATTCCTACACTCAGTCATCAGAAAGTTCATCCGATGTAACACAAACAGGTTACTCAATTTTCACATAAGCATCACAAATCCACCCAACCCGCAATAAACTGCGATCTGTCCAACTGCCTAAATTCCTTAGATAAACTCACATAAGCCAGGTTAGCATGTACAAAGGCCTTGAAAACACAGAGGAGCAGTCACAGAGGGCTATCAGATAAAGCAACCCAGCATCTACTTTACAGCTGCTATCTCTCCCCAAATCCCCCCTAACGACTCTGCAAGTGATTTCAAGTGAAAAGGCATTAATTGGGTCCGAAAAATGAGAAGAAACCAGAACAGAAATGTAGGAAAATAATACAGTAAAGGGAATTTAAAAAATAATGAAAGAAAACGTGTCTGCAGAATGCATCCCATCCAGCTCCAGCTGCTTCACTTTGAACTTCGGGGGTGCTCCAGTTTTTGCAGGGAGCTCACCTGCAGCCTCAGCCGTTGCTGGAGTCAGTCTGAAGCAGCTGGCGGAATGGCTACAGCCGAACCTTTTGATATTAAAAGTAAAGACTCTGGCAGGAGGAAAAAAGGGAGTCCCTTCCACACAATCTGTTCTTTTCCGAGGGAAGGCTGTTGTTATATTGTTTGAAGAGTTAAGCATTGTAAAGCTCTGTGACTAGGGCTGTACACTACATGCTTAAGCTAAAAATAATTTTTAAAAGCTAATCAGAGGAGGCTGTGTATCATCAGCGAGGCAGTGCAGAAGCTGGACTGGTAGGTTATTTCTTCCCGTAAATGCTTACAAATTTGAGTTTGTTTTTAAAACTAAATGGCACTTCAAAACACAGGAGATTTAAGAATAAAATTCGCATTAGCAGCTGTTAACAAGAATGATCAGTGTAAATCCCTTCACACTAAGACAAGAATAAACTCCTGGAATTCAAAGATACTCTAAAGAAGAAAGAGAAGTTACAAAGAAAAGCCCCAGAGACTCAGACCTCCCAACACAAACCGCAGCTGGCTGGGAGCAGAGATCTACCACTGATCTCCACGCTCAGTCCCTGCAAGCAGGTCCTGATTCCCCAGCATCTGCTTGGCCCTTCCCATTTCCCAAACAGCCACCTCTGTAGGTGTTTGCTGGGGAGTAAAGGACCAGCCGGAGCACCTAGTCCAGGCATGAGAAATGGATTTTTACCATTTCTGGAGCCTGCCAGGTTAGAAAGCCACATGTTCTGTGAGAAAAATACTGAGCAAAAGGTGAGGAGGTGGCATTCCCCATCCTCGCTGCTGCTGAAGCTGTGCAGCAAAAAAAAAGAAAAAGTCATAGAACGAAGTACACTGCCACAAAATTGCGTTTACTGAGAAAGTACAGCGCTATCATTGACTGCTTCGGGAACTCGTTTGAGTGAATCCTCAGAGATGGTTATGATGGTTGTTTCCCATGAAATAGAGGCACAAGGTGGCATGTTTTTAGGACTTTAGTCTCATGATGCCTCACCATCACTCAGAGTTACCAAACATCAACTGAACCGTGGTAACTGATTATGCATTTCTGCTGCCAGTCTACTGTAAATGTGTGAGAAACTGTGTTCGCTCTGACCCACTTTCATCACTCTGTGAGATACTGCTTTCCACACTGACCACGGGATACGTGCACACGCTAGGTCGACTCTCACAGCTCAGATGATGCAGGATAATGGATTGACTAGGAGCTACCTCCCTAGCGTGGCTGATGCTTCAGACATCTCAGCCTTGCATTTGTCTGGGAAGCAAGTTCACTGTCTTGTCTTTGTGCATCCCCTCTCCCACCCAGGGAACTGTGCATCCCACAAAAGCAGCCAAGCATCCTCCCACGTACTGGTGCAGGCTCTTAGTAAGTGAGAGACAATTAAGGGAAATTAACTTTTCTTTCAGCAGTGAAAGCAGAGGTCAGGTCTCCTGTTTGCCAGCTGATATTATAGCCCTGCAGCATGAAATAGGGTACTCCTAGATCTAAAAGAGCAAGTGAGTGCAAACTTTGTTCTTGGAAAGCGAGCAGCACCAACAGAGCAACAGGTTCTTAATCAGTTTATCAGTTATCAAATTGCTCATCAAAAAAACCCAACTTACCTCATAATATTGAAACATAGACTCAGAAACAGTAATATAGACCTCTGCCAGGCCAGGTACAGCCAGCAGGCCCAGTCAGCCTGCTCTGCGCTGTGTGCACTCCTTTGGGACTGATGCATATTTTAAACAGGATGCCTGGACTAGTTTTAGCTGGGAAAGATGTATAGCATGTCTTATCATCTACCTGTTTATCAAAGTGGTTGTAGAAGATATATATTTTTATATATAAAAGGATTTAAATTACCTCAAGCAGAAAAAAAACCATAACCCCAAACCCTAAATTGAGTGTCTTCCAACTAAAAGCAGCACCCAGTAATCACTTGCTTCAGTAGTAATCAGCCAGTTCAGTTTGCCATCAGCAGATGATTATTCCTGTTTTTTACCATGCTAGGTTTTTGCTTGCATGGCGAATCACATCACCTCAACTGAGCCCAAGGCAAACACCAGAGGTATATAGGAGGTGGAAGTAGAAACAGTGGGGTGCAGAGCGCTCCCCCATTTAGTTAGAGAAGTGAGCTACTAGAAAAGTTCAATACATTTCAAGTAATATTAACCTACTTCAAATCACGGCTTTCAAACTTCAATAACTTTGGTGTTCTGTTAGTCCCTAATTGACCTAGAAAGGTACTAAGTGGTCTTCTCAGCCATAGGAATGACATGTTACTAAGAAAAGATAGATTTTGAAACAGCACAGATAACCCCTTTTAAAAGCACTGACATTTCTCTAAAGTGAAATGATTTGCAAAAACTTCTCTTCTGGACAGCACATAGCTGGCTTGGGAGCCAAGGTGGGAGCCAAGGTAGGAGCCATTCTCCTATTGGGGAAGAGATGAATAACTAAGGATTCAGGGTGGCTGTATGGCCCTGGATGCAGACACAGAAGTATAGGAGCTGCAGCCATGGTCCATCCCACCCTGCCCATCCCACCTTGACAACAGAGAGAAGGTCAGCATTACACAAGAGATACACTGCATTAAGCACAGGCAGCATAATTCATGTGCCACATTAGGATTCCTCCTAAACCCCAGCTGCTGTAAGCTTTCGGAAACATGCTAGGATACCTGTTAGGAGTAACCAGGGGCAGATCTACAGCAAGAGCTGGGAGGGCAGTGGCCTTCTGATTACCACCACTCACCAGGGCACCCAATGTGGCTCACAGGATGGAGGAACCAGCACACAGCCTCCCCAAGCATGCACAGCTGTACTCAACTTTACCAGCACCTCTTATAATCCAGGAAAGCCTTGTTACAACGCACAATCTCTTCAAACATTATTTACTGTCTGGCTCTATGGATGTTTGTGTATTATGTGGAAATAATACATCCCCTTTCCTCTGGCTTGGAATATGCTGTGAATTTCTGTGACTACTCCTATTTTCATGAGTGAGAACAAGGACAACATCTGCCCCTATCCTACCTTCCTTATACTAATGTTTTTCAGCCTTTATTCCCCAAAAGGCAAAAGAGGCACAGGGCAGAGAGCCCAACTGTGCTGACAGCCAGCAGGGAGACACAAGGAGCAGCAGCTTAGTTTGATTATGTTGTCATGGATCTCTAAAGGTCCTTTAGTGGATCACAAGGGGTATGTGAAGTCCTTCTAGACTATTTATTATTTTGTCTCCTTTTCATTTTCCTCATCTCTAAAGGAAAAAACTTCAACCTTATCAATCTCCCTTGATATGAGAGCTTTCTCTGCTCCAGCCATGTTTGTCACCTTTCCCTGAACTCTTTTTAATTCTCTTGTTATTACTTTGAACAAAGATGGATGGAATAGCAGAAGCAGAAGCAGTTCTCCAGCCGCACAACTTGCGAACTGCAGAAAAACAGGTCAAGGCTAGACTGAACTTTGGAGCAGCTCTAGTGAGGTCAGAGGAGTTACCTCAGGAATTGAGTGTACCCTGCAGTTAAGTTTCTTGCCAAAATCCTTTTCCTTAGTATTGCTTAGGCTGCCAAAAGCAACTCTTGATGACAACAGGTTGTCCATAGTGCATGAAACTGAAATAATATCAAATGTAATTTAGCTGGAAACATGGATACACACAAGCTGTACCAAGTATTTTAGCAAAACCATGTCTAAACCTGTCTGCACAGAATTGTAACACCTGATCAGAGAAGTGATCTGGCCATCTCAGACTCCTGTTCTGATCACGGCCAAAAGTGAAGGGACAAAAACCACACATCCGCCTTTTTTTCCCATGGCTTATGTCATGCAGTGCTGTCTAACAGGGTTTAGATCTTCTCATTCTCCATCCAGAGACATTTCCTTGTTTTTATTTTTACAAAATCCTTCATTTTGATGCATCAATCAATATCATAAATTAATAACGTTCCATTCAGGTTATTCTGCTTTTCACTTCCATTTTAAATTGCCTTGTTTTGGCATTATGCTCAAGAGTAAATAGGAGACCTTGGTTTTCTATAACATTTATTAATTTGTGCTTCTTCCACTCCATATTGACTCTATTCATACATTTACTTTTTTATCTATTCTCTGAATCAAACAGCTGTGGTCCCTCCATCTCTCTTTATACAAAAGTAGTTCCAGGCTTTTAGACAATGTCTGTTGGTGTGACAAGACTCCGCTTTGTCCATCTACTCTGTAACATAAAGGAAACATGATGCAATAGAACCAACCTCCTGTTAAGTATAATAATGAGTCATCTTTGTGTATATTCTTGGGCCTCAGGGACTTACAATCAGGCACACAAATTTGGACCGTTATCTTGAGTGGTACCATGCTTCTTACTACACTATAGCCCTGGCAGTACCTGACCTAATCCCATGGCAGCTGACAGCAGTTCTTCCAGCCCTTCTCAGCCCCTGGAACTCTTCTCACCCATCAGTTTAAGGCTACTGTAGGAAAAAAAGTAAGATGGAGACACAATCAGATGAAATGAACTGAGCTGAGCCACATAACAGGGCAGTGCTGGAAAAACTCATCACTGGTCTCTCTCACAGCAATACCTTCAGGTCCCAGTGTTGTGGTTTGAGTCAGTTTCCTAATTCTAACTCAGTCTCATCTAAACTTCATTTTCTGAAACCTAATTTAATGTTTTTCAAACATATTCTCTCTAGAAGTGATAACATGGGACATCGTTATGCAGAAAGGCCAATGTTTATACTTATTCCTCTAGTAACCAAGGCCATCCTTGAGCTAGCAAAAGAAGGCCCTACCTGCAGGGAGGAGGGAACAGGACAGGTGACCCAAAACTGACCAACAGAGTATTCCATTCCGTATACGTAATATATGTCGGTATAATATTGAGAGACCACAAGGGTCTCACTTTCTTCTGCCATGGCCAATGTCCAGTGAGGACCTCTTCTGTCTGTTTGCCCCTGATCCTGGATCTGTGCATTGCTGAATCCAGTTCCTGAGTCGAGCTCCCTCCTAGCTGTAGACCCATTCTCTCATGTCTGCTCTACAGCAGTTGTGGTGAGGTGTAGTCGAGGGGTGGGGGTATGATTTAGATTTAGCCTGCAAGACCTTCCCTCAGGCAGATGTTTTTCACTTGGTTTTTGACTTTGCGGTGACTATACTTGCCTTCTGTATTAAGGATGCACAATGCAATATGGTGATTTGAATTCTGAAGGCCTCTGTAGAGACATAGTTAATAGAGAAGTAACTAGCAAAAGCCAAAATAGTTGTCTAGTGACGTGTGTTAGTGGTGAGCTCAGAGAGGTTTCTACAATCTTGATTTTCTTCATCAAGAACCAAACAAAAAGGCTGACACTAGCCCAGTTTCATGAAAGTTATCCACTTTTTACCAACCCCTGTACATAGTCTGCTCTCCAGCTGTAACCACAGTCATCCTGCAAGTGCCAGCCCCCTCTCCTACCTGTACCAGAACACCCACATCCTTCCCCACCATGGGGCTGGGCTGAGCTGGGCTTGTGAGCTGACCTCCTTCTCTACTGAGGCAGAGAGCAAAGGGCTGCACAGACACAACCTGTCAGCTCCCAGCTGGACTCTGCTGAACAAGAGCATGCCACAGATCTCTGTAACATTTGTAGTCATAGCCAGCCAAAGGGATATTCATGAATTCTCACTTTAAATCCCATTCCATTTAAAAAATGCTGTCCCCAAGAGATTTTTTTCAGTACTTGCAAACCTGCCAAGTTTTTTAACATATAAATAGGAGCATTTAGTAAGAAAACAGGGACATGATTCTATCAAAATACATCTGATAGAAAGAGCTTTTAGAAGAAAAAGCATTGAAAAGATTCACTGCTTTTAAAGAATGGTTAAAACCCATCTTTCATTACAGCAAGACCTAGGAGGAATGGCTTTGATCTCTCAATATTATCGAAGCAAGGGCAGTTAATACCTACTTCTAGAGTAACAGCATTAGCTTTTTTACAGAATTCTTTAAATGACTTCTATGGCCATTAAAGTAAATTGTAAAACACCACTGCATTTACCTAACCAGAATTTCTCCAGCAGATCAGTCCACAGAAGGCTTTAGATGTTGCAATATTGAGTGCCACAATTCTGAACTTCTGGCACTTTCGACTGCCTTCATCTCACTTCATCCAACTTCGGGAACCTTAGTCAGAAACAAAAATCTTGCTAAGTTCCTCTGAAATCAGTGGAGAAGTCTAGACAATAATTTTGGCTGAAAGTTACACAGGACAGATTCAAGATCTTAACACCCACAGGAACAACCAGCCCTGGGTCATGAACCTAGACTCCCTGCTGAATATATGGAGATATCCACATACCTCTGAAAAGGACCTAGCAAAGCCACCAGAAGGAACCCTCTCACCTAGGTGGTGGGGGGAGGGAGGGGGGGGGGGGAGCTGGCAGTGAAAGTCTCTTCTCCCTCAGCCCCAGGAGGCTGCTGATGCAACATTCTCGCTTTCTAGCAGCAGTGAAGACACCCATCCAGGTGTGTGGGAGCCTTTGCTCCACTCTTTTCTCCGTCCAAGACAATTTTAACCTAGATCTTCTTGTGGTCACCAGCATATATAGGACAGTGCAGTCCCAGATTCTCCCAGTAAATTGTTCTAGTTTTTGTGAAGCAATTACATGTCTGTTGGGCTAGTAAGCCATAAAATTGCTCTCTAATCTAGCCCCTTGGAGCAGGAGTGGAAAAGCACCACGTTCTATTTTTTGATCTCATGATTATTAAGATATTTGATATGAAACATTAATCGGAGAAGAAATATAAACCTTGATCTGATTGAAGATACAATGATGTTCAGTGGATATCTGAGAATAACTAGTTTCTCTCATTCAAGAAATTAAGGATGTTACTGGCAGATATGTAGGTGTCTAGAGATGTAGGATCCTGCCAGGGTCAGCTAGCAGCAATGACAGGATTTAAAGTTTTTAAATTGTGGTCTGTCATCCCCATACGCATGTAGGATGTGCTAGAGATACTACTGCTTCCGGATTTTTCTACAACATGAATCTTACGGGGAAGTCCAAAGACTGTGAAGAAGGAAAACAACCTGGGTTCATTTAGTCTTCTTCCCTCTCCCACATATAGATGGAGGTATACACGTAGTCCACTGCCATTAATAACTCAAAAGTATATAAATAAATATGTGGTTTTTGAATGACACAAAGAATGAGCAGACCTGCTATCTATATCTCACTCACCGTGGAATATTGGCATAGCATGTTTGCTAAATAAGATAGATAAATAAATAGGCTTTCACCTAGTGGTCTGAGAAATAAAGCTCACAATGAGCAGACCTGTTTTAAAAACATAAATACACTACTAGGAGAAAAATGTGTGCCAGCTATGACATCACTATCTAACGCTGTGTGTAAGACTGGGAAGAGGTTAGACAAAATAATATAAAGACCATCACTGATGAGAATCACGTATTTGAATCAAGGAAGCAGACCAAGGAAAGTGAAACATCAACATAAGAACAAAAATTGTGAACAACAAAAATTTGGCAGGATAAAAATTAAAACCAAGAACACAGAAAACACAAAAATTGTAGAAAAGAAGAGCCATCAAGGCCATTAACTGACAAAAGAAGTCCCTGAAAAGCATTTTCATGAATTTGTGCATTGGAAGAAAACAGTCTTCTGTTCATTTACATGTACTGCAGGTCTTTTTTCTGATTGCAGAGCACTACAAAATTGTTTTGTGTAATATATTCCTTATTTTATAAAACTCTGATAGAAAATACACACCGTCTCTATATGTATATAAACATATTTTATAATAAGATAACTCATTATTTAACTTCACTGTGAAAATGAAAATGATCTGATTCTCAATAATGAAGAGGAGAATCACATTCAGGTTAATGAGAACATTTGTCTGATTAACTTTCCCTATAGTCAATGACTGGTAATGGTCCATCAGACATCCATGCGTAAGTAGTGTTGCCAAATGAATTCAATCCATGCCAAAACATGTATTTATAGAAACAACCATAGGCCACTAAAGAAAACTTGGAATCACGTTAGCCAATGACCATCAGGAAACTATGATTAGAGCATTCAAACACCTGCACTCTGCATTACTGCATGATTAAGAGTTTACAGTCTCACTGGTATCATGTATCTAGGTGAGAACTGAATCACATGAGGAAAAAGGGTCACAAGGAATAAAAAATCTTCAAAGATTTTAACTTGTTAATGAAAATGATTCTGCACAGCGTAAGTGAAAGAGAATAGTGCTTACCAATTGGCAAATGACATTCCTGTAAGTAAAATTATTTGTTGGTTTTAATCCAGTTAGCAGCAGTGAGGAGGTGTCTGGAAAATTAAATTCCAGTGTGCTCTGATGGAAGTTGGGCTGGAGAAGCCAAAATGAGGAGGTAAGGTTTCTTCCTTTTTTTTTAACAGAGCAGAGGGCATTCCAAGAATGGCGTAGAAAGGAAGGATACCAGAGCACAAATACTTGCGCTGCCTACATGCAGATGTCTCAGACTAGTGGAAATTATTCTCTTTCTTATTACTGAAAGTATAGTATGTGAGCAGAAATGGGTGAACTATCTCTTCAACAAAATAATCAGGAAATAATATGTACCTAATGAAGGTCATTGCTTCGCTTAATCTAATCCACCATGAACAGAATATTGTTCTTTTACAACACAAAAAGAAAGGAAAACATTTGATGGATATAAAAAACATATAGGATCACTAGGAGGTAGATAAAGAATATGCTCTGGTAAGCAAAAGGCAAAACCATAAGGAGGCAGGTCAGAAAAACATTTTGAGAGATTTCTGGATAAAGGAAAAAAAGAAAAAGTAGTAAAACCTTTCTCAAACATTCTGTAAGCTGGCAACCTGCCAGGTAATCAATATAAGTCCACAGAAAAAGAAAAGCTAAGCGTACTTGGTAACCAAAAAAGAGGATCTCAGGGAGATTCCCATTGCATGGGCTTTCCTAGTGAGAAAAAATAGCAGTGGCTCAAATGTAGCAGGGGAAGATTTAGGGCAGATCAATAAAATGGGTAGCAATGAGTCAGCAGAACAGTACCGCATTTCCCTGGGATCGTAAAAGAATTGCAAACTGCAGTGCACTACCCACCACTTAAAAGTTGCTAAGGTAGATGTGAACCCAGTTTTGGAAAAGAAATCTGAAAAAATCCGGAGATTTACAGACCCGTAATTCTGACTTGGGAACATGGTCCTAGGGAACATGGTCCTAGGAATCTTATGATAAAGCATAGAACTAAGAGACACTGGGCAAACATGACACAGTTGACAAAAAATACCATAACTTCTGTAGGAAGGAAGTCCTACCTCATAAACGCACGGAGGTCCTTGGAAACATTCCACGAGAGCACAGATTGCAGTGGTGCTGTTGATATAGTGTATTTGACAAGGTCCCTCCCAAAAGGTTTTTAAATAAATAAAGCTCTCATAGTCAAAAAGAAAGAGCAGGAACAAAAAGTCACATTTTTCAAAAAGGTAGCTTTCCAGAGGAGACCCACCAGCATTTATGAAGCTGTGTGTTCCATTTACCTGTAAATGATATGAGAAAAGTGAATACCAAGCATGGCACAGTTTGCGGATGATACGAAACAGTTTAGGGCAATGTAAACAAAAGCTGCCTGCAACAAGAAAAGAGACAGCTCACAATACAACACATCTGGGATTCATCTTACCCAACCATGGACATCTACATCACAGCTGTTAAAGAAACAGAGACTCACCTGAGGCTCCTTTCATACTCAGTGGAGAGAAACAGGCACTTTTAAGGCTGGATTCCCCTGGTCTGTTTGGGATATATACATTAGAATTGGAGGAATCACAGCCCTAGAAATGCCTCTTTCTTTCTACTGCCCATAGTGGGAGCACAGAGTGATTGGCTCAGACACCATTCATGTACATTTAGTCTGATGAACACCCTCTGAATATGCAGGCAGTAAAATAACTGACAAAATTCAATGTCAATAAATGCAAAGTAATGAATAAGGGAAACAACCTTAACTAGACATGTACAACATAATGGATTTTAAATTGGCTATTACCATTCAGAAAAGAGAACTAGGATTCACTGCTGGTAGGTCTGTGGGAAGCTCTCTGTTAACAGCAGTCAAAGACTGCTTTGTCAAGTGTCGGAGATGTGGGGACTCCAAGTGCATAAAAACACAAGTACAACTTGGGACAGGTCAGGTGGGAGCTTTATTAACCGTGATCACAGCGAGAAAACATTTGGACAGCATCACCCTCTCTGTCCCCTTCCACTCTGCCAAGTGATTGTGGAGACCAAGCCCATAGACTGTGTCAGTATATAGGAAAGGAATAAAAAACAAACCAGAAATGAAATGATGGCATTGTGTAGATGGTGTGAATTTACCCTGCCTTAGCGCTGACAATTCAGTTCCCATCATTTGAAAAATCATTGTAGAAATGGTGCAGGTGTAAGAGAAAGAGAGTGGGACGGTCAAAAATTTGGAACACTTTCCAAATGGGGAAAAATTAAATTATCAGAACTCATTACATGGAAAAGAAATATCTAAGGTCAGTAAAATCATAAGTGGTGTGGAGAAGATAAATGGCTCTTGCTTGTTCACTCTTTGTTGTAATTCTACCAACAAAAATCACTGAAGAAAAATTAAGTCTCGGAACTGGCGTGTTCACAGGAATATTCACAACAGCATCAATCTGAACCTAAAGCTGTGAAAGCTGTGAAACACTCAACTGCACTGCAGCCAGCTCCCAGGAGGTGGTGTGGGTGGGAACAGCAGAAGGAAAATGTTCAAGGGTCATCTATAGGGGAAACCAGACGTAAGAAAACAAACTAAAAGCAAAAAGAAGGGTCATCACACACCCTGCCACACACAGCTGGGAAGGCAGGGCACTGCCCAGAGAGGCTGTGCAAAGTGAAGGATTTAGGGAGCTGAGAGAAACATAAAGCGCGGAGAAACCTTGTGCATAATGGAAAGTAAGTCAAATAAACGTAGTTTCTTAGATCTTCTTAATCCTCTAACAGCATAGTGTCTAAGTAGAAAGACAGCACACTTGCTGGGCTGTCACCTGAGGATCCCTGGGAAGCATGTTCCCTTGCTGTAAGTAGATTATCCAGAGCTGCCTCCAGCACAAGGTCAATGAGTAACCAATCGCCTGGGGTGTCATTTAAGGGACAAAGTTTAAAAGGGTTCCAACAATGCACAATGAAACAGAAAATTGTGACAGAGGGTAGGAAGCACTGAAACACTGATAGATCTAAGAGACTGATCAGAACTGGGATCCTCCTACAGCAAATGACCTCAGAAAAAACATGCAAAACTGCATTGTATTTGTTATATAGCGTACATAATACAGGAATTTGGGAAACTTTCTTAACTGCTGATTGAAGATCAATTCTTAGGAACTGCCAAAACTGCAATTCCAATACTGCACAAAAAAAAAAGCGAATTAGCAGTTTCTGTGTTGGAGATCTTCCAAACACAGATAAGACTATGAAAAATGGTAGAAGAAAAATTTTAAAAAGTAGAAATCTTCTTTCATGTCCTTCACAGCAGGTGTACAACAGCTCCGTGAAGGAAAGAAAGCAGATGTGTTTTCAGCTGTTGCATCTGCTTAGAAATGCATCAGATTATATTCTGTCTTGTGTGAAAGAAAATAATAGAGCTGACTCAATAATTGACAGACTTGTACTAATGCAGGGTTAAAAGAGCATTTAAACTTCAACCTTTGCAGATTTTGGAGAAATGTGGAGGTAATCCTTGCTGGAAAGTGGTACAAACTCAATTTTCCTCATGAAACCGTGCATCAATATTTATTCCCCAGGCAGAAGCAGCAGCAGAGGTCGGGCAGGGGGACAGCAGTGGCTCTGATTTCCCGTGGATCCCACCACACCATGGCTGACATTGAAATGTTCAGCATATAGGCAGGAATTTGCCCAGCCCCTCCATGGGGACACAGCACAAAGTCTCTACGTTGTGGGGTATTGGTTTTATATTTTCCTTTTGCCTCTCCCTTGTTCAAAAACGGATGATGTAAACTTTTGTGGTTAACAGCTTATTTAATAAAATATTGATTTTTTTTCCCTCATGCTTTAGGAAATAGGATCTTCAAACACTTTGATGAAGTACTGTAGTTTCCTCAAGCTCTTTTCAAGGTCTAACTGAAAGTCTAAATCTCAAAACTAAATGTTTCCTATTAAATTATACCCACATCTCCTACAAGTCCTATAAAAATAAAGCATTCCCACCAAGATCATCAATGAAAGAGAACACCACAACTCGTCCAGTTTCTTAGAGGTGAAAGTCCATCTACAGCTACACATGGAAAAATGGCTAAGGAAAATATTCTCACAAAAAGCCAGGAACAAAGCAAAAAAAATCTGCAATAGTTACTTGCTAACTAAAACTAAAGAAAGTGGAAAATAAATGGTAGGAATATCTTCAAAAAAAAGCAGTATGTGTAATTTGGGTAGTATCAAGTAAGTGTAATTAGATTCTACATAAAAGTAGTGTGTACATTATTTACTTCTAACTAATGATTTGTAAACTTAGTATTAGATGTGCTATGAACTAAGGGATATGAATTTGATTTCTCTCTCTAAAAAGAATTCTGAAAACAGAAAGCATCAATCTTTTTTTAATTATAAATGAAAATAAGTGTACCTGCAGGGTTCTGGTATATAATTTAACTGTATTTTATCTGATATTGCAATACAAATATGGAAGAAAGATGGTTAAAGAGAAAATTTTTAAAAATACCCATGGCGTTCCTATTAGTATTCATTATAACGGAGTTAAAATAGAGCCATATTGAAGAGTAACAGTACATTTTGTTGATGATACATAGGAGTTGCAACTCAGAACAGATAAATTCTGAAATAAAAGATCATAATGTGAAATACTGCATGTAGAAAGCACACTTTAAATGTTTGTCATGATCTTTCACGTAAGTTTGTAATTTAATGTTTCACATAAAAAATTACTTGAAATCTGATTCTACTTTCATTTTGCCATATGATTTACTTGAATTAAAAAGGGAATCTAAAATCCTGACAACTTCTTGAACTTTTTAATACCATTTTACCTCTTTCTATGGAGTATCAAAGAGACTGAACCTATGATGACGCTTTTCTGAATCAGGATTTTGAGTTTGCCCATTGAAAAGCATTTGGCTGCACAGTGGCTTTAATCAGCTTTAAATTTCTATCATCACTCAAGTAGGAATAAATGGGCTCCTGGTTAGAAGAGTTTGTGATTTTCAGCCACCTTTAAACTTAATTTATATTTCAGATACATGCAAGGCTGGTGCACAGAACTGAAATAATTTATGAGTGTAGTCTACACGCTAATGCCAACTTAAATCAGCTGAAAGATCTCGTCAGAAATATTGTCCAGAGCACTCAGAGAAACCTTATGCAGATTGCAAACTGCCAGTCTACATGCTTTCAGTATACTCTGTAAGAGATTATGCTGGAGAAAGTCATAGGTAAACGCTCTTATCTCCTCCATGTTATCTGCACTGGCAAAACAAATGCTTTATGTTTTTCTCATTTTGACTTTACACAATTAAGGCTTGCAGATATTATGGGAGAAGCCTGGATAGGTAAGAGGAAAAGGTCTGGCACAATATGGTACTAAAGAAAACTAAAATAAATGTGATAAATAGCTGAACCAAAGGAAAGTGAAAAGTCTTCAAAATGTTGACACTACTGCCAAATGAAATAGCCATCAACTTTGGTGAGTACCTTCAGATTACTCCTCTGTGTGGTGTGCTACAGGAATGGAGCTGTTAGTAATCAAAAGGCTTTATTTGTGGAAGAGAAAACATAGGTGTTGTTTTGCTTTACTACACTACTTAGACAAAAGGTTACACAGTGTAAGACTCTCCTTTAAACTGAAAATTCAGAGGAACCGAGGAAGTTTCCCCATCAGTTGTCTGCATCCACAAACTATCAACATGTGTCTGGCAGCTAAGACTTCTGCTTAAACTCAAAACCAATAAAAAAGTTAGTTAGATCTAAAATAGTGTAGAAGGAAAGTTCTCCAGATCTTCCAAAGTCTAGACTAAAACTAAACATGACCAATGAAAGAATCAGTATTCTTGCCCTGTTTTTCTCGATCACCATTATTGGCCACCACAAGAAAAGAAAAGATGTTGTCCTATCCCAGCGGTATTTAGAATAACATTTTTCATTGGTAGGGGTTGTGTTTACAGAAAAGAGAATGGATATGAAGTTAATGACCAGAAGTTACTCCCAAAGTAAGTCCCTTCCTGAGAATTAAAATTATTAGTGGGTTTGGCTTGCTAGTAAAAGGGCAAAATGCAGCTTGAACAGTTCCATAAGGAAAAAAAATGGAAAAGAGCTGCTTTGCCAAATATTGAATCGTAAAGTCTCACACATCAGTACAGGGAGTTTAAGGGGGGAGTTGGTCCATGACATGCTGCTTCATCACCCCCTCATCTGCTGCACACTGAAACTCTGCCTTCATGGTGAGGAATAATTTTCTTGCACTGATTTGCAAAACTATTGCTCTTAAAGTCACTAAAATCAAGGCAAAAATGCCCCAAATCCCACTGACTGCACCAGGGGTAATATTCTCTGCAGGCCTTATGCTCTGGATCAGAGAAAGTATTGTGTCCTGATGCTGGCACAACAAAGGTACTGCTCCCTGCCCCACATCACATGCAGAGGCAAAGGGTGGTGGCGCAAAGGACACAAAGCCAGCTCCTGAAGGCACGAAGCATCCAGGAGAGTGAGCAGGACACCACTCTGGTAGGATCCCCACAGATCAGGAGGCAAACACCAGCCCATGCTGTATTCTGGGGCTAAACATCTCAGCATCCCCATCCTGTCTCTCCCTGACAGTCTCCACTTCCTCCTCCAAAGACTTCCAGCTGAATTCTTGAGCATCATGGATGACATCCATGGGGCAGTGGCCTTGACACAGGATGTGGGGAGCCCTCCACATACACAAAACTTAAAAGACCTTGGTGAAGGCCATTCCTGACATCTTTCTCCCACTCCCATTTCCAAAAGCAACATCAGAGTCCCTCCTCTCTTTCCAGATGATGAAATGTAGCTGTTGTAAAATGCTAGCTAGCCACATTTAGCAAACGGAGATAATCAAATAAAAATGAAACTATACTTACTAAAGAAACATAGTTTCCAAAACACACACTTTGGCTAGAGACCATGTTTGGCTTAAGAGCCTGCCAGGAGATCGGAGGACTGTTTTGTAATCTGTTCTCAAACTGGTGGGAAACATGTGGGAAAGGGATAAGAGACAAATGGACACAAGAAATGTATCCCAAGAAAAGTTCATTAGGAAAGAAAATGCTCAGAGCTGCTTTGATGGAGATCCATGAGATTTGTGTAGAGTGGAAAAAAGGTCAACAGGGAATTGTTGTTCCTTGTTTCCCATTGCTTCCTGTTACACAGGAACTAGGGGACAGCCTCAACTGTATTTTCAAGACAAAAAAAAGAAAGCATTTTTCTGACATAACACACAATGGGCCTATGATAGCAGTAACAACACTTTCCCTCAGCGCTGTAGATTTAATTATTTTTTATGCCCTGATGATTTTAGATTAATTGCTTTAGTTTTTCAAAGAAATACATTTTAATGTGTGTTTTTGTGTGTCTGATGATTACTTTCACTGTCCTAACTTTTGAGCTACTAAACTTGGAAGTCCTGTTAGGTAGCACAACTAGTATTGACTTTAATGGCTACTTCCATTTACAGCAGTGTTCCCTGTTATTGGCGTCTACTGCTAAGGCACAAGATGCTGTCCTCTGCTTTAGTAAGAGAAGACAGAGATCCAGCAATTCAGGTTGATGGACCAGCGCTGAGTGCAGCTCTGGCACCATGAACCACCTTCTTCTTAGCCACCCCAGGCGCCCCTCCTGTAGGGAGAGAGTTACAACATACAGTTGCACTACAAACCACAAATACCCTCTTCAAGAGGTTTTGAGGGACAACAGGAGTTATTGCTAGTACAAAAAAGGTGTGTGTGCTGACTTAAGCTGTGGTGAGGGACTTGAGTCCTGTGCAGGGGGAGGGTGAGTCTCTGGATAAGACCTGTCAGTGCTCAGGCTTGAGAGCTACCTACAATCTTTAAACAGCAAACCTCACTCTGGGAAGAAATGCATATATGAGCTTACTGTTTAACTTCCCTACACAATTTTTTCTCAAATAGGGAAACATGTAAGCCTTAGGTTATTCACAGACTGGGAGTAAATGATTTCTCCTGTCATATTGCTCAGGCAATTCTATCTCCTTGAATTAAATGGAAATAAGAGCAATTAGCTTTTAGACTATTGTTCCTTTCATGTATTTCAGCTGTCCATTTCCCATTCTTCTTTAAGGAGAGCTAACAGTAGATATTTTGCTCAGACAGCTTTTAAGAAATGGAATTCACAAAATACAAAATTGTATTTTCTCTTTACATCTTCCCTACTTCTCAAAAGGCTGCGTAGCATACATTTCGTACTTTACCTGGTTTGTTTCTTTCTTTTCATAATCTCAGAGCTGTATGCATGGGTTTAGTTTCTAAAACATATAATTATTTAGCAAGCAGATAATGGGCTCTTGCATCACAGATGCAGGTTATTAGCATTGTTCTTTGCATTCTTGAGATTTGTGACTAGGGACACTTTCAATGATGTCTCCCTGTGGCACCAAGAAACCTGCTAAATGCTGATATCATATACATGCAAGTTTCCATCATTTTGCATAAGAAATAAGTTGCAAGAATCCACACATTTCTTCATAATTCAGTGTACCAAACCCCCAATATTTTCCATGAAATTATGTGTAAAAACTTAATTGATTTTTAGGTATTTACTTATTTTTTTACTATAACCGTTTGGGACCTCCTAGCAAAAGAGAAAACCTCAGAACAGAAGTGCAGATTAGCTGTAAAAAGCTGAGAGGTTTTCTCCCTGTGGGCACTCCAAGCTGGAACCACAGGGTGGTGCCAGGCAGTGGTCAGCTGCCTAGCAGTGTGCGAGCCCCAGGCTCAGTTGTATGGGGAGATGCAGCCTACAGCTTCTGGATCCCGGGTAGTAACTCTGCCCAGCCACCTTCTGCATGGACCTTGTCTTGGCAAGGTGAAAGCTCAAGGATCAATGTCCCAATATTTCATACATGGCATAAACACAAATTTTTAATTCTGGGCATCTTGGAGATGTCTGTAGAGCTGCAACCCTGTGCTCCTCTCCATCACAGATCCAACAACCCTACAGTTCTGTTTTTCTCCACTGTGCTACGTAGAGTTTGACTGAAACACCTACTTTGTGCAGTGCATCTTTTGTGCAGGATTAGGAATTGAAGCCAAGCAGAGAAGAAATCTCAAGGAAAAACTATCTTCAGAGTGAAGGTTGGTGGAAAAATCATTAATAAATGTCATGCCAACAAATATATTTAACTGCAAACTTTGGTTGCATGGGATTATTCTTGGGCCAGGAGGAGGATGGAAAGGAAGATTATTGCAAGAAGTTCTAATAAATTAATGTTGTCTTGAAATTAGAAGATTGCTGCGGTGGAATTTGATCCCATTGTCTTGGAATCCACGGGGGTCCTGTACATAAGGAAAAGTTACTGTACAGTATTCCATAGTAAACCTGAATTTATTTAAACTAGCATGTAAAGAACATTTCAGTTCTTCTCAGTTAGAAATGACTATAATTTTAGAAGAGAGAAACTGAGAATGATTATTGTTATCTATATTTTAGAATACATTCTTCACATCAAACACACCCCTGTGCAGAAGCCTGCACAAAGCCTATGGAGCACTTATGGACATCCTGAACTGCATTATGGCATGAGATACAAGCTTGGAAGAGGATAATTTTGCAAGCATGAATTTACCTACTGTGCTCCCTTGATCTTTTGCCTACCTGTCCCCTAAGGTGCTATGTTACAGCCAAATGGTGTTTTCCAGTTAATTTGTCTGCTGTGGCTTCCTGCTTGTCAGATGGTTAGCTGTGACTTCTCTTCTGCACCTGTGGGATCCTCAGGTGGTCTCTCCTGCAAGAACTCAGCAAGATCCATGCTGCTTACTTCTTACGGAGAAGCCTACAAAATACAGTATCATTTGTGCTAGAAAGCACAACATCATTTTAATTATGTTATTTTGTTCGGATTTCCTTTGCAATAAGACCAGGAGAAAGTAACTTTCCTAGGGATACATTTCAGTTCTACTGAAGGGATTAAGGATTATTAGTACCGGTGAGTTTTGGGGAAATTCTGTGGCACAGGGCAGATCTTTCATGTATTGCCAAGTCAAGACCTGAGTTATTATCTGGGCTCTATAAGATTTTTGAATGCATAAAACTCATTATGTTTATATTTTCTCCTTTGTTTTTAATGTAACAGAATGGGACCATGGTATTTTGTGCATGAATGAAATTACATTTGGTATTTAATAAATCTCAGCCCTGTACAGTTCTTTAAATCATAGAGGAGATTTATTGATGCCTTATTTTGTGGTCCTGGTATTAAAGCACTTGTAGCCTCTCATTTCAGGCAGTTTTTCATAATAATATGAAAACAGTACTAAACATGTTTTAGGCATCAGCCAAGACATACCCAAGGGGTACAATTATCACTTACTACACAAAAACAAAAAGAGGAGTTGTTCTACTGAAAATATCCTGATATAAACAAAGATTCTAGAAAAAACATTTTTTTAAAGTTACTTTTATTTTTACAGTGATAATCGCTAAACAACTGAGGTATTTTTCTGCACAAGATTTATTCTTTTTGTAGGCATCACTAGTGAGTGCAAGATGACTCCAACCAAGAGGGATTTAAAATGTTGGATGTTTTGAGATATCTGCCTTTAACAAATAACTTCCAATAAAACCGGTTTGCTCAGGGCTGAATGGCAGTCAACTGCCACCTGCAGTTGTAGCCCTCTATGAGCTCCAGGTACACGGAGCCTTCAGTCCACTGATTAAACTATCAGGGTCTAAAAATAAATAGCACAGACAAGATGATGGAGGAAAACCAGCTGAGGCATTAGTGCTTGCTGACAGTACCTTTGCACATCAGAAACCACTGTAAATTTCTGATCACTAATTTCCGTATCTTCTTCAATTAAGTCATTCTGCAAACTATTAGACAATTCCTTGCTGAGAAGGATCCAGGACATGAGGAAGCCCTGGTATTTCTGGTTGTTATCTTCTCTAATGCATCCTCACTGCAGCTAATCACAAGTCTTTCCATCTGCCTTACATCTGCAAGAACAGATTTACATGTGAAAGACAAAAGCTTTAAATCAGTCATTGTAAGTAAGCCATGAATAACTTAATTAGAATCAATGTACTCAGCCAGTGCAGTTTAGATAAGGCTCAGCCAAAAGGACTCTCAACTGTAATCCAGTCTCTGTACAGCCTTGCATGGTGAATCATAGCCTTATGGGTTTTAAAGCAGGCACAGATTTTAAATCCACAAATTATGTATAGGTTAACAGATATCCATTTTCCTTGACACTTCCCTTCACCTTAAGTGATGGAGAAAAGTTTCAGGAGGGATGAGTGGCTGTATACTGATACTTTGTAAAGGTAATATGGGCTATGAGTACTTTATATAGGTAAGCGCATGGGGATCTTGTTTTGGGTCCACTCTGCTCCCCACAGCTTGAAAGTGCTGTGAAACTACAGAAAACACACACTGAGAAAACCACATTAAAAGGTATCTACTGAGTTAGATTAGACAGAAGAAACTCAGTTTCTAGAGTCTGCCAAAGAGGAGGCTCAGGGGAGACATGATCACAGAGTATAAATACCTTCAAAAGAAGGAGATTATTCGCATTAGCAGAATATGACAAAACAAAAAGTACTGGCTTCAAACTAGTGAACACAAAGTGCAGTGGAGTAATTAAGCCCTGGATGGAGCACGGTGTCAATGAAGAAGCAGCCAAGAGGGAGGAATGAGGTCAGAAGAAAAGACTTAAACTGATAGTGGAAGAGAGAATTACAAACATAATTAATTCAGTGTTTGGAAAACTGTGGGATTAGGAGTAGGCAAAAGCAATATCCTTCCTCTCTCCGTAGAAGAGGTCTAGAGCCTGCTGCATGCTGCCTACCAAGGCAAGATGTCCTTGTCTTCAGTGATCTTCCCTGTACAGGTCGTACTTGTTGAGGAATGACCAACCTACCAAAGCATGGCCATCACAAGCCCACCCACTATGTTCAACCTCCATGTAAGTTTGCACTCATCATGCTGCCCCAAAGGTGAAGAAGATTTCTGGTCTGATACAGCATTGTGTTCACCCCAGGCACACGTCCGAGCAGAAACCCCTCATTCTGATCTGTAAAGCGGAGATGTACAGAAAACTGATATTGCTGATCTTTTGAAACTTTTGCTGGTACACAGAGAGTGGGGTATCTGGAGTAATAGTGGGAGAGGACTGGGATGCCGGCCTGCCAGAAGAGCTCTTTGAGAAAAGGGGGGGGTGGTGTGACTCACCCAGCCACCAGAGGTAAGAACCCAAGGGCAAAGTAGGGGTGGTTTTGCAATGTGCAATGGGCAGCTTCCAGACCAGTAAAGCAGCAGGAGTTGGGAAGAAGCCCTGGCCTGTGGACTCATGGTATACTCATCCACTGCATGGACAACTTGTTCTCTCTCTAACTGATGTACTAAGATATCTTGTTGCCCGAGATTGGAGAAAAGGGAAGTCATGAAAGGCCACCTCCTGTTCCCAGGTCCTCTTGAGGCTGGCAGGTGATGTTGATAGCCAGCAACACACTCAGGGTGTTTCAAATCCTAGGGCTAAGCTTTTGCAACAGATTTCTTCTCAATCCACTTACAACATGGGCTGCTGTTCCAGGAAGCTGTGGTTGAGCTTTTCTCTTTACCTTCCCAATCCTTTGTGAGAGCTAAACTTTTTTTTATTAAAATGTGCTACATAATAGTATTTAATTAGCTAATGTTTTTAATGTCTTACAGCATTTTAAGATTCTTTCTTTTTCTTTCTTTTCCTTTTATGGTGAACTCCAGATATGCAAAAAAGGAAGGTCCATTTTGAAGGAAGGAAAAAGCACATTTTGAAACAAATAATACAGACAGAAAAATCACTGCATTTATAGACAAAGAAGGATGTCTAAATTAGTTGGCAATATGGAGTCAGAAGTGGTTATATGGCTACAACTGCTGCATATCCATTCTCCTATTGAAGCAATGTCAGAACTGAAGATGAGTTCATTATCAAAATAACTTTCAACTTAAAATAATTGCTTGTGCTTACTGGAAAAGAGCTGTGGTCAAACGATAAAAATCTTTGGGAAAATCAGAAGTAGAATATTGGTTCACACAAGACCTTTCAGATACATGTTAAAAATGGTCTTTTAGCTTAGGAATTCTATTGATTAAGCCATTGGTTCTAAGCCAAACATAAGTTTAATATATTACTATGAATTAAAATATACACTTGTGTTATGGTTAAATAAAAAAAAATTCAGAAGATGGCAAATGACTATACTCAAGAACTATTTCAGGAAAAGCAGTGCCTTATTAGCCCATATTTTAATCTAGGAAATAGAGGACAACCAATTCTAGAAATAATATTACAGTTTATGTCAGTAAAAATTAGCAGGATGCGATCTTTACTGTCTCAGTTGCTTTCAGATTAATTGGAATACATAATGAAAGTAATTACTCCGATATTTTGGTGCATGTCTCAGTGTATCTTGGAAGGAGTCCAGTAAGTTCGTCTATATCTGATTTGTCATTTTAAATTACTCCTCATGAGCAATAAGTATGGAGTATTTGTATAAATAGTAAATGTCTCTTGATTTTTACCTTTCTGTGCCCCCTAAAAAGATGTCACTAAAAATAAAGTATCGAAAAAAACCCATCAGATTTACTGACAAGGAAGTCCCTTTTGAAGCTAAAAAGTGAAAATTCAATGTGCCTGCGTCTACTACAGCCTCCGTGTGTGCAAATCAAGTTACATGAATGGAAACATGTAAATGTTTTGGGGATAAACAGCCCCTGCCAAGTCAGGGAAGCAAGTAATCTTTTTTCAAAAAAATGTAGTGGAGCAAATAGAGAAGCGTGAGAAAAACTGATTTTAAGACTGAGTGAAATCAGGGCATGACCTAGTGGAGAGAATAATTCTTTACAGCCATTTGAGTTTTCAAGCAGGGTAGGGTCTGGGCATCCTAAAGCTAGTGTGCATTTCTGTTGTTCCAATCTTATTTTAAAGTCTTGCCTAAGATTTTATCACTTTTAATGAACAAATACTCATTATAAAGACCATTTTTCCCACCCAGGTTCTAAGTCAGAGTAGCAGCTACCATTTATAAGACTTCAATGTTCAGATACACAGGCTAACCAACATAATTTAGATAATCTGTCAGGACTGAACATAAGTGATAATAAAGTAATGTGGATTCATTATAATGACTCAGAGAAATAATATTACATTATGAATTCCATGTAATATGTTTCTGTTCAGAGTGGCTGTGGTCTTACTAAGAAAAGCAGGTATCTTAAAAAGTTGTTCCTTTCAACTAAAAAAGTTGCTTGAATTCTTGAAGATAAAGATTACTGTAATAGAGTGCAAAGACCTCTAAAAGGCTTAAAATTTAAGAGGAGAGGGCAGGGAGAAGAGTTTTCTTTAAATAAGCAAGTGACTTTCTTGTTATCCTATCATGAGAACCTTGCAACCATCTAATTTTGGGGTTGCTCGTTGCTGTTAGAGATCTGGGGAATCCAAGTGTATAATAACACAGATACAATTTAGGATAGGTCAGACAGGAACTTTACTAACCATGATCGCAGGGAGAGAACATTTGGACAGCGTTGCCTCCTCTGCTCGCCTTGTGCTCTAAGTGATTGCAGAGACCAAGACCATAGACTCTGTCAGCAAAAAAAAACCTTAAAGAAGTAAGGAAAAACAATCATTTTTATGTTGACAAAGCCAGGTATCCATCCCTGGCAGGGATTCGTCTTTTAGTTAGGATAAACTTCTTAGCCAGACCTCTCAAATCTTAAATAATTTTACCATCATATTGGTAAAACATGCCTTGGGGTGTTGGTTCTTACAGTTTTGTCATTTCCAATCAGTTCTGTACTACTATAACAATGTCGCTTTTTTTATTTCACCCTGGCACACACAGTCAATGAATGAATGCACTCATAGTCAAAACCTGTTTTCTGCAATGTGTTGGGGTAATCTTCCCAGTCATAAGAAGTTTACTGGGTCATGCATAGCAAGTGAAATGAAAAAGAAGTCCTTGCTGCTGCTCTCCCCAACACCCTCCCAAATACACACACTAACTCTTCTGATGATACCTCAGTATACAATAACGTCTTCTATGCTGTATTTTCCAACTTCTATGGCCAGGTTTGCTCGCAGCGGGTTGTAATTGGAATCTGACTGTGAAATAAACAGGTACAAAATGACTGACAATTTGTGAAGATGTAAAATCATGCACATTTTAACCCCATGCTGTTAAAAGAGTTCCTGCACAGATCCTACAAACTATTTTTTTTTACCTGAAGCTGAAGAAAAACTTCAATGATGGGGCACTTAGACTTCTTTTAAGCACATGCTACCAGAATTATAAGCTTTTTAAAAAGTTATGGCATTGTTGCACTTGGGATTTCTTTGAGCAAGTCAAAGAAACAGCATTTGTACCATAATCACACCAAACTCCTCCTGTACTGTCTCTATAATTTATTTGCCCTAATATGTACATGTGGGGTTTTTTTTTATTTGAGGACAAGACTCATGTTAAAATAATGTAACAATCTGCATCTTTCTCACATCAAATTCACATAACTAAAACCAAACCCAAACAATTCCTGTAAATATCTTACGCTGATTCTGCAAGTGGAAGTTATCTGGTATATAAATAACACTATTCCTATTTGTTCCAGAGCAATGAATAAACATAAAAAATTCATTACACGCATTATGTACATTGTACATAAAACTAATTTCTGTTTTTTATTTTACCCTCATCCACTTCCACGTATGTTTTTAGCAGTGTGGTCTTTGTACAAATACTATGGCCTAGAGCTACTCAACCGTTTTACCCCCATGTCCCACATAAAAAACCAAAATCTCCTGTGTGTCTCCCCAGGGTCTCTTCTCCCAAGAAACAAGTGATAGGATGAGATGAAATGGCTTCAGGTTGTGCCAGATGAGGTTTAAATTGGATATTAGAAAAAATTTCTTTACTGAAAGAGTGATGAAGCATTGGAACAGGCTGCCTGTGGAAGTGGTGTTCAAAACCACCTGGAGGAGTTCAAAAAATGTGAAGACATGGCACTTTGTGACATGGTTTAGTAGGCATAGGGGTGTTGGGCTGATGGTTGGACTGGATGATCTTAGAGTTCTTAATGACTCTATGATACTATGAATTAGGAGTAGAGGTGATCTACAACTCATAATTTGAGAAAAGCAATTGCAGGCTGAATGGCTAAGGCTCTCTGTAGTTAATGCTGCCAAACTCCTTCCATTAGAAACCCTTCATTTCAGTTGTTCAAAACTCATCCAGAATTTAAGTGCTGGGGCTGAAAATTTCCATGTCCTTTTTTCCAAAAGAATGTCAGCATAAATTGTCCAGTTGTTTCTGATAATAAAGTCAGCAGAAAATATATTATTTGCCAATCATACTGTTTACAAGTGATTACTACAACAGTTTTGTCAATAATTTCTGGCAGTATGACGACTTGAGGCAAAGAAGTGAAATTTGGCATTGAATAGTCTTTGTGTGATGGATAAGCCTTTTGTTGTGCATCTATGTGTGTAGAGGGTTGTGGTCCTCAAATGTAGCCAAGATATAAATAACTGAGAAAAAAAATCTGATTGGATACGCTTAGTAGCAGTTGATAAATAGCATTTCCAAGGATTCTGTCCATGCTAAGCCTGTTTTCTTTCTGACTCCAGAATAAAGGAGGCTAATACAAGACTTCCCCTGCAACTGCTCTTCCCAGACGTGCTGGCCCAGGAGCCAGACATGAAACCGAGGTGGAGGTTACACAAGGTGGCTGAGCCCATCAGACCACTGCCTGTGGTGGGGAAGGGAAAGGTGTCGGTCTCCTTTCCAGCTCGTTTGCCTAACAAAATCTCACAAAGCCATTTCCCCAAAGCCATCCTTTCTTAGCCTCTGACAGCCCCTTAGCTGCGTGCCCAGCTTGAGTGGGAGGCTGCATCTGTCTTGCAGGAACACGGGGCTCATGTTCTCACCCACAGCTGACATAGGAAAGGGTTGTACTGTGAACAAATAAAATCTGAGAATTAGTTGTCTATTTTTGTCTTACTCAGTGTCCAAAATTTGTAGTGGAAGACATTATTTATATTCCTCTGTTTCAGTTTATTATCTGAAAGATGGGACTAATAGTACTCTTCATTGCAGCAAAGGAGGATGGCAACAAGTTCATTAGTGCTTGTGAAACAGCTGGGTACACTAACGATGAATGTGGAAGAAATGGTCATAAGGAAACAAATAATTCTGTGTTACAGCAGGTTTGCAAAATGTGAAATGAATAAGGCATTGGATATTCAGTGAACACAAGGATAAATTCAAATACTGAGTTCATTAACAGGCTTTCTATATGAAGCACGTTTCCGTGCCAGGTGTCCGACTTTAAAGAGTTTCAGCAGAAAAGGTTGATCAGCAAAGACAAAAAAATAGTACATGTTCTCAGTTAAGGAGTGATCACAATGCACAAACCCAAAGGAAGCCAGTTAAAATAGCACAGATTAGAGCCAGAAAAAAAATGAGCTATATTTAGTGCTTGACTTTCAAAGCTTTATGTCCTTTTAACATTTCTTTTAACACGTAATGCTAACACATGCAAATAATAACGAAAGGCAGGAAGGCTCAACTGCAAATTATAAACTTATGGGTTTAAGTGCTGATATGCTTTCCATTTACACCACATGGTGTTACAATACGTGAACACAACACAAGCAACACCAAGACATGATTTAGTACCTAACAATATATTCTTGAAACTTAGAAGAGACAAGAACAAGACCAGCCTCATAACTCCTAGAGAAATCAGAGATTTAACATAAAGAAATGTAAACAAAACTCAGGATGACAGCAATGACATGTTTTCCTTTTCTTCCTGATATCTCTCTGGGGTTGATGTGATTTAGTACCAAAATACAATTCAATGACAAACAGGAAAAATCCCTCTTTGATGCAATTTCACAAAGCAGTCCTCTTCAACAGCAAGTTTTCCATGAACACAGGGTGACAGTCAAAAAAAGGTCAGGCGAAATCTTTACCCAAGGCAGTCACTTTGGTTCAGAGTCTCTTGCCTGGTAAATAAGAGGACCAGGGTACCAAGCTGGAGATCATCCATACTATTTAATATTTCCAGTGTCCCCCAGGCCTGCCTCCACTTGATATTGTCCCCAACCATTGTTCCAGCAGACACATCAGGGTATCCCTGCCTGCCACCCAGGGAACCCAAGGTGTACTTTCAGCTTCACACTACTGCAATGGTGTCACTTTGAGAGAATTCCATCTCACAAATCTAAATGGAAACCAGCTCTGAGCAAGGGTCATAGTGATACCACAGGGCACCTGGAAGTGATGCAGGGCCAAGGACTGTGTAAGGTGGATGGGAGCAGCCTATGCCTGGTGCCCAAAGTGTCAGGGAGACCTCGTGGTCTTGCTTTGTTTAGCAGTGCAGGGGCAGCTCTAGGGACCTGTCCTGTCTGAGGCACCAGATTGCTCTGGTGAAGGCTTCCTAGCTCCCCTATTCTAGTTCATACCTCTTAATGGACAAGCTGGCACACTCGGAGCCCCAGTTCTTCAGGTCAAACCACTATCAATTTATTACGGGCACAAGTATTGAAGGTTTTCATCCTTCTTACCACCACAGCCTTCAACAAAAAGCTTTCTGGAAGGTTCCCCTCTGTCCTGTGTCCTTTGTAATCAGGAAATTCTGGGCACTACTCACCCTTGTGTGCCCAGGCTTGAAGGGCCTCAACTTGGAGCAGGGATTTGAAGCCCATACTTAATAAATTAATCCTGTGATTTACAATAAGAAGATTTCAAACACTCCTACCAGACTGTTTCTGAAAAATGTCCTTATCATACATTAGCATAAAATTATAAATATGTTCTGTGCTAAGTAAAAGACATTTATGCACTGCACTGTGCTCTGGACAGTGACTTATGCATGTCATATACCCTTCTGCCATGGGTGATTTAAGCTGAGTCTGCAAGATAACCTGGTTATCTCAAAAGCTATGGTATAGTTTGGACTTGCCAATAAAGTTAAGAGCTATTTGTAATCATGAGGAAAATCAAGCCACCGCACATTTCTGACTTCAATATAGCAAATGAGTACTAACCACCACACTAAATTTTTTCATCACTTAGGCTTTTTTCCAGAATACCTGAAGAACTTTTTTTGATACTAAACTTTCTATCATGGTCAATTTTAATGCATCAGTCATATATTTCTCTTCTTCCAAATTATACTTGAAACGTACTGAACAAGAAAAAAAAAGTGCCTTTAATTCTAAAGTTGCAATGGATTAATATTTTTAAATGACCAATACAATAAAATATTTCTGATTATTTTCAAGTTAAACATATGCAATGCATTTCCAGTGAGACTGCTGTATTTACTAAGTATAGCGGGTCACTGAGTAAATGGAATTACTGCATTGCCTGAGGTCCAAGGAATGTGCCATCAGCCTTGATTACTGGTGGTCCAGACCTGCAAGGTACTAAACAATTTAATCTTTCATGTCAATAGTAGCCAAAAATACTTTGCATCCCTTAGGAACAAGCACACGAAAGAGTCTGCTCTAAATTAGCTGAGAAACAGCTCCATGTGAAACTTTACATTTGTTTTTAATGAGACAAGATCTTTCCAACAGAATAGTGCAGTTACACCAACAGAATATTGAGCGACTGATTTCCGAATTGCCTTCAGTTTCTGCGAGATCTCCCATACAGAGATGGACTAACTTGCTCTACGTACACTGTCCAATTTTATTTCTGCAGTTTCTGTTTGTGTGCTTACAAAGTCTATTCCAAGTACACTATCCACAAACAACCAATGTAACTTTACTCTATATATACTCACTGAAATATTGATCAGTGAAGCAACGAGAATTGTCGATCACAACCTGCAAGTGACCCACTAAACAAAAGATCTGTTCTAATAAAGTTCTTAGTTGAACACTAATCACTCAATAATGGAAAAAATCCATTACACTACGCATTAATATTGCAAAAGCATTCCCGTTTTCTCTTTCTTTTTCCCATTTTCACTTTCTCACTCCAGTTGAAATGTGGAGTTCCTTTTTTTAGGAGTTTGTTCACGTCCCTGATCAGCAGGAGTTACCTGAGCTTCAGACCCTGTGTGAGTGCCTCCGCCTCCTCCATCCTACACCAGACATATAGTTTTAACGACAGACTTTGCTGAAATAGTGATGATCAGCACAGGCTCTCTCTCAGCTTCTGGGTCTACTCAGCAGCCAGTGTTGGATCAACTAATCTGCATGAGTGACACTTGCTGAAAAAGTTGTTGCTGTTGCTACAGAGAAGATTTTTGTATTAGAGTAGGTAAGCCAAATACTTTTGCCAAAAAGTTCACCAGGTTCAATAGAGCTGTACTTTATTAGAGCAAAACATGACAAATGTCACAGGAGAAAAGAACGACCTTTCACTTATCCCTTCCACAAACGAGACTTCTGAAATTCTTTGAGTTTTTGCATTGTTTGAAGCACATTTTTCAAATGAAAACCAGGTTCTGTGCTTTGCAGATATTTTTAAAAAATAAACCTTGATAAATTTTGGCATTTCGAGCAGTCGGCATTTCAGCAGCCATGTTCTGAGCCACTAAAAGCAGGGTCTAATACAGATCTTACAAGTGTTACATACCTGTAATGCCTTAGTTCATTCTGTTACGACTACTTCTTAAGAGATACTTTGACATTTTTACCTTAAAAATGTATTTAAAAAATCAAAACAGCAAAACCAGATCCAACCTAAACTTTTTAATCCCAGTGTCTTCTTTAGGGTTTGTTTAGTACAAAACCTGAAACCTTATATTTTCTTCCTTTTATTTCTATCTTAAGAGTCTTCAACAAATCAAGAATATCTGTTCATCCAAGAAACTAAAATTACGAGGTCACTGATGGTCTGTTTGCTTGTTGTTGGTTGTTTATTTTTAACTCAGTTACCAGAAAGAGGTATTGAATACAAGAGGGTAAATTAAATGTCAAGTCTGACTTGCACAAAGTAGACGTGCTGTCTGTTTTACAGCCCTGATACTCCACACAAGGTGAAGAATACATCCTAGCTGGGGGCGGGGGTGGGGAAAGAGGTTTACTCCTGCAGCACCTATTCATACACTCTGCAAACCTACCATCTGCCATGAATAAAAGGTGGCATGAGCTGCAGCACTGCAGAAGCAGAGTAGGAAAAACGGCATTGTAATCTAATCATTGTGATCACTGTAATTACCCAGCTCTGTAGCAGCACCAGGGAAGTGGTCAATATGTTCCTCTAGCTATTGAAGGGCACAGGTTACTCACGGATAGAGAGAAGCACAGAACAAGTTGTGCCATCACCTTTGCCCCTTGCTCTGGGCTGTACCTGCCCAACGCTGTACTGCGAACTTGCGGCTCAGAGATCAAATGTTCCCTAACGCAAACCCCGCAGCTCCCAGGGACAGAGGCTGCTCTGCTCCAATAGCCAAGACATGAATGAGAATGAGTTTGTTATGGATCCAGAGGTAATTGCCAACACTCAAATGCCATTCCCTGAATTTATGTTACAATACAATGTGCAATTTCCCTTTACAGTGACATCCTGGTTCAGATAATTTCCGTAGCATTTTGTTTGCTGGAGTACTTATGCGTAGTATACACCTTTACTCATTCAGAAGACAGCTAATTTCTTTGCTGTGCTAGATAGGTCAGAGCAAAACACCAACATGTGTACACTTGTTCTTGTCAGTCAGTTTAAGAAATAAGTTCTCTCCGAGTGACTCTGTCTGATGTTTTGTTGTGGACTACCTAAAGATCAGTTCCTAAATTTCTCTGGAGTTGTGCATGTTGTTACTTGCAGGCAGTGCAGGTATAGTCCACACAGGGGCAGGGTATTGTTCGTAACAGCCTGTGCATACCCAACTGCAGAGTAAGCTATAACCGTATCAAGTGGCTGATACCTATTCGTACTCCACATGCCTGTGGTTACATGTGTTGACTTGCAGCCTGAGTCACATAATGATGGGTTACATCTGCGATTCATTATCATATAAATATGATATAATTCATATCATATAAACATGGCAAAACAGGAGTGGGAAGGATATATAAATATATACATAGGAACAACTCCAAATTAATTTCATGGAAGCAATTATATGCTATAGTTACCCACCATAGCTGAAAAGTGGGCTTCTTGTCCCAGGAGTTCCTACCAGTTGAAAATGAAGTTGTCCTTGGAACAATGGAGTTAAGTTACCTTTTACAGTTGCAGTGATGAATTAAAAATTTGGCTCAGCAGTCAGCACAGACACATAAAAGAAAAAGAAATTACAAAAGTTCTGAGTAAAGATAAAACCCTCTACTAGCATCAGGGCAGTCTGACCACATTTCTCCCAGCCCTGGCTTTTGGTCCTGCTTTGGCATTCTCCCACAGCGCCTCATAACGTCAGAGCTGACATTAATAAACTCATTTTTACCACTTAACAGGACAGAATTAACAGGAAAGACATGGAATTCCATTGCTGTCTGCAGGGCTGAATGTTCTCCTGCAAGACCAAATTTCTTTAGCCAGCCAAGACACTGACAGTGGTTTTGTCTCCCCACTGAACCCTGGCGAGCAGAGCCACTTGGGCACGGTCCTGCGTGGAGATGCAGCACTGCTCAGCAGAAGAGTATTACAATGAAAACAGCAACATCTATGTCTCAGAAGGCGAAGCCTGGATGGGTCTGCAGGGGCAAAACCATCTTCAGAGCATGAAAAGTGAAGGCGAAACAATGCAGTGTGCTCTACCTGCATAAGTCTGGTGGGGGGGGAAGGGGGGATTGTTTTTGCTTTTTATGAGACTGGTGAAGGTAGGAAGATCAGATAGGTAGGAAAAGCAGATTAGTCAAGAGTTTCAAGAGTTAAATTGTCCTCAAAACGAGTTATCCCACTGAGATGAAAGGAGCAGTTCACAGTAGCCCAGCTGTAGCCTCAGCGGTGCAACTGCACACACAGGCTTCCCCTCCACCAGAGATTTCACCATTGCCACAATTTCAAGCTCAGTATAACTTTAAATGAACACAGTTGCATGCGTAAGTAGTGTCTGCATGATATGTACAGCCCTATTTCTTCCACAAGTCACATTTCTACAAGACATTTTGCACTTCAGCTTCTACAAAAAACTTATCTCAAACAGTTTGTATGCAGAACCAAAGATAACCCTGAGAGAAAGTGGCAGGCATTCACAAGTTTTGAAGCACCTGAAGGTTTCCTAAAGAGTATACAAATCCGAGGGGATACATCTGCTCTCCTGAAAACGTGGGGCTCTGTCCCTGCCTTTTACTGGCCATAAAACAGGAGCTGATCTTGGCCAAACAGTGTGGGATATTGATAAGCAGATGCTGTAACCAAGACATCACATTCCCATTTTTGGGGAAAAAAAAAAAAAACACAACAGAAAAAAAGCTACCAGTAAAAGCTATTGAAATGCATATGTTTACAATGAAGATGTCTGTGTATGCTCTTGTTACATTATCAACATACAGCCACCTTTTCTGCTGTCTGCTGACAGCATTTGATGAGTTTTTCCTCCTGTGCTTATTTTTAGTTGCCATAGGAACTTTCTTGTTTCCTGTCAGCTGATGTCATTATTTAATACTATTAATTGTATAAAAGGATGTTGATACTGGTACTCTAGATGTTGAAAAGGAGCTTTGGAAAGGCAGAACACACATTTCAATTTACTCGGTCTTTTATTAATTTATTTCTATCAATATTTAATTCAAAAAGCCAGATACTGTGATAACAGATGTTACCACATCAGTGGAAGCTAGAGAAGACCCTCTCCAGTCTTTTCTTCTTCTTTGGTGTAAGTTTCCCTGCCCACTACCACAAATATACTCATTTGAAATAGTATATTATAGTTTCATTCTTCCTCACTCCCCACACATTTTTTTCCAAAAGAAAAATTAAAATCTGCTGTTAAAATGAATGTGAGTGAAAAGAAAATTTTCCAGCTTATAAAGAAATATGTCTGGAAAAATATTGGGATCTGGGGAGGGCATCATTTTGGCAAAGCCTGATTCTTCTCTTATCTATAATAATTTATTTTGCAAAAGATTATTTTTCTATTAAATCTATTGTGTAACCAGAAAACAATAAAGAATGACCAGAACTGACTGAGAACTACAACAACTTAATCTGGTGCTTCCTTTACACATATCAACTTTAAAATTTCCACAGTTTTTCCCATGAACTGTTCACATATTTGGAGAAAACACCCGATCAACATAAAAATTTGCGTTCGAATTAGTATTATATGGAATGCCAATGCAAGCTTATTCCTCTCTTTCTCTGGAAAAACTAGTAAAATAGCAGTAATGTACACAAATTCAAATCTTGCTACAAAAACATATTCCTTTTTCCGTTTCACATCACTGCTTTTCTTAGGATGGAGGAAAACAGGTTGCTTGCAATAAAGGAAGTGGCAAATAATTAACATTTACACCTTTTGAAAAAAAATCCACTGGTTTGACTTAAATTATGCAAACTTCATCTAAGGTTTTATTCAAAGCATCCTAAAGACAACTTGACTCTCCTCACAAGACCTCAGGGGCTGCAGGATTAGTCCCACTGAACGGGATAAAGGGAGTATTAACAAGCTTGCCAGGGCACTAGGAGGATAATATTCTGCTTGGGAATGTTCCCAAAGCATAGGGTGTGCACTCTTGTTGAGACAAGCACTGTCAAGTGTTCTAGTGTTTTAGTTGCTATAACTCAATAGGCATCTGAGGCAAATGCATTTCAACCCGATCCTTGAAGCCCCCCCCTGCCCCCTCCCCTCCCCCCCCCCCCCCGCCCCGAGAGACCTTTCTGCAGAAGTCTTCCCCAGCCGTGCCAGCCCCCCCATCAGCAGAATTGTCACTGCCTCAACCTGGTTCAGTGGTGGTGATTCATCCTAGGATAAGCCATCCTGCAAAAAATGATGCTGATTTTGTGCAGGCCCCAGTATATTAAGGTAGAATATTTGTTCAACACATGCTTTTATTATTTTAGCTAAAGCAAGATGTATTAAATGTCTGCCTTTTCATCTGAACTGGAAGAACTGAAGGTTTTAGAAGGTGGATATATATTCTTTTAAACAGTTTGTTCTTTTAGAAATGGTTTTAAATAGCAACTTCTTTGGCAAAGAAAGTGTAGATGCACATGAAAGTAGGTTGTGTTTATTAGAAAGAGTCATATTGAAGATAATTATGCTGATTACTTTACTGTAGGACTGCCTGGAGAATCAAAGACTTTGAATATTATTTTGAATATCTAAAAATTGAAATACCAAAACTGTCTGCAGAAAAAAAATCTTAACTACAGTTTGTCCATAAAGTCTTTTCCCAAAATGAGTCTCCTAGTTAAACCAGAAGTCAAATAGTTGCTGTTTTCATTAAAGAAGATATTGCCCCACCAGTTGGTAATTTCTCTTTCTTTTCAGAATATGCTACCAGACTGATGTATATAGAAATATGGGCTGTAAGTGCAGCCAAGCCAAGTTGAAAAATAATCCCCAGTTCAATGTCACTAATATGCAGCTGCATTTATAACATTACATTAAATTTGAATGAAACTGCAAAGGTATCTAGCCCGCCTGGAAATGCCATGGCACAAGATCTGGGAAGAAGCAGCTCAGACAGGAAAATCACCTGCAAATCACCTCCAGCTGAAGTGGATATTTTGTTTCCTCCCATTTCCATAGGACAAACTGAGTCAGCCAGCACAGAGAGGAAAAGTTGGGAGGCTGTGGGATACAGGGTCTGGTTGGTCTGGGCTGTGCCATATCAGGGCAACCTGGGTGGCCTCTGGGTCAGAAGGCTCCAGGGCCACCCAATAGAGAGCTGTGGGATGGGATCAGCTTCACTGGGGGAGATCAGACCAGTCACATTACCCTGGGATGGAAGGGAAGACAGCAGGACAAAGCCAGGTTCACTGTGTGACAGCAGTGGGAGAAAGGTAAGCAGGAGAGCAAGCCCAAAACACCCTGTGAAGTTAAAGGTCGTGAAGAACAAAATCACTTCTAGAAACAAAACTGGAGTATTGCTCCGCCTCCTTTTCACCTCACTGCAGTGGTGCTGGGAAGGGACTGATCCAGGTGAAGGCACGTGCCTTACAAGGGCTTGATTTCTCAGCTGAGCAGATGCTGGCCCAGCAGTGACTATTGTAAGATTCAACAAAGGATGAAGCGACTCATGAGAACCATACCAATGAGACTGAGATGTTCATAACTTTACACGGACATGTGAGGATACTGTTGTACTTACCAGAGTATGAGATTCAACATATCCTCTCTAAGTTATACAAATGAAAGAAGGTGATTTAGTGTCCATCTGTTTTTGTTCAAGACATAGTAAATAATTGTTCCTCAAATCTCCACCAAAGGCTTTTGATTACTTTGAGCTGTCAGACAACAACATTTTTTCTAGCCCACAACTGTCACCTTCCATGTCATCTGAGGCCAAAATAAGGCATTCCCAATCTTATACATCTTTGATTAAGGCAGTGTGATTGCAAGTTTATGGAACACGGATATTAGTACAGCTCAGGGAATGAAAAATAATAGTCACTAACCAGCAGAGGGAGCACAATAACACAAAAATCCTTCAGCTGTAGGGTGAAGAACTTTTTCTATTAAAATCCACAATATTTGGCAATCTGAGTTAACTGTTTTAGGACATGGTGTGGAAAAGACAGAATTTAAATAAAAACAGAGAGAGGGGTGAGAGAATATCAAATAAATACAAGTGAAAACATAATTGATTTCCTGTTATTTTCATCCATAGTAAAACAGCTGTAAATTAGCTGCTGGAAAAATTAAGATTTAATAAGAAAAGATTAAAGATGATCTTTGGAAGAGTAATAACATTTGTTTTAAAATGCTGATTTTAATTTAAAAAGAAGTGGCTGAAAGACTCAAGTGCTTCTTTCAGTTTGACCATGCCACTTCCTCTTATTGTTAATGAAGTCATCACAGAAATAACTGATGCATCAATTCATTTGGTTTATGTGTAATTTTTAGAGTCCAGTATGACAGAAATCTTACCAGATATGTTCTCTCTTCTGTGAGTGTTACACTTTCTAATCTAATTATGCTCAAATAATTGTGAATTAAAAAAAAATACAAGAGCAACTACCTATTTTTTAAGAAACGATCACAAATCCATCACGTTTTGATGTGACTTACGTGAACTACAGTAATTAAAGAAACAACATAATAGTTTAAAATTGTTGCTGTCTTAAATGCAAACATTTCTCAGGGTACATTTCATTAATATATTTATACCACGAAATTTTTGTAATTAGGACATCTAAATTCTAAGCTCTGCCACTGACTGTTATTTGACCTTTGGCAATTCACAGTCTTTCTAAGAGAGTTTCTGTTATCTTTGTAATGAAAATCATATTGATTTCACAGCTGGATAGAGTGTAACAGCAGCTTTGCCTGCTGGTAGAAAGTGGTTGAAATAAAAACATAATTTTAAAAGGAAAGAGAGAAGAAAGAACTGGATGTTCTGATCAGAAATGCTAACTACGGCTAACTTGAGGTAAAACACATTCAGTTTAACTTCTATGTGTTTTCCAAAGAAAAAGCCAAGTGTGATGAAGACTGATTAATATTTTTTCTGCTAACTGAATTTTTTCTCTACAAACTGGCAGTAAGATTTAACAACTGCAACAAAACATCTACTGCTAAATATTGGAGATGTCCCCATCCAGCAGACTTCTCACTTTGTTGTATAATGTTCTAAGGAAATGAGGCTTACTATCCATTCACTCAGCTATTACCCTGCTTGCCCTGGTAATTTTTCAACCCCTTGGACAATTTCAACCCAATCTGGCAAAACAGTGGAAATCCTAGAGATATTAAAAACTTTTGCCCACCAGATTCAACTGAGATTGGATGGAGTTTGATGGACACTTTCCTAGTCCCACATGTGACTAACCATACTAAAAAACACTCCAAAAGTAGACCAAAAGCAAAGCATTGCTCAAGGTTTCTTATCTCTATTACATAGCATCTTTGTTTTGACAGGAAAAGTCGATTCACAAAAAGTAAAGTGTCATCTTGGGAAAAGGTCTGAAGAATTATTTCTTAAGCATATTGAAAATCAAACTCTTTAGCTTATATACTTGTGTATTCCACAACACTTTCAGAATATCTTATTATTCAAACATTAATTTATTTTTTACATGATTCTATATTAGTAATGTCTTAAGGTCACGACAAACATTAAAATATTTTAGAATTATGACTTCATTACAGTTATTAAAATAGTAGTCAAAACTGCCTGATTTAAAGAACCTCTTATTAAAAGTCTCTGTTTACCACCAAAACATTCTCATGATCCTTTATAGATATATAAACCCAACCAATTAACTTTTAGAAGTTCTTATTGTCTCCTTTCTGATTAACAAATACAAGACAATCCCTCAATACCTCACGACAATCAACAAAATGTTTAGTACAGACAGGCTTCTTAAAAGCCCCAATAATTTTCATGCACGTGATGGTTGCTATCAAAACCTGCTGTGTGGTAAGAACCGCTATGAATGGTGACCATTAAGCATATGAGAGGAAAAATTAATTAACCTCAGATACACATGGCCACACACACACAGGCAGATAAACCTATGTGTGAGAAGACAACTGATGTGCAATATCCGTGAGGTGAACCCTGTGTAAGAAGGACCTTTAAAAGGTGGTGGGAATGACCTGAAAGCATCTGGGACTCACCAATTCCACTGCCCATAAATGATCTATTCAGTCTAACACAAAGTCCCCAAGAACTGTGGGAGCCACATGAAAAAGCTCTGAAATCCACAAGCTTTATAAAATTTATGAAAGTCCTAAATACATTCCTGAGGTGGCATTGTGACCACATACACAGTGAATTAATGATTGGAATCCAAACCACTTCTTTCATGTTTTATTCTATAAATACTGTATTTCAGGCAGGTAACAGAAAATATGTCTTACGCATCAGGCACGATCAGGACTGATATTGCCTTGCCCCACCATTGGGAACAGGAACTGCACTAACACAGTTCACTAAGGGGGTCTTAGAGAAGTTTGCACAGGGGCGACAGGGCTTGCAGCAGTGCAGGATACCACCCTTGGTACAGCTGGGCAAAACTACAGCAAAATCCAACCCAGAGTTTTGGGAAAGGCCTATGCTGGCTTTCGAAATTTGTCATTTTAATGTCCACACCTCTAGGATTTACTGCTATATAAATACATTGGTGATAATGCACATTAGATTATAAATTTCTGGGTTTAAATTTCAGTCATTTTAAACATCCAGTTATTAGTCTCAGACTCAAGACTTGATTTAAAGTTTTTACCTATGGAAAATTAAGCCATTTAATCCAATTTTCTCTAATACTTGCTTAATACTTTTCTAAGTCTCATTAAGGTTCATGCAAATATGCATCACATATAAACAGTTCAAGAGACCACATTGCACGCCACAGTATATTGAAGTGGTATTTTAAAAACACAGTTTTGTGTTACTATATAGTAAAGGCTGGTAGAGTCTCAGGGACAGAATTAAACCCAAGCATGCGGTGGAAAAGTCTTCCTACATAGCTACAGCACTGAAGGCACACATGTGGGGTAGGTACCTCCCAAGCTCTAGCGTACATACCATGCTGACACAACCATCCCCGTGAGTAGGGGGTGTGAGGCAGTTATTCTAAATTTATGCCACTCTGAGAGGTGGTGTAATTTCCTCTGAGACGCACTGTCTTCCTCCCACAGCAAGCACCACACTTCCACAAGGAGTCTCAGCCGACGTAGCTGCTCCGGCGCCGTGACACCCACAGCTCTGGGGGAGAGAGCACACCCACACTAATCCTTACATCCCAGCTCTGCGCTTCCCAGAGCACCTAGGTTCTGCTCCTCCCAAGGCTTTGTGCCGGCTCCATCCATCAGGTACCACACTGATTTCCTCTTCTACCATGGCATTAGCAGTATTTTGTCTTGCAGAAGAGATATGACATGGGCCACCAGCATAAAGAAATTAAATATTAAAAAAAGAACATGAAATGGCCTTTCTGAATTCCAATAGGTAAAGCAACAGTCATTTAAAAATCTCTGCTATTTAGGAATGTCTGTTTAGCTGCTGTCAGGGTACTTATTCAACTGTAAAAAGTTTTTATTACCTGCTAGGATATACTAAGGCCACTACATTCCAGAGAAACATAAATCTTTTTTTGTGGTAAGCGCTCTTACCATAAAGCTCTTGGATATGAATTTTTTTTCTGGAATGCAAAAATTCATGTGAATCTGCTCTGTAAAACAAAGCCTAAGGAAAAAAAAACAAAATCAAAAACCCAACACAGCAAAGAACAAAAACACCTCTTATAGGAACAGATGAAGAGAAAAAAATTTTTACCCACAGACCATTATGGACCATTAAGGATGCACCAAACTGATACTCACTTATCTAGGTTAATGGCCATCATTGAACCATCCGTTGCTATGAAACTGTTTAAAATCCATTGTGTCTACTGAATGTAAGGAAAGGTACCTGTAAAACCACTTTGAACATGTGCCTGATCTCCATTAAAGAACATGAATGCCCACAATAGAGGGCTGATTTTAAAAATATAACAAAAATCTGTGAGGATTTTTTGGCTTCCTGCAACTATCTATTTCCTTTTTAAGCTTGTCAATTAAAAATTTGACAGTTTATTAAACTGGTTTTAATTTTAATGTGTTTTTCATATGAACATATGTTCTTAGGAGTTAGAGCCATGAAAAATTTAAGCATGTCAACGAATTGCTGAATGGTGCAGAGATTCCCAGTGGGATGGGTCACTATTTTTTTTTTTATGGACAACCATGAACTATTGTCTTGTTAACTCTCAGTGTTTTAATATGTTCTAGATATTTGCTGTGGGTCAGAGTTTGGAAAACACCAGTGGCAAGGTCTTATTGAGCTTGCTTTAAGCAATCAACTTCAAACAGCAGAAGCTACATGGTTTTGAGAAGGGCAGAGCATCTTGCAAATAACTTTTTTGGACAGAGCTACCTATTACTGAGGCCAATAGCTAACCAATTTTATTTAAAACTAAATTCAATAAGTCTACCCTGTGCTGAAATTTATAGGGCACATAAGCCTGCAGGAACATAGACAATCAAGTCCCATATACACACTTCAGAGAAGCCTCCAAAATTTTGGCTTAGTTTCCCATTCATTGAATAAGAGGCTACATCCTTTCAGTGCATCAATTTCTACTGTTACAGGCTTGTAAAGTCACCTAAACTCTGATATTACTAGAACTAAACCCATGATAAGTCTACATGGTATTTTTAAACCACGTGTTTCCCATTTATAATGCCTTCATCCCCAACTAAACCCTTTTCCCCAACAAGCAGGACATGCAGAACAATACACCTGTTTTCTTATTACCTCTTCATCTGGAGCAGTGTTGGAATCAGTGTCTCCCATCCATCCTACCCATGCATCAGGCTGCATTGCTAAGGCTTATCCTCCAAGTAGGGCCCACAGCTAGTTCAACAGCAGAAGAGGACTACATATCATAAACACCCATGGTACGTATCTGGTCTCATAGCATGTACAGGGACCTCTGCCTCTGACGAGAAAGCAAAAGGGAGGAAGATGGATTGAAGTAGTGGGGAAAGGTGACATGTGCCGATAGCCACACTGAGTCCCGGTGCCAGAATTGTGGAACCTACAGGTACACTGGTCTCCCAGGGTTTACATCTGAGAAACTTGAGGAAGGACAGACAGATCTTCCCATAAGCCAGGAGCCAAGCTCCAGCTCAGCTTGGCTCAGCGGCACCAGGGGCAGCTCACTGCTCAGCTCTGATGGCTGACGGTGCCACGCTTTGGGACCAAGCCCTCCTGAGGTCTAAGCAGCTAAAGGGGAAAGGGGATGCAGGTAGCTGGCAAGATGCCTTGAGCTGGGCATTGCTGCCCTGAATTTGAACCAATTTCTCTGCTCCTGGTTTTGTCCAAAGAAAACCTTCTACAACTGAACAGACTAAACTATTTAAAAAAATAAATATTAAAAAAATAGAATAGCTGAGTCAAATTTCTGCGACATTTTGCAGTGGAAGTGCAAAACCTCAGCCATATTACAGGCAATGCAAACAAACTGCATTCAAGTAATAACGCAAACTGTGAAAAAACAGACTGTCCAGAACTAAACAAATAAATAGATTCAAAACTCTGTGTTGGAAGCATGTGTTTGAGAATTGTGATTTAAAAGCTGGCAGTCAGTCTCCTCAGCCAAACCATTTTATTCTGGAGGATTCAACTGCCAAGACAGTAATAGGGATTTTAAAAGATATGTCTGAAATCTCTACATTTTACTTTATCCTTTTAGGTTTTTAAATGGATTTCATGATATATACAATTTTAAAAAACTAAAGTGCTACTTCTAATATTACCATTTAAATGAAATCTTTAAAATAGAAGGAATGATAATATAAAAAATCTAGAACTATATTTAGTTTTCTGAATGCAATTAGGGTAATTTTATTCAATTGATTTTTTAAGTTCCGACATGAGTGATCTATGGTGATACCATTCAGTACAACAGTAACGGGCTCAAAAAGTAATTTTAAACAAATGAATTTTATCATATTATATGTTTTTCCCCTATTACAGCCAACTTTTCAAGTACTTCTGCGCAATTATCTAAATGAAGGTATATCAGAAAGTACTTTACTCCGAAATGTATTTCCATTTTTCATTACAAGATCACTGGAGCAATAGCATTGTTTACTCTCTTTTCTACAGAAGGATTTTATCACTGCATGAAGACAAGGATGAGATAGCATAAGGAGAGTACACGAAGCCTATCTTTTAAACTACGGTTTTACTACTACAGTAAAATATACATTAGAACTAGAAGGGACCTCTAGAAGAAACCTAATTTATCCTCCTGCCTGTAGGAAGCAGTTATACAAGTACTCTGATCTTATAGATCTCCAATGGAGATGGAAACTCCAAAAACTTGCCAAGAAATCTATTCCCTATCCTCGCCATTAAAGGCCTCTAAAATAAATTTCTAAAATAAAAATATTTCTAAAATAAACCTTCTTTGCTGTAATTTATGCCTATTATTTCTTGTTCTACCAAACACAGGCAAAGGAAATAGATTGTTCTCTTCTTCTGTGGAGCAACCTCTTGTGTTATAATGTTTTTGTTCTCTCTTTTCTGTGTCAGACTAAACTAACATAATTTATTCAGTTTTTTCTTCAGGGTTATAATTTCTATACTTCTGATCTTTCTTGTCACTCTCCTCTGGTCTGCCTCCAGCTGACTCTCTTCATTCTTCAAGTCTGGTGTCTAAAACTGGGCATCGTATTCTATTATAATTCAGTATAAAATTAAGATTTGCTAGTCCCAGATTTCCTCTGTTTATTTAAATAATGAAGCTGATCATCTCCCAGGAGAAGGATATCAAAGCTATTGTTCTGGTGCATAGTTATAGCCTGCTGGAAACCAAAGTTGAAAGTTAGATTAATTAAAGAACAGTTCAGTGAAAATCAATGTAAGAAAACTTGTTTTCCTTCTGGATTTGTGTCTTAAGCCTGATTGACTGAACATCTAAGGAGACACAAACTCTGATTCAAGTTTTCTTGCGTTGTACTATTTACATGAATTTGTTAGTGTCCAGTAAGAGAGAAACTCATGAAGCATTTCCGTCAGTGGTGTTTATCTACCCACAAGAGCATACTTGCAAATTCCTGAAAACAAGAGCAGGGAAGCTGAGCAGGTATGAGCCTCTGCATAACAGCTGGAATAGATGGGCTAAGAAATAGGAGTAGATAGGGGCGGGGTCAAGTGCAGCTGGTGCAGTTTTTAACAGCTGATTCAGAATTAGGCCGTAATTTTACAGCTAATTCTCGACTCTGACAAAACAGCCCCCAGCATAAGCCCACCTCACCAGCTATTCTAAACATCCTCTAGAAAGTTAGTGCCTGTGAGACCTCTACTTGTGGTGCATGGCTGAAAGTGGTCAAATGCTACTTTCAGGGGGTGGGCAGATACAGACAGAACAGCATCATTTTATAACCCTTACTTCTTTGAAAGACCAGGCTAAATAGTTCCTTTACTACTGTTGTGAGCTATACAAACAATGCCTTATTACATACTCTCTTGATATATTTATTTCAGATCTTCTGCTTAATTAAAATATACTAAAGTTTTAAATAAGATATGCAGGTGAGAACATGTCTACTCCCTTTCTTTCTTCTTTGCAGTCCTCCTTCATTCATCTGCTCTACTCTTTTCACTAGAAAAAAAATCCATGCTTTTGATCCCGACATTCAACACGCTGTCTTTTATCTCATTTTTACAGTGATTCTAGAACTGAATTCTATCATATTTATGTGGAGTCACTCAAGGATTATGTTGGATATTCATTATGCAAGACATAAGATCAGTCTATTTATTCATTCCTGGAGCACCCCTACTTATGTCACCAATGACGATATCAATTCCACTGCAAAGAATTATGATTGTAACTCTAGGATTTCGGGCACAAATAAGTATGAGGTAGAAATATTTATATTTGTACTAATGTGAAAAACTTCTCCATCAGACAAGATTTTATATAGTCACTATTTGTAGATACACTAGTCTGGTACTTCAGGTTAAGTTTAATACTGGAGATTTCAGGAACGATGCTGATAACATTTCAGCAGTGCACCAGCCTTAAGAAGCTGCCTCAGTCTATCAAGTAAACGTCATATTTTCTTACAGTTACATTGATAACTTCGATACTGAGGGGTATTCACACTGTCTACTTGAAGCAGCTACCTTTATTATTATGAACTACCTCTTCAAATGAGACTTTTTTTCTAGTAATTATACAGGAACTTTGGAGCCTATTCCTACTGTCAACTATTCAACATTAGGTACTTAACATGGCCTCCCTTTCTTTAGCAGACTTAGATACTTAAAGTACAGTACATAATGTGATCAGTGAAGGGCAGGAGAAAGGAAACAAAATGGGAGAGGCATAAAATCTCATTAAGAGATTTTCTACACAGCAAGCAGTGACTGACTTGACAAATAAGTTGGGCCAAGACTGGAAACAAAGCTACTAGGACAGGCTGAAGGATGGAGGAGGCATAAAGAGATAGACAGGGCAGAGAGCAAAGAGAAAATAGCTTTGTTTGGCTACGTAATAATAGCGATAAGGACTGGGATGTTACTGGAGGATCTGGAAGTGATTGGCAGGAACACTGGAGCCTTGAGCTCCTAGGACAAGGTTTTACTAAACAAAGACGTTAGGGCCCAGATGAACACCTTGATAAATTAAGTTAGGACTGGCTAATTGAGGAGAATGGGAACAGGACCTAGAGACAGACTGGCAAAAGTTGGGAAGGATGGGGCAGGTGAATACACAGTTGGTAGAAAAAGGTAGAAAAGGCGTCTCAGATCCAAGATTTATCTGTTGTCAGAAAATGCAGGTGTCTCACCAAAACTGAAGCCGACCATGTGAGAATAGTATCCTACCGTTATTAGTCATTCCATAAGGTCCAGGTATCAGAAGTGTGGTGCCTCCATATAGAGCACAACAAAGCAGAGTTTGTGTGCTATGAGAATTTTCTCCTTTTAATAGGTTTTGGTTGGACATGTAATCGACGTATCTAGAACTAAAAGAGGCTTCTAGGTTATCTATGTGTAACAAACATCATAGATGCTCTTTCAGCAATACTTGCGATAATTTATCTTTGACATCTTGATTTGAAGATGGACGTACTATTGGTAGTTACACTATGTAAAATTGATGACACCTGTCCTATTTGAATTCGACTTTACTTTTCAAACACTGGCATTACTTTTTTTCCTATGTATGTAATAGTTCTTTTCTTCCCATAAAATTATTTATTTAGTATATGCGAGCTGCTGTCTTCAAAAAATTAATTCCATAAGGCTATAAACAGCAAAAAAGATGTAAACTGACATTCCCTGCCAGGTTTTCTAGCTTTCAAATCTATTTCTCAGAATAGGACAGATTTCTAAAGTACACAAAATTGTGGACAAAGAATCCATGAAGTTTTGCTTAAATCACAGTAACAAATGGTTTTCAATGAATATTCATGCTGTACTAGATGCCACCATGTAAATAGGATGTAATGTTCACTTACTATAAAGCACATGTTAAGGACATTGTACAATGTTTTTCAAACTGCAATTAATCAAAGGCCAGGGAAGAAGCAAGTAGCACATCAGCTTTCTACAGGTTCAAAATTATTGAATTCACACAGTGAAAAGATATCTCTGCAAGCATAAATCCTAGTTTAGCCTGTTGGTTTGGACACAATGCTGAGATACCAGACATTTTTGTTATTTGGCACCAGTTCTTGGGAGGTTCAAAGGCACTGCAGAACTCTACTATCTCGTACTGGAATACTTGGATCCCTATAAACCTAAACTTTTGCCATAAGGCAAGGAATCCTAGCCTTAATATTTTGACACAGCTAGAAATTTGCTAACTCACCCCTTAAGCCTGAAAGAAATTCCCACAACAGAAAGCTTCCTCCCTGCCTCACCTGTGGGGCTGAATTAGGGAACAGCCTTCAAGCACAACCTCTCAGTCAAGTGCCTGGGCAAAGGCAGTTGAAGACAAGATTGTTTGGCACTGGCCAGGATATGCTCACCAGCATGCCCCAGCAATTAGGGAACTCCCCTGGAATGCAGCCATTCCCCACTGGCTTGCTCAGGCAGCTTCCCCATCAGAGGTTTCTGTGAAATCCACTCCCATTTCTCCTCCCACACTATTAAGGAAGCCTCTGCACCTTGAGCTGTACTGTGACTTCCTCCAGCCAAAGGGCATTTAGGATTACACAGAGGGATGCAAAGCAGAGGAATAAATAAACCGTCTCAAGGATTCCAGCCTTGGAGTAAGCGTGAGTGGAAACATCCCTATCATGACCTGACTGTTGAGATATCTCAGGAGGAAAGAGTAGTTCCCATCAAGATGTCATGCCTCTTCAGAGATGATTAAGAAAAGAACATAGAACACCAATTTCTTAAATTTCATGCTGCTGCCAATTTCTTTCCCTATTCTTCATTAGTACAAAGCAAACAAGAGTCAGTGGAGGATATCTGCTCATACGTCCTCTGCATGCTCATGGCACATTTCCAGTCTGCAGGGTAAAACCTTTAAGGGCTACTCTGTCTGTGATGAAATGTGGTGCTTGTGGTTGCTATAAGGACCTACAAACTGCCAGCTACTGCTCTAGGCCATCCATTCTTCCGTACCTGCCAGGGACGACAAGGAATTGGGCATTAGAAAAACAACCCAGTTGAGATGGGGGACAGGGATAAGAAAGCGCACAGTGTTTGGAGAAAACAACATGGAATAAGCCAAAGAGCTCAGAAGTTCAGGGTCACTCCCCCTTTCCTGTGCACGTTCATTCATCAGACTTACTAAAGCATATTTGCAGTTTCACCCAAATCTTTTCAAGTTTCTCTCTGTTCTTGAGAAGGGACGTAGCGGTAGGAGGTACAGAACAATAAGATGAGGCTGTTTCTCCATTCACATGCCAGTAAACAAATTCATAGACAGAATTTAGTATGCATTACATAATGACGTTCAGTCAGAATTTGTATTTGATACAGATTTGGTACAGTTCTTACAACACTTGGAAGATTTTTTAGAAACTGTTAGCCAACTTAATTTAAAAGTTACAGAGCTATTTAAAAAGCAAGCTTTCTGAAGTGTAAATATGGCTTTTATTGAAGTCAGTTTTTAGTAAGAGCACCAAAAGATCTTATTGCACTTAAATGCTGAATGCATCAGAGACTTACATATGGACAATGAAAGTTCATGAACAGTAGAGTCCACATGCGCAGCTGGCAATGCTAAGCTGGTGACTTACAGCTAACTCAGTCAGGCTGAGACATACCCACTAACTACTGAGCCTAACTCAGTTAAGGCTGAGACAAACTGCACTACAAACTTCTTTTTGAAGTGCTTCAACTCACTCTCAAACATGTGAGTAGAAGCATCTAGGAAATGTAAGGGAGGCTCCATCTCCTCCAGCTTGACATATCTCCATCAATGGAGCCTAGAGAGTGATTCATCTGACTAAAAGTAGATGCCTGCTTTAAAATCAGTTGACTGACTTTCTGGACAATATTGACTGTTTTGACTAGATACCCATTGACTATGACTTCAGGCCTATCAGCTGCCTCTACCCAGTCTAAAACAGGAGAGAAATTCAATGAATTTGACTGAAGGCTAGCGATATTCCAGGACATGATGAAGCAAACTGGTAGTTAATATAGACTATCTTCCAGTTCTCATTGTAGAGGAACTATTGATGATCCTATGGAGGCATCACCATAGCAGAAATATATACTGAGATAATATATCCAAACCAGGCACTAAATAAAAATAGAAAAAAAAAGAGGTGAAAAGGAATGATTTTGGATTTTAAAATCTCCCATAACTATAGAGCTTTTTTATAATGATGTTTTATACTGGGGATATACGCACCATATATATACCATTTATGAATACTCACCATGAACCAATGAAGTATTTTCATGTAATCAAAGTCCTGGCACATTAGGAAGATTGCATGTTTGATATTTTTCAGATTATATCATAGGCTTTAAACTATAGCTTACAAAAAGATGCAGATCTTAAAATTTCAAAGACATTTAAATAGAAATTATTTTCTTAACTAAGGGAAAAGAGACTTATTAGTTAAAATTTCTTTTGTAGAAGTATATTCTTGTGGCCAGCATGTGAGCGAGGCTTTTATTATATGCACTGAAAATGTTATAGTTTTTAGGTCATAGAACATCTTTTAGAACAAAACTGGACAGCCACACATTTTTTGTTACAGAGCATAATGTAATTTAATCCAAGTGGTGAAAGCTGGTAAATACTTTTTTCTTTCCCCATTCGGCAAATCCCATTTTCTTCTTCCCCATATTGCTAATAAAAAATAAGTCTGTGGATTTGTTAACATAGTACTGAGGAAAGGGGAAGAGGGTTTAAACTCTAACTATTTTGTTACACAGTAAAAAGCTAGATTTAAGACAAAACACAAGTAATACTTCTTAGTTATCAAAGGTTAAAAATACACTGAATGATTTTCTTTAAGATAAGGGTTGTGTTTATCCACTCCCTTGTATTTATCCTGTTACCTATACCTGTGGAACCTGCTGCCAAATCAGAGATCCCTATCAATTTTGAAAAATGCGAATGATTACTGCAGAAGGACAAGTCATTTATTCCATTAAGGTATGTATCTTGTACATTCAATTTTTAGTGGGACATAAGATAATTCATACTGTTTTGTACAGAATATATCAAATTTGATCACAGTCATGAGGAGACTGATGACTTTTTTCCAAGCACTGCTTAGAACGTGCATACTTTTTAACAGAAAGACACTAATGTAAGTCAGCTTTACATTTTATGCAGTTCTTGTGATGCACAGCTCCACATACAGCCCTGCACAACACTGAGTGCAGCAACGTCACATTCTTGTATAGCTTTGCTAATGCTGAAGTTAAGCAGAGTGTTTGGAAATTGGAATTAACACCAGTTAGAGGACAACTATGATCTAACTCCAAAAAATGTGCCAACTGCAGTCATGCACACTAGTTATCTACAGACAAGCATGCATTAACTATTAAGCAGACAGGAAACCCACTAATGAAAATAACAATTTACAATGCTGAAAACAACAGGGTCACTCCAAAACATCTGCCACTTTCTACTATCTCCAATCTCATCTTAGGACAATAGGAAGGAAAATGTTCCTCAAAGCAATCCTGATTTATCATCCTTTTAGGTCTTTCATGTCTTCAGTAGAGAAGCGTGTACTCTGTAAACAGACCCATGCTTTACAAAGTTCAGTATTAAAAGCCAGATTCAAAAAGAGATTCAGATAGCCTTTAGGGTTCTACAATGAAATTTCTGTCCTCAAAATCAAAACTCAGCTGCCATCTTTTGGCATTGAAACATGTGAGTGCCTCATCTTTGACACTCGAGCTCTCTGACGGCAATAAGGGTTCTAGCCGATCTGCAGTGGCAAACTGTTGCCATCCACTGTTCTCTGCCTTGGCCCTCTGATGGACAGGTTGAAAGTGGTCCCTGGACATCAGTTAGTCCAAAGCTCATTCAAAGCGGCTCCAACTAAAGTAGATTGCTCATTCAAATTTTGAATATCTCCAAGGACTGCGATTCCACAATACCTATTGAAAATCCACTCCAGCATTTGACCAACCTAACTGAAAATATTTTTCCATCCATGCAGAACTTCCTGTATTGCAACTTGTGTCCATTATCTCTTCCTCTGTCACCATACGCCTCCAAGAAGAGGATCTCTTCTCTATATTTGCCCCACCACACTCTCCTCATATGCTCATACTCCAGGCTGTGTGATCTTAGTGACACTCTGCTGCATTCACAACAGTATCACACTGTCTTGTGCTGGGCAGCCAGAAACAGTACTCCAAAAGCAGTCTCATAAGTGCAAAATAGAGGGAATAAAGAATTGCCTGGACCTGCTGGTTACATCTTGCTGACCCCATCAAGGATGAGGTCAATCGTGTTTGCCCTAACTGTCAACTAATGCTCAATGTGTCCAGCAGGACCCCAGGTCATTTTCTGCAAACCTGCTCTCCGGTCAGTTGACCTCCAGAATCTGCAAGTGCAGGGTGTTATTCCTTGCCTAACACGGGACTTCTCATTTGTCTTTGCTGAGCTTGTTAAGGCTCCTGCCAACCCATTCCTCCTTTCTGTCCTGGTCCCTCTGAATGACAGTCCTACCCTCCAGCATATCAGCTTCTCCTCTGCAGGCTGGTATCATCCATAAATTTGCTGATAGTGCATTTTCTCCCATAGTCCAGATCATTAACAGTGAAGACACCAAACCGCATCAGCCCCAGAATTGCCACAAGCAACCAGCTGTCAGATGGACTTCGTACTGCCAGTCACAACCTGTTCAACCAGTTTTCCATCCACCTTATCATCAGTTTACACTGTCCGTATCTCACTATTTTGACTGGTAGGATACTATCAAAGACCTTGGGAAAAGCTTTGATAAAGTCAAATGTAAACAATATTCACTACTCTTCCCTTGCCCACAGAACCAGTCATCTTACCATGATCAACTGATCAGGCTGATCTGGGACAGTTTACCCTTGGTAAATTCATGCTGCCTGTTTCTAATCACCTTTGTGCACTTCATGAGCCCAGAAATAGTTTCCAGGAGGAATTAATCTTTCAGGAGCCCAAGGATAAACTGCTTAGCCTGTAGTTCCCTCCATTCTCTTTCCCAACCTCCTTGAGGACGATATTTGGCTTTTTCTTCTGTCCCCAGTCACCACAATTTGTCAAAGCCAATGGGCAGCAGACTCAGAGTGACACGGGTAAGCTTCCTCAGCGCCCTTGGATGCATTCCATCTGTTTCCATGAACTTTTTTATGTCCAATTTGTTTAAGTGCTTTACTGTGGCTACAGCTTCTCTCCCTCAGACTCTGCTATTAGACTCAGGACTGATGGAAAATCTTGCCAAAAACAAAGCAAAACTAAACAACAAAAGGCAAAAAAGGCATTGAACACCTCATCTTCTTACATGCCTTTTGTCAGTAGGTCTCTCTGTCACATAGAATAACTTGGCTTGCATTTTCAGTAGGCTGCCTTTTTTTTGCCAACATACTTACTAAAGCCCTTTTCTCCCTAATTCCCTCCCTGCAGATTTGTGCATTGTCTCTATACTCTATCCAGGTAGTCTTTCTATCCAGGTAGTCCTGGACAGGTTTCTACCTTCTGCATACTTCTCTTTTGTACTTGAGGTCAGTCAAGACTGTCTTGCTCATCCATACTGGTCTTGTACCACATTTACTCATCTTTCTGTGATTTGGAATGGACCAACCCTGTGCTTTGAGGAGGCTGCTCTTGAAGATCAAATAGCTGACCCGGGGCAGCTAATTGTCTCCCATGTGATCCTGTCCGGCAGTTCCCCGAACAAGCTGAAATTTGCTCTACAGAAGTCAAGACTAGCAATTTTACTATTTGTTTTGCTCATTTATTTCAGAATTTTAAGCTACACCAAGTCAGAGTTGCCACCAAAGCTGCCCTCAACCTCCACACCCCAAGCCAGTCTGCTCTCAAGTAACAGATCCAGTAGAGCACCTGCCCTAGTTGACTCACCTGGATCAAGAAATTGTCATTGGATTTTTTTCACTTAATTCACGCTTCAAGTGCTGACATGTGTCTGGATCCTGGTGTTCTCTAGAATAAGGAGTTGCATTTTTACTGTCTTGACAGTAAGAATCTCACTTGGCCTTCAAGATCTGAATATCCTTATCAACTGCCACAGAGAACTTGAAGGAGAAGGCTCCTTTAATACAGCTGTAGCTCTAAGGAATACTGTGGCCCTGATGCAAAAGGCTCATAACATATCCTGAGGAGAAATGTAATACAAGTGTGAGGAGGTTAGGAACGTCACAGTGTGACGGCCTGTTGTGACAGGTGTTACCTTCACCACTCCAATGAGTCTAGGAGTGGACAATGAGACTAAGGAAACATTCTCTGGTTGTTGGTGCTAGCTATGGAGATGAACAGAGCAGTCTTACGCATGTTGAGTCCTATCCTCTCACTGGTGCCCAATGAACACAAATTACTCCAAGACTCATCAGTGACAGCGATGAGAAAGGGAGCATGCTTGCATTCATGTCACGTAGGCTTTTACCAGGTGAAACAGCACCACATCGGTGACTCCCTGTTGCCATATTTCACTTGCCAATGAATGAAGTATTTCCTTCCTACTCTTATGTGCCCAAGAAATCTTAATATAGTGAGGGTCAGAGCTGCTTTCTTGAGGGAGAACAGCCTCATATTGATCCAGTAACGAAGGCTTTTGCCAGTTCACAGCTCCTGCCTATTTAGTGTTACCATAGACTTCTGAATTTAATGATGTCTTCATAACCTTCCAAATCTGTAGTTATGCTGTTTAAGCTGCTTATCTCTTCTTTTTCTAAAATACTGATGGATTGAACACTTATCAGAAATACATCACTTCCTAAGACAGTTAAGGCTCCTAGTTTACTCAGGAGATGATAGGGTCCAGCTTTTTTAAGTCACGCTGAGTGAAAAGTAGCCTTTGGAGAAGACATGCACATCTTGAGCATCCAATTAACAGAAAACAACTCATTACCTGTCTGAAATTCACTGTAGTCCCTGTAGCAGGCCACTCCACCTCAGCACTGTCTCTGAGAGAAACTTGTATGGGGCATTCCCTGCTTCACATCCTACACTAAAGGGGAAAAGACTCTGAGCTTGAGCAATAGGGCCTGCATAAGTTCTGACAGGGTGAATACAGATGTGGTCTATCACTTAAAATAGAATCTGGCTTTTCTTCAGTGAAGGCTGTAACTTCCCAGCCAATATATTCGAAGCAGAGGGATGACAACTCTTCCTCCTGAAGAGGTCTCCTCACCTTATTTTAAATGAAAGGGTGTCAACACCGATCAGGATAGCATTCTAAGCCATGAATCCAAAGTAAAACAGGCACCTGCAGACAGCATGACCTCTGCTTGAAAAAGCTCCAAGGCTCTTACTTTGCACAGGAGTTTTTCACTAGACTAAGCAATTCCACACACTCCCAAGTTTTGCAATTCCTATTCCAGGACAATTATTCTCTTCCTCTGTACAAGGTAGGTTAGGTACCTAACTTCAAACTGCAGATGTTCCTGTTGACTGAGTAGTAGACAGCTTTTTCAAGCACCACACCCAAGCTGCAGGAATATTTGGGGCAGGAGAGTATTTTTAAAGTTCTTCACCTACAAGCTGGATACTACACAGCCCTGATGATATTTTTTTCATCAGGGCTCAGATTTTCCTTTTCCTTCAGACTAGAAATCCCATTCCTTTGGAAGCTGCATTGCTTTTTAAGTGCAGAATGTTCCCTTTGTTCTCCTCATCAACAAATACCATCCCATGAATGTCAAAGGATACCAAATTTGGGCTGTGTAGCAAGAAGCAGGAACACGGGCTCAGTACCTCCCTCTGCCACTGGAAAACAAAGCCAGGTTCACAAGAAGAGTCATTTAAAAATTCTGATTTTTCTCTTAAACCATATTAACCACTTGACGTGTAGGTACTCTGATTTCCTTCAAACTTCATTTTCTAGCGAAGATCAGCTGTAAATAATAATAAAAAAGAGTATTTTTTTTTTACTGTGGTAGCACTTTGATTTCCCAGTCAGGATGTCATGTTTTACTAGGAATCATAGGTCTTGCAGATAAGAGTCCGTACCAGGAAGTGCTGCATTAACCCATGTTCCTTTAGTTATCTGTGTGCACAAATTTATACATGAGTAGTACCGTAATGTTATTGAAAATTTCACAAATGTGAAGTTAAGACATGTTTTTAGATTATAGGTAAATTCACTTGAAATACAAAAAAACAGGGAAAAATGTGTGAAAACAGAGTTTGGTTTCAGTTAAAGAGTCACATTTAATATAACAATGTCCTCATATTTAATAATTATCTGTTTCCAATTTTCTTCTAGCAGTATAAACAGATATAACTTCAAGAAAGTGTTTGGAGAAAAGATAAATAAATTAAAAGGATTTTTAGCATTTTAAGCAAAACGAAAAAAACAATGGATGTTAACTGCATGTGATGCATCAATGATTACATTTAAGAGAAATGGGATGCTGCCCTCTCAGTTCACTCACAGCAATTGTGAAGCACCTGGCTCCTTTGATGAAATACTGAACTGGGATCTGGTTTAGAAAAAAACTACATTTAAGTGAAAGAGAAATCATACCAGCAAGTGCTTTAGGTAGTGTTTCTCAGATGTGTGAAGCACAACAGCAGGGCTGGAAGAGTATGGACTTTGTTGCTAAAATCTGATTTTTTTTCTTTTAAAAAGAGGGATAAACAAGTTATCTTGTTGCCTCATTTCCATTCCAGACTTCCTATATCCTCTGCTCTAGCTCACGTAATATAGATTACTTTTCGTAATATCTTACTGTGAGAAAAAAGGGTTTACACTCAAGAACTTCAACAAGTCTAAGTTTGTCCCAAGGTCTAAACTGCATGACATTTTCTCTTACTTCACACGCAGAAGCATTTGACCTCTCCTTCTGGAACCTCCCACGGGTTTCAAGCAATTCAAGGGCCAGACCTGTACTGGGACTGTAACACATGATGAGCCTGATGTTGCTGCATTATTGTGGGCACCAACCCAACTCTTTTCCATCACTGGAGTGGCAAAACTTCCATTTTGAGTGTTAAAAGAGCTCCTGTCCCCTTGTTTTCCTAAAGATACGATTGATGTGGTAAAGACGAGGATTTTTAACTGAAAATCAACAGTTAAAAGTCTATACTTATTTTTCAGTTGTTAAACTTTATAACACAAAATTATAATTTGGGGTTAATTGCATTTTCATTTTTCTTTCTGTACTTATGAAGGAATCATGAATCTCCAGACTGATGTGCTGTAGCTCCAGCACTGAAGTGTTGCAGACAGGAGGCAGAGGAAGTGAAAGCTGGAAAAAAGCTAAAACAGACAAGATTTACCAGAAATTAAAACCAACGGGTCTACAGGAGGGCAGCAGTTTGGAAAGTCAAGGGGAGACAATACAGTACTTCGCAGTTCAGCATTCAGTTTTAATGCTGACTGAAAATATTAATCTCAACAAAATGAAGTCTTTGATGTGTGTTCTTTGTCTCTCACATCCAGGAAGCATAACCATTTCAGCAATATGCCGTATTTGCACTACTTCAGACAGGGACCTTATTTCATTTACGCATATAATTAAAATTTATGCACAGAAAAATATAGGGGAGAACGTATATATGTATAGAAAAATTAAATATAGATGTGCCATGGTCCAAAAGGCTCTACCTTATGATTCTCCATGAGTGAAGGAGAGGAATTAATTTACAAATCACAATCTTGAAAATATCCAGCATACATGGCTATGTATGGATATTTAGACTCCATTCTCAAGGCTTGCAGACTCCAAATATTAGGTCTCTGGATGCTGTACAATGTTCTGTGGAACACAGGCTGAAAGTAGCCAACAGAAAGGTACCAGCCAAAACGCTTTTTCTAACTAATACCTGTATCATCTGTGTCCACCCCACACTGCATGCTGCGTGTAAAATGAAAGTTAGTTTTCTATTTCTGTTTTCTTGTAAATACCACAAGATGACAGTTGTGCCCCACCTGCCCTGAAAAAGAAATAAAGAACACAGTTAAATATTCAGCCAGGTGCATTCCTCTCAAAATGCCTGTGGCAACTGGGCTGAGCAAACTAGAGGAAATAATTATCAGACGACACATCACCTCTCTTTCTCATCCTTTTAAACACCACCAAGGAACTCGTAGCAGCACCTAATTGCCTTGATTTCAGGTTTCTTTGACTCCCTTAATCAGTATGACAAGAGGGACAATGCCGTTGGTATCTGAATGGTGTGGATGCCAGAGTGTTTGGAAGTGGAATAAAGGAAGAGGGAGCCCTGCCTTCCCCAAGCTGTTTATTCCCACCTTCTCTTGCACTGATACTGCGCTTTGCATGCTGCATCTTCTTAGCTAACAAGTCCCTTTAAGAGGTAACTTTTTGTCCTGTAAATTTTCAGCTGAATTAATCTTTATCTAGGTTACAGTACAGTTGTGTGAATGCTAATGCCAAGAAGAAGGAAGAAGAGGATGAAGGCGTATGATAACGCTTCTGTTTGGAAGCAGCACCAGTTTAAATGATATTAAACTAATTGTGGAAGAACTTGTTGTTACCTACTCACCAGCAGTCATTCCAGAACTTGCCATCAATTTGAGTATTTAGTGCATAGCTGCAAAAAGCCACCCTGCCGCAAGATGAAGCTACTACTGCTTACTAGCTAGTTCAGAAACTAGCTAGTTACACTGCTACCAATTCATGGGCTACTAGCTTGGCAAGTCAACTAATATATCAGGCTAGCGATATCATTATGTAAATTATTTACCTGCAGGTTTTCAGTACCAGGGATTTGCCCAAAATCTCAGTTGTTCCTGGAATGAGACAGCACCACAGGACTCACATTGGTCAAGAGGAGATAGGGATACTGTGCATGCCCATGTTTACAGCTCAAACGTGACCCTGTGAAACAGCTGCCTCCTAAATTATATTATATTCCATATTTTGAGAAGATTTCAGCTTTCCCATCACAACTTGTCCAGTAAAAGAGCTAGGAGTTGTCTGTTTCATTTTTCCCCTACCCTAAGGGTTTTAGGGGCTTTTAAAGTGCATGGAATAATTTGTCCTCAATTAATTTTATGGATTGGGATAAGCAGAATCTTAATACATAATTTGGCACATAATTCAAAAGCTACTTCCTGTAGTAGCTGTTTTGTGGTAATGACTTGTCATTTCTTTAGTTCGTGTAAGCTGCTGGCTCTAGTTTTATACTTCAATAAAATATATTTGCAGAGCTCACACTTCTCCTTTCATTACAATTAGGCAGATAGAAGTTTAAACAACAAAACTTTATTATTCATGTCTCCAAGTTAAATAACCACTGCAAAGTATAAAATGTTTTTGAAACAATATAACAAGGTACAAACCGCCACTAAGTTGTACTGAAACTGCAGTGTGCTTCAAGAAGTGACTGACGTGCAAAGGAAGAGCTGCTTGCAATTCTCCCATCTCCTCTCCCCATACCCTTATTTCCTGTCTAGAAGAGTGCTCGGGATGGCTTCATTCTGGGATCAAACACTATAAATGTATATTCATCCAAAGTGTAACTGGTATCTTATATTCAGACAAAAGATTGTATTTTGATATTAACAATCTACTTCTTTATTCCATCTCAACAAAAATGCTGAAAAGTCCGTTTTTAGAGATCAAGATACATACAAAGTATTTTAAAATAGCAAACCCTTACTAAAAATTAATTGGGAACACTGCTGTAGAATATGAATTCAACTGGTAAGTTTCGTTGCAAGTATTTTTACTTTCTGTCTTTGAGCAGTGAATTTGCAGCAGCTTTGTCCAATTAATTTTGACATGAGCGAAGCATGAAAAAGAGAGCTGTTTATCAGTACTTAGGTCCTGACTACTTTTACCATCTGTAAGACATTATATAGAATACCGGTACTCTGGTTTTGCAAAATGATCCAGCATTTTCTGGGGAATGTGCCCCTGAAGTGCTGGATTCCAGTTCCAACAGACTTGCAAGTCTTTTAGTCATTTGAGTTCAGGTCCTGGAAGAAGCTATGGGAGCTGTGACTCAAAGAGCTCCTGGTCTCTTGCTGATAGGTGGAGGGCACACTCGGTGAGGCTGGTACAGTGTTGCATTTGATAGTATCAGCTCCCAATGTGCCACCCTAGATAGCTGGCCTGCACTGTTCTCCCCTCCCACCACACCCTGGCACGTGCAGCTGCCTATTTACTATTTCCTTCCCAAATGTTAAACTTCCCATAACTTTACTTCATTTACAAAGCTGTGGGTTTTAATATTTATTGCTCCCTCCTATTTAAGATCAGCAAGCTCTACTAAGGTAACAACAAATTAACTCAAATACAGGGCCTACAGGAAAACCGGGGAGGGGGCTCTTTATCAGGGAGTGCAGTGATAGGATGAGAAGTAATGGTTTTAAGCTGAAAGAGGGGAGATTTAGATTAGATATTAGGAAGAACTTTTTTACTGTGAGGGTGGTGAGGCACTGGCATAGGCTGCCCAGAGAAGTCGTGGATGCCCCATTCCTGGAGATGCTCAAGGCCAGATTGGATAAGGCTTTGAGCCTAGTGGGAGGTGTCCCTGGTCATGGCAGGGGGTTGGAAGTGGATGGGCTTTGAGGTCCCTTCCAACCCAAATCACTCCATGATTCTATGATTCTATGCTTGGTGATAAGTGGTTTTGCTTTTGCTAATTTTTAAAATTCATTCCTAACATCTAGTGAACTGTACTCTGCTGTGGCACTGGATAAAGGGGAAAAAGGGAAATTTCACCACACGGGAAAACCCATTTTCAAGACACCTGGAAAGCTGTGGTATTGAAAGTGTGCACAACAGCTCTTCAGAAGGCCAGTCACTGCATAGCATACCACTTGTGGTGGAGTTTTGTCATCTACTGAGGCAGGAGAAAATCTGTTGGACTACCTAAAACGCCATCTAAAATTCCACCAATTTTTCCTTCAAAAATTTGCAAACATCACATCCCCTCACTTGCCATGAAAAGATGTCAAAGAATACTGAAGCTGCTTCAATGATTCATTTGAAAAGTGCCTGTTTCTCTTCAGCTGGCACCGAACCATTTGCAGACACAGAAATTATCAGTTTCATTAACTTCTACACGCAGGAACTCCAACTTGACATTGACACCAGCAACAACAAACCCCAAGTTTTCCTTTCTGCATCTCTCCTGGAACTGTAACAGCATCAAAAAGCAGACTTCTGGTGACTTTACACTATAAAAAATATTCAGTATAATATCCAAATACTTAGTGAAATATTTAATGAAGAATTTTTTTAATAGAACAATATGATTAACTTTAAGCCATAGAACTCTCAATTCTACAGGTACTGTGCTTATGAAGATCAAATAAAAGGAACTGGAAAGTCTTCCCTCTCCCTTAACCACAGGGCTTTTTTTGTTCTCTTCTGGAATTTTTTTCTGGTTCTCTTTTCCCCCCTCTTATTAGCAGCATGTGACCATGGAATAGCCTTCTGTGTTCTAATTATATTGCTAAAAGACAAGTTCCAAACATTTCGTGAGGATGGAATGGAGACAGGACAAGGACAAATAAAGCAAACAGCTGTGTAAAGCTCTTCTGTCATTCTCCCACCTAACTGAAGTTGGTAGTACCACAGTGAGGACAAAAAAAGCTCTTAACATTATGCTCACTAGCCATTCATCAGGCTGACTTTCTTAAAAATTAAACAAATAAACAAACAAACAATAGAAATAGCAGGCAGTACTTACCAGGCTAAGACTTTTCTAGCAATGAAGCCACCAAAGCCCTTGAGCATAGATTAGCAAACTAAGTAATCCCTTGGGAATTCTCCCAAGACACCCAGTTAGTCTATCAAGCTGTTCCAGTCTTGGACTGTGATCCTGTAATCACAGTTAGGACCCAATGGGGTGATCACAGCTCTGCCTAACAAAGGGGTACAGTTCAGATACTCCCGAAGGTCCAGTTAACATATCTAACATAACAATTCCTTCAGCTACTCAGAGCCCTAAACCCATCTGACACACCAGCACCAAAATCACCACTGTAAGGAATAGTTTTAGTACTTGTATTACAAATACAGAATTGCTGCCCTCCTTTCATACACTGTCTCTATTGGGCAGTGCTATTCTGAGGGATTAGCATTACGTTGGAATGAGCTGAGCATATAACTGGTTAACTGACTGTCCTGCATTTGAGCCCAACATACGGGTATTTCATTATCACATTGCATACAGTGGCTATAAATGCAAACAGAGCCAAAGAGCTAGTAGGATATGTTTTCTGTATTGATTTTGATAGGACTTCATGTTCCAAGACACTTTAAGAAGAAACAACTGAAGATATACTATTTTTCTGAACTTAAAAATACTTGGGATGAAGTTTTCCAGGGCAAGTGTCTGCCTCAAGCTGATGTTTTCAAAAGAAATTTTCAACAAGAGTCTAAGTATGAGACTGGGGGAGAAAAACCCTCCTATTTTTACGTAAGTACATAAAAAGCCCTTTTAGTGCACTTGAAAAGGCCTTTACTTTGAATAGGGAATTTGAAATTTAGTGGGTGGGCAGACTTTCAATCAGGGATATGCCTTTTGGGCAGTTTCCCTACTGAAAATCATGATAAAGCAATAAGCTTTTCAATCTCAAGCTGCACATACACCGAAAACAAAAAAAAATTAAGAGCCGGGGTTTCTGAAAATTCGTGGCATCAGGAATGGTGCAGGTTGGTCCTAGCAGTTCCTCCCAGTGGAGGCAGCAGTGGGACCGCAGGTAAGGCTGGGCTGCGCCGTGCTGCGTGCTCCCTCTTCTGGCATCTGGGCCAGCACAGAGAGCCCCGCCGAGGGAGGGACGGAATGCAGGGGGTACAGCAAAAGCATCCTGGGCGTACACCTCGTTCCTATCTCTGTCTTTATCAGGGATTTACAGAGAGCAGCGAGTTTCTTCCGTCGAATTGGTGGCCTCTAACGAACTGGTCCTCATCTTCTGAGCTCCACATCTCGGATCCCGGAGCCTCTGGAAACTAACCGCAGGAATACTGAGTGGCTTCCACACCGTAGGTACCCAGCCTTCTAGGCAGCAGCTCCCGAGTGCTGTGAACACTGCAAAGAACAGAGTATCCCAATAACCTTGCACTAGGAAAGCCCTACTAATGCAGGCAGGACCACGGCTGACACATACAGGTTCATGAAACGGCTCGTGCCTAAATTTACTGCGGCTCTAAAGTTACAGCTAGAGCTCTGAATGCTGGACTGTCTACTCTCAACCTGTAAATCATATCCATTGAAACTGTGCTTTAATTAAATGAAGAACACTTTCAAATTAGCAGCCATTCTTGTATTGAATTCCTGTGTGCCTTAGTTTTCTCAGCATTCCAGTGATGATAATGCTATTAGCTCAGAATTTTGGGAACAGCCCAACCTGTATTCAGATAAACATTTAAACATTATGCAGATGGAGACATAAGCCTCTCTTTTTTTTAATTCAGTGAGCACTATCCATCTCAAACTGAATGAGCGTGCACTAAAAAAAGGGATATAATTACTATTGTACTACACTTGCATGACATCACACAGATGGAAACTTAGGTAATGAGCACTGAATTTTTCAACCTTTACTTTTATATGTTTATTTACTAATGTTTATATGCAATTATCCACAATTTTAACATTCAGTTGTAGACAAACTACTGGAATTTTATTTAAAGTCAAGGACTCTTTAGCAGATAAAAAAATAAATTGAATGTCTATATATTTTCTTTTAAAAATGAGTAAATTGATCCTGAGTTCAGCTAGCTACCCAAAAATTAAAAGAGAGACCATTAAAAGATATCTTTGAAGCTTAATTCGCATATTTTGACAAAAGGAGGGGATTCCTTAGCACAGTTCTTAAACAACACAGGGAAACTTGCACTATCAAATAGGTACTGTAATTTCTGTACAGTGCTGCAAACATGACACAAACACCAGAATTAAGGACACAACACCAATTTCATAAGTACTAAGCACAACTAATTCCAAAGGAACACCACAGGGGTGCTGTAATAGCCTGGCAACCTCTTGAAGGAAAAACTGTGACATTATTTCATTTTTGTAAAGCAAAGTGAAGAATGAGCCCAGACTTCTTAAAATAGAGGTAACAGATCAAACACAATATTCTAAGAGTTTCATTCACAGGCAAGTTTACTTATAAATCTTTTTGTCTTATAAATCTTTTGTCTTATAAATCTAGTCAAACTTGTAGCATTAAAAAACCTGCCTACTTTTGACTTTGTAAGCTATCACTAGAGTACCTTGATGAAAGATGAAATGACGCAGGAAGAAGTTTCATAATGAGAGACCACACTGTAAGCTCAGGTCACTGCTATTTACACTGGGGAACTCACTACACACAGTCCCAGGTGCAGCACATGACTTCAGGAAATTGAAATAAATACAACAAGAAAGATAGCCTTAAGATTACAAATGCAGCGTGAATAGCTGCAGTACCAAATACTTCTGAATAGCAAGAGATGGAAACAAACTGTAGAGTAACTGTGGCTGAGTAGATACCTATGTGAAGTAGAAGAGATGCTGCTGAAAGCCCTGCAGAGAGGGGGGACTGCTCCACCCAAAACTATCAGGTTTTCCTCACCTCGGCACTTGAGTCCACTTTTTCTTTCATTTCCCTTTTTCCTTCTTGTGCAGGCCTGCAAGAATTCTCCCAGCTTCTGTACTGTTCTCCAGTACAAGCAGGGGAGGTTCATAGAGGGAAGACACCTTTTCCCGGCGTGCACTTGCCCCACTCTGCACACAAGCTTGATAAGGACAAGGCTAAGCAGGCCAGTTTGCGTAACGTGTTTTAACACTGCTACCCCAAATATCCACAGACTGCACTTTTGCCTTGTGGTAAGGGGTTACGGGACTATGCTCATTCTTCTCTAAATAGTGTTAGGTACATCCCAGCTCAAACTCAGACGCTGCCCCAGCTCTGTGCAGCAACTGCTCTTAAACATAGCCATTCTGGTAGCTCTGGAAGCCCCCGAGACCAAGAACTGAGGAGATACAGGAACATGCATACACCATTGCTTCTACTTTTTCCTCACAACTTCAGTTATCCTGTTTGTAACAAGATTCTGTGCAAGACAGATCTTACGTTAAGGTTCAAAAGTCAGAAACAGTAGCATTTTTATAATATCTAGAGATTAACAGAGTCAGATTTCTCTAAGAGCTTCAAATGCTGCCATGTTACAGCAAGCTACAGGAACTGATACTTGACTACATTTGGTAGCCCTTTTGTATGTAAGCAACCTCAAAAGTTGTTTCTCACTAGCTTTTTACAGTTACGTGAGACATAACTGTTTACAGTAATGTAGTCAAGTATCAGTGTGATTTCCAAGTTAGGTGTCCCATCCGCATTTGACCCATGCAGTAAGTTTGAAATTTTCTTTCCCCTTTCAGTTCCTCTGTAAACAGCCACACTTCCTTTTATCTGGGCAACACAGCAGCATGCAATGCAATGCTATTTGTCTCTCAGATTCTGTAAAACTGAAGTAGATCACCAACAGACAGACTGAGAATCATAATTAAACAACAACAACAAATTTTCTCCTTCAAAAGTGCATCTGTGGGTATTCATAGGTTTTTACTGCTTTTAAGTATTTCATTTGCTTGGGCAATTTCAATAGATTAGTTAAAAACTTACATAATCTGCATTTCTTTCACTTACTATTAAAGATTCCAGCAAAGTTTTTGCAGGATGTATTATATTGAAGTGCATAAATTGTCACATGTATTGTCTGTCCACACATTCACAGCTGCACAAACTACTTCCCCTTTCATTTATGCCTACATAAAAGTTAACTAAGGCAACTGCTTACTCAGAGAAATTTCTACATATTTTTAGCTACCGTTGACTGACATCAAATTGGTAAAAATATAAAGATGAGACAGTGCTACGTGACAAGCAAATATTGCTGGCAGATCTACAATACTGAGAACTCTCCTACTAGCAGCATTTTGCCACTTACAACTTCTAACAAACATCACAAAGTTAATTGGGTTTGATTTTACTTTAAGTTAACCAGACCTTCCCAATCCACGTATGATACAATCATTCTTACTCTACAAAACTTCTTAAAGTTTGAACCACGTTTAACCTGATTGTTTCCATATTTCTGAGCACGGTTCCCTTTTAACATTCAGAAGAACCCTTGAGTTTTGCATCTCCATCAAACTTCCACATATCCAACTAGAAACATGAATCACACCAGTGCTATTTCAAGCAGACATACAGCTATAGTGGCAGGGGAAGTGCCAACCACAGATCACACAAACACAGAAGTAAATAAAGTAATGTCTGAAACAGGTAATTACAAAATATGTGCAAATATGTTTTTTCTTTTTAAAAAACTTGGCACTGGTGTGCTGTCAAGATAATTGCGACTTCTGTGTTGCAGACCAATACTTGTTAGAACCTCAAAACATTTTCTGCCATTACAGCTGAAATCTGCATTAAAGGTATGCAGCAAACATTGCTTGCCTGTAAGAAAAGGATAGAAATTTGATAATATTTCTAAACTTACTGTTGAAGTATTGCCAACTCCAAGTGTTCAGAACACTCAGGACCTACAAAAGAATTGTGATTTCAAAAGCACTGCAGTTTTGAAATCAAGTGGAAACACATTCATGTCTTTATTTTTACTTCTCCTTCAGCCACATCGAGGGGTTTCCTGCTTCATCTTTCATACTTCATTGCACAATTGAAAAAAACCTCAACTTTTAAGTGTTTTTAATTTAAAGTTTAGATGATTATAGAAATTCACTGAGCATAAGAGGTGGACCTTTGTGAAGAACAGTAAATATTAGAAAATTACAATAATTAGAGATAACACTTCAAAAAATATTTAACGATTTACTTAGGTATTTACAACAGTGTTTATGTAGCTCATTTTCCTTTAATTTTATTTCCTGAGTAGTAATGCCATAAAGGTAAGTTGAAATGAGGAAGGCGCACAACATGTTGGGAGATTCAGGAAGGAAGTGTCATAGGTCCTTTAAATAAACCACATAAGAGATTCGTTCTTTTCAACATAAAAGCAATTATTTATTTATTTATTTTTTAAGGATTACCTAAACCAGGCCTGCCAGGGTCATTAAGTTTCCACTAACTGTAGCGGAAATTTGGTACAAGCATGCAGAAGTAGCCTGTAATACTGTACATCTGCTTTCCCACCTCTGCTGTACTGCTCAGCATTTCATTTTGTGCCTAAGACCTTTACCATTGAATACTGTACCACTGAAGAGTAGCCACTTATGGTCTATACGAAGTAGCAGCATCTTTAAGAGAAGCTAGTACAGTAAAATGTAATAAAGAATGTTAAAATATTATTCAGTAAGAAGGGGACATGACTAAAACCTTGCTGGGTAAATGCCCCTTGTTAAAGCATACATTTGTCACAGGAAGCTGTGCAAACAGTGAGGTCTTTAGCCTAACACATGCAGCTAACTCCAACACTTTAACATTTTTTATTAAAAAAGATTGAGATCAATGTCACTAAAATTCACCACTGGCTTTTTGACCCATTCTACTCTACCAGACGCTCATCCTGTAACTCTTGAGTTTATTTTCAGATTGCACCTGTATTATATCTTACTGTCTGCAGTCTTAAGAGTGAATTTGCTCTCTTCTCTAACCCATCTAATAGGCTGCATTTTCTAAAAACACATATATACACAGGGACACATACACACAAATAAGATACACTGACTTCAGTTTCTACAAATTTACAGTCTACTGTTTAATGCAAGTAGCGTTCAGCTAGCGATATTAGTTAATCTAATCAAAATGTAATGTCGCCACAATTCAAGAACAGTACAAACAGAAATGAAAATGCAAATGAGCAAGAATATCTCACCCACCAGAAAGGAAATGCAGAGTTAGTAGCACACTGAGAAGAGCAATTGTGGCCTGCTCTCTGGATAGCAGCAGCTTGGCAAACAGGCAATAAGCACAAAATTTAATATTAAAGATTTAAGCAAGAAGTTTGAAACTGCAACTCAGGATAGAGCTATTAGAGCAAAAGAGTCACTTTGCTCAGTGATACTTAAAAAACCCCAACCAACAGACACACATGAAATTCCTCAAAGCACTCAATTATCACTAAGTAGTGATAATTCACTTACTGGATCTGCACTGTCTGTCTGCAAGAACACTCATTCCATACGTAATATTTACAACACCAAAATTCATCGTATACAATAACTTTTACAAGCAGTTTATAATAGTGCAGGGTTTATTTTACAACTTAAGTAATTTCAAATTGCCTTGTCTGGTACCATACATAAATTGATTAAAAGAGGGTTTTTTTTCCTAAACAACAAGATTTTTTCCTCCTATTTCTTTCCCCTATATTCAACCTTTGACTCTTTAATATGCAACAAGATATACTTTGTAATTCTTTTGGTATATTTAAAATTTAGCACTTCCTCCAGAAACAGGTCATCACCTTTATTTAATACTATTAAAGTGCATGCATATTAAGACAGACAAGCCAGAAAAAAAAAAACCTTAAAATTTACAAGCCCTTTCTCTAAAGGGCTCCCCTCAACACAAAAGCACCAAACCCGGTCTACAGTCATCACCTTCCCAACCTTATCACAGGGGATCTCCGACTGTTCCAGCCATTAGCTGAAGAAGCCAAGCTATAAGAAGAACTAAGGCGTCGTTAATGTAAGGCGGTAATTATTACCAGGCTGGCGTCACAAGCTCAGAGTCCAACACAGACATTTTGTACCTCGCTGCTGGATAGTGTTACTTGAAGCATCAGCCTAATAGCCGGTTTATGCACAAGGCACGCACTGGAACGAAACAAACAGTAATTAAGTGCCGGCGGTGACCCAGTTAGCTCCGTGAGGAGCCGGCCCGGCCCGTCACTCATTAAAGGTCCCGCAGGAGCGGCCCCGCGTGCCCGCGACGCGAAGCGGGAAGCGGCGCCCGGGCAGCCCCGCTGCCCCCAGAGCCCTGGGATCCGAGCTCGCCGCGCCCCGCGCCCCGCCAAGGCCGGCCGCCCTCCCTCCCCTCCCCCGCCGCAACCCCAGCAGCTCCGCGCTGGGACAGCGCAGCCTCTGACTCGCTCGCTGCTCGCGTCCCCCTTCACCTCCCTCTCCTCCCTCCCTCCTTCCCTCCCCCACGACGCGCACACTTGATCGAAAGTCTCCCTCTCGGCGGCGGGAGGGCGGGTGAAATTCTTCGCTCTCCTCCCTCCGCAAAGCGAACGAAGCCACCGCCTTCTGTTCCTCAGCCGTGGCCAAGTCGGCGTTTTGTTGACAGGCTCTGCCGGGCACAAAATGGGGCTCCCGCTTCCATGGGCGCCGCCATTTTGTGAGGAGCCGCCGCGCTCGCAGCCGCAGCCTCAGTGGTGGCGGCGGCAGCAGCAGCCCCAGCCCAAGCGCGCCCGAGCGGCGGCCGGGGTCTGTGTAATGGTTGAATAAAGTGACCCCCTCCAGGGAATTCCCAGCTGACGGTTACGTAAGGGACCGTGCGCAACTGCTGCGCCTTAGCGTGGAAAACCCACCTTTTAGCCCTGCGACGCAATTTGCCTTGTGTTCCCGCTCTGTCTCCCGCGCCCCTTCTCCCGGGCGAGGAGAGCCACTCACCTCCGTGCTGACCGCCTCGCGGAGGGGAGACCCCTGCTTTTAGAGGAATTTTAAGGCATGATTAAAAGCCCCCGCCCTCTCGCGAAGGAAGGTTTAGCTGTGCGTGTCTGAAAGAGCGATTTAGCCCCTCAATCGCCTGTTTTAAACCTCTCTCGTCGATATTATCCTGGCTTTGAGAGTCTTATGCTGAAATAGCAGAAACTCGGGCGTGTCATAGGCAGGAGCTGCAGACCAGGATCTGCTGCGGGTCTAATTTTAGCGGGGGGGTGGGGGGCTTGTGAATGGACAGTGGGCTCTTCTCAGACTGAAATCCGCACACCACCACTCCATCCACACAGAGAGGGCGACTTTCAAGACCGAGCATTAATTTGAAACTGAGGCTTTTCTTTTACCTCCTCCTCCCCCGTCAGAAGTGTGAACCCAGGGCAAATCTTACCAAGCATCTTATTGCATCTCTCTCTCTGTGCTCATATTCAAGCTGAAGCAGCACTCAAAAAGGAAAAATAAAATCTTCGAAAAAAATGGTTTATTTCCTAAAGTTAGTACGTGGAGTAGAAAGGAATTATAGTTTTCCTTCTTTAAGTGCTCACTTGGGGCCATAATGTGCCATTGATTTTAAAACACAGCTCCTTACTGACTTTAATGAGGAGTTTTGCTTAAAGAAAACTAAAGGCCCAATCTGGCCTTGAGTTTCCATGTATTGGTTGCAAGGGGCAAATACTCCTCTAGAGTCTCTTAAACTGGAGCGAGTGCTCAGCTGCGGCTTTGCTTGCTAGGGAAGGGCAGATGCCCACCTGAGTCACTGCTTGCTTTCCCAGAGGAGCAAAGGTTTGACGGAAGGCGTCCTTCATGCGCAGCACCTTCTCGCTCCTGTGTACCCAAGTGGGGCCACGGTGGTCAGTGTGCCAGATCCTCTCCTGACCTCCCCAGTGTGGAAAACATGTCAGGATACAAGTGTTTACGAACACTCTACACGCCACAGGGTCTGTAGTGCCGCTGTTGGCTCCTGCCCGTCTAGGGTGAGGGTCAAGACCTCTCTCCTTCCTTAATTTTATGCCGTATGTTCCATTCATCAGTACACAGCAACGTGTCCCTGCCCATGGTGGGGGGTTGGAACTGGATTATCTTTAAGGTCCCTCCCAACCCAAACCGTTCTGTGATTCTATTTTATGATTCTATATAAGTGGTTGGGATTGCACACAGGACTCCTACAGCACTTTGATCACAGGCTGTGATATCTCCAAGAGAAAGAAGGAAAAACAATATTTACGGAGCAAGGCAGAGCTCAGGCCCCTGCTGGCAAACCCCTCCCGGGCATCCCCTGCTCGGGAAAGCACTTGCCCTTCTCCGTTTGGGAATTTTTAAGCCTGGAAACGAGGGGTTCCTGCTGCCCCCCGCCCCCTAGGGCGACTTCCTGCTCTTGGGAACACCTCAGGCCGGAGGACTCGACAAACTTTCTCCAAAGTCCAAACCCACCAGTGCCCCCTTCAGTTGTTGTTTTCTCTCCCCTTGAACTCAGGGCGTTGGGTTGAGTCCAATTAAAAAAAATTCGGCCCCGCTTTCCAAATCCACCTTTCCTGCCTCCCCCCCACTCTCTCCCCCCCCCCCCCCCCCCGCCCCCCCCCGGCGTCAGCCAGCGCAGAGCGGGCGATCGGGGCGAGCCTGGCGAGGGAAGGGCCGTTTTCCCCGGGCCCCGGCACAACCGGTAGTAGCCGTTTTTTTTCTCCCTTTTCTCCTTCTTCCTCGCCTCTTTCCGCCCGGCTTTGTGTGAAGTTTGCGGCACATTGCAGATGAGCCCTTAGCGGCGAGAGGAGTCTATTGTCCCCGCCAGGAACTGCTTTGCTGGGGCTGCGCTGGCTTCTGCCTTTAGAGCTGCCTCGTGCAGTACCGGCACCGGCCGCCGGGGTCCGCTGTGTTGCGCTCTCGTCCAGGGCAGAAGCACGGCGGCCTCAGATCTTTTTGTCTGAGAGAGAAGAGAAGTGAATCCCCGCTGCCGCCGCCGCCGCCGCCGCCGCCGCCGCTGCCGTGTGTGTGCGCGAGAGAGAGAGCGAGCGGGGGAGCGGAGCGAGGGGGGAGAGGGGCGATCGCATGGAGCCGCGGCCGTAACACACGCACACTGTCAATACCTCACTCCGGCTCCCCCCACCCCCCCACCCCACCACAACAGTAACCCAATTCATTGTGTGATCCAGCAGCACCATGTTGAGTCTCATGTGCAGGCTGGATCGGTTGGGTTTGTGGTGCTGAGAGAGGCAGCGGCAGCGGGAGGAGGAATTACTGAGAGGTGCCCCCTCTCCCCGTCTCTTTGCCCGTGTGTTGTGTGGAGACAGGACTCGCAATTACCGCACTCTCGGGGGCTCCCTGATTCCTTTTAAACTTTTTTTTAAGCAAGCCCCTCTCCATGGCTGATCCCCGGCCGAGCACGGGCACCTGGGTCTCTTAAAGACAAGGAGGAGCCGGGATTGTTGTTGTTGTCGTCGGCCGTTTTTTTTTTATTGGATTTTTTTTTTTTACGAGAACCTTTTTTAATACAAAAATGGCAAATTCGACGGGTAAAAACCACGCAGACCAGCGGAGAAAGGGACTCGCTTTCCTGGACGAGCTGCGGCAGTTTCACCACAGCAGAGGGTGAGGAAAATGGGGAGATGGAACGGGAGGGGGGGGGAGGCTTTTAAACCGACCAGATCCAACTTCCAGCCCCTTCCCTGAAGGACACGGCAGCCTCGGCGAGGGGAGAAAAGGGGGCAGAGCTGACAAGTTGTGGTGTTTTGTGTGTATCTCCTTTGGCAGGTCTCCTTTTAAGAAGATCCCCGTGGTGGGTGGGAAGGAGCTGGATCTTCACGCTCTCTATACCAGAGTCACCACTTTGGGCGGATTTGGGAAGGTGAGTGGAACTTTTAATTCGGGTTTCCCTCCCGCCAACCTCTTCCTAAAAGTCTCCCCTGACCCCCGGGGGCGGCGGGGGGAGCCGGGGTGCCCGGGAACCGTCCTATTTCTAGCCGATTAGAGGAGGTGGGGGGTGGAAGAAGGAAGCAGGCAGGCAGGTTGGTGCCTTGGCCTTGTCGGTGGAGCGAGGAAAAGCGGGGACCCGGGGGGACGGCGCGCCCCCCGCCCGTGCCCCCCCCCCCCCCCCCCGCAGCCCCCGGCCTCTACTCCCACCCCCCAGCCCGGGAAGGGCCGAGGAAGGAGCCCAGGGCTCCGGCTGGCGAGGGGGCAGCTGCTGCTCGCTTGTGGTGGTAGCTCTGTGTGTCTCTCTCCCTCTCGCAGAGGGAGAGGAGAGAGTCTGAGCGCAGTTTTAGTGCAACTCAAAATTAGCGGGCATGTTTAACATCGATAATCGGCACGGAGCACGGGCTGGGAAGCGATCCCCGCGCCGGGGGGGGCCGGGCGCTGGCCCGCTGGCCCTTCCCGGGGAAAAACAACAAAAGGGGCACCCAAGACGATGTGTAATCAAATAGCCATCTTTAGGCTTCATGGCTGGGGACAGAGATGTAGGCCTCACAAAAAGAAAAGGCCTCTCCGTGGCTCTGGGATCCGGCCCGGGGGGGACCCCGGGGCTGCCCCCGTCCGGGACCGCCCGGCCGCATTTTAAACTTCTTCGGGAATTTTTTTTAACGGGCCGCGGCAGGATTTAAAAGGGGGCGACAGAGGGACTCCCGATTGGTTATTGTCCAGGCAGCAACAACAACAACAAACCCCCCAAACCGGGTGGACACTCGCACCGTGCCCCCCTCATCCGCCCCCCCCCAAAAATAATGGGTGTTTTTATAACTAAATAAAGTAAAATATCGCTTCTCACCGGGATTATGTCCGAAGGGGGGACACTGCCGACTGTCAGTAAAATAGATAGCCCTAGATCCCACATACGTTCGTGGGGTTTGGGGTTTTTTTGTTTCCTTTTTATATATTTATCTATTTGCTTCATGGCAGCTTGTGTTTTTGTGTGATGTTGGCTGTCAGCGACATGTTTACGTGTACGTGGTGTATCTCGGCCTGTGTGCTGTTTTTGACAGGTATCGGAGAAGAATCAGTGGGGAGAAATTGTAGAGGAGTTTAACTTTCCGAGAAGTTGTTCTAACGCTGCCTTCGCTTTAAAACAGTATTACTTGCGGTGAGTGCTATCAAGCTGTTGCAGCAGTATTTTTTTTGAGTGTGGGGTTATATTTGGCTTTCAGTGGAGCAATAATAAAAAAAAAATCCCTGTTCCTTAAAAATGCTATAAAATAAAGCAGAAATGACTTGTAATTCCTGACTGATCTGGTGCAGTGATTAGTTAAAGGTAATTCTGTTTTGTAGTTATTTTATTTGTATTTTACATCTGCAAGCCTTAAACTTTGAAGGGATCCCAGGTATATAAACAATATATGTCAGAGCCATTTTTATTGATTGTTTTAGAATGACGGTACTAAAGGACTGTTTCTAGGGGATCATGCTACTGTAGTAACAGAAACTTAGCTTAATTTTTGGAGTATTAAAATGTGTTGATACACGTAAACTTGTTTACTACTCAGTGGGATCAGACGCTGAATGAAAATGCATCTGCAGGAGGGTAGACTGCTTTGGATAAATTATTTTGTTATCAATAACTAGCAGTATATTATATGCTTTATTTTAGAGTACAAAAAAACTATATATTTTTTCTGTTACTTGAAAACTTGCAGATTTCTGCAGTTTCTGAAAATAAGATTGCTTTCCTTCAAATGATACAGGTTATTTTTTGTGATGCAGATTTTTCTTAATATATCAGAGAGTTCATATTGAATATTTTAAATTACTGTGTATGGTGCTGTTCAGTTACTAGATGACTTTTTAAAAAATAATTTTTATTAACTTTTGGTGATTTTTTTAATGTGAAAGATTTTTTAAATTACTGTGTGTACAGTGGTTTTAGAGACATTTATATTTAATTTAGAATGAAGTTTTATGTACATTGTTTTAAGGAATGTAATTTTCTGTTTCTGCATTGTATAAATTATATTTTTTCATTGCAATTAATGTTAATATATATGTTCAGAATGTACAACAGATCCATGGGCTTTTGGACTTGTGTTTTGGTGATCTGAGTGCACACAAGCTTTATCTGTCTCTAGTTTGGCTTTCTGAATTAGGAAATGCAGTAATTGTACAGGTGCACTTTCTATTGGTTGTCCTAGATTGACTTCCAGCTTGAAGCTGTAGAGTTCACAGCACAGTGGAGCAGTTATTGAGTTACAATGAGGTCTGGAAAACCTTAGTCAGATACCTGTAGTTACTGAATTTTTCTTTTTTTGATGGTGACATATGGATGCTTTAAGACCCAAACTAAGGAAAGATATAACCATTGTTAATAGCTCTAGCGAAGTTTATGATTGCTAGCAGGCCTAGGAATGAAACAGGAAGCTCAGTTTAGGATGTCCTTCTCTGTTGCTTGTTTGTTTGTTTGGTTTTTTCCCCTCTACTACATAGTATTGAGATAGTGTTGCTGAACATTTATTGGATCATAGAAAGCATTTTTTTTTGCTTTTTGAGTTTTTCTGTTGGTTCATGTGGTCTATTACTGACTAGATTTTACATATAATTTGCAAAATGATAGGTTTTTTTGTTTTTACCCTTTTCTTTTTATTTCCACATTTTAGAAGTGTTTGAGTGGCCTAACTTTTTGCAGTACAAGGCTGTATGTCATTTGTGTTTTCATCTGTATTTTGAAAACATTTATGTGCTGTGACAGCACAATTAATGATAATTTAGTCGTCTAATGACTGTTAATTTTTAATAAGAAAATACTTTTTAAATTGGAATCAGACATACAAAGATGTTATTTTTATTATTAGCATGCTGGTATTGACGTTATTTAAAATACAGTTTCTGGATATAAATGATTACATACAAATAATTGAAATTTTATTTATTTGGAATTTAGGAAAAAAGTTGATAGTTGAGATGAAGAATCTTTAAATATGTCTGTTTTCTTATATTTTCTGATGTACCTAGGCCGTTCTGAAATAAACTGTCAAGGTGGTTGGATTGGATCTTAGTGGTTGTGTTGGTTTTTTTTGGTTTTAGTTTTTCTGAAATACTGCTTTACTCACTGTTGCTTCTCACATAATCTGAGTTTGACGTGAGCTGTTTCCAAGATGAGTTCACCTCCTTACGTGTGCAGTAATGACTGCATACACACATATATCTCTGCTAGGTTAACATTCTTTTAGCTTTAACCTAGAAGATTTGGGCAGGAGATTTGGTTATAGGGAAAGAAAAAAAGCTCCAATGCTAAATGTGTAAAAGGGCTCATGTTTACCTGTATTGAAGAACATTACCTGAGGTGTGGATTTTCATGAACTACTGAGCAATTACCCTTGGAAAAAAAAGTTCCTCTTGTGTGTCTAAAGTATGAATATAATCCTGGCCAAACTATTGTAATAACTTTGCAAACAAAGCTGAACAAATTGAGGCCTATCAACTTTTGTATAATTTTTTATCCAATCGTATGTTGTGTGTCCTGTGAAGTGAGGGTTCTGTGTGGCAGATGAGACCCTGTTGAATTCAGAGGGAGTCTGTGGTGTGCACCTACATGGATACATTTGGAGATGTGGATTAGTGGTGGTTTGTGATGAAAGTTGCTTCTTTCTATGGAACATCTGGCATACCATTTTTGCTAAGATAAGATCTCAAGCTACATGGGACCACTTGCTCATTTTGCTGTGTTATCTCTGTAATGCTGTCATTTTGCTTAAAATTGGTGTGTAAATAATTCAGGAAGTTGAATTATTTGTGTGACGTAGGTAGACCTGTTGGCTTGATCAAACCAAATGTTTTGCAAAACAGTCATAGGGTTATGGTTTTCCTAGGCAGTTGCGAGGTGCGTCTTTTTTGTTTAAATACCTTTCTCATTTTGACTGGAATTTTTCTGGGTGTCTTTGGGAATCCATGTTAGGCTTCATTATATTTGTGAATTGTTTAAACTTCTGATATAATTCTGATAGGCTTTATGAAAGGTGATACTTGAATACAGGATAGACAGTCCCTTCTTGCTTGCACTTCCCTCTCTTTTCTCTCAGTGGAAAAAGTTATTTGTAATAGGGAACGCCTGAACCTTTCAGACTTCGTGCCTGTGTTGCTTTGAGCTGTCTGACAGGTGAAGTAATTTATGCATGGTTGTTCTTAGTGAGCAGTCAAAAGCCACAGTGCCGATAACCATTGATAGACTGTACTTGTTAGTGTAGTTCTGTAAGTCTCTACAGCATCAGAGAGTGTAATTCCCTTGGATGTTGGGCAAATTAGTTGTTTCGTCTCAATTGAGGTGAATTAGTAAAGCATTTTCTAAATGCTTCTCTAAAGATTATTTTATAATGTTAATGAAAATATTTTAATATGAGGTAATAAATGTAAACATTAGTAACGTGGGCATGCTTGTTCCTTTTTTTGTTAGCTGGTAAACATACAGTAGGTGAAAAGAAAGCTAACATGAAATATAGCCTGTTTTTCATATTAATGGCTGATTAGGTTACAGTCCTACAAACAACTGGGCTGATGTGACCTCGTGCTCGTATAAGGTTCTGTTAGTTTTCACGTGAGAATAGTGATACATTTGTTTATGTTGTGGGTCTTTATTTAGTCTTAGGGAGTGAGAGACCTTGTGAAGTTAAGCGTGCAAATGAAATATGCCTAACTGGATTAAAAGTCAGTTTACTTTTAAAAGAAGGGTATTTATCTGCATTAAGAGAAACTAGGTGAAAGGACTCAATGTGAGGTAAAAGGTTTAAGTGTCAATTCTGCAGAGAATTTATGAAAGGTGGTAAGCAGGTGTGTATTGTAAGCTTCTGGTAAAGGCAGCGGAAACAAGTTAATGCTAGTTAAAGGTGAAAAAGAATTGGCTGTTGTAAATATTAGGGAGGTAAGGGGAAGCCAAGTAGAGAGGAAAGAGATCAGCTCATAAATGAGAAGTTTCATAGGGTAAAGACAAGCCAGTATGCTGAGTTTCCTGAAATTCCGTATATAGTAGGATGAAAAAATGGAAGCAGTTTAAAATCAGGACCATATGAAATAGTTATAACAAATAGAGAGGGTTCTTGAAAGATGTGTGAAGATAAGTATGTCATTTAATCTTCAAGGTGCCACTAAGAAACAGAATAATATTACTGATTTCTTAAAAAAAAAAAGGGAGGGGGGAAGAAAAAGAAAAGCATGAGCTGAAGAGCTGGATAAATTTAAGGGTTTCTGTTCCTAGTAAAATAATGGCAGAAATATTAGGGAAACAATAATAAGCAGCCTGGAATTCTCCAGGCAAAATTACTTTAAAAGTTTTCTTTGTTATTATTGCTCAGTGTTTAAAATTAGGATCTGATACTGTAACAGCATCTCCACACGGATCAGTGAGTATGGAGAGGGGCAGGACTGGCTTGCTTGCCAGATCTGATGGCAGGTTCAAGGCCCCAGTGCATGAAGAGAAATTTGTAGCTATAGTAGTATTTTACGTATTTTCTAAACTTCAACTATATCTCAAAGTCTCTCATGAACAAATTATTTATGTACATAGATAGTCACCTGAATGATAAAATGAAGGACCGTAAACAAAAAATAGAACAAAGTATAAAGAATAGGTTTGGTGAGGTACAGCACTTTTAGATGGTAAAAGTTTAGCCATTTTGGGATATTTAGTGTCTGGATTGGTTAACTTTAGGAGAAGGTGAATAGTAAGTACTCTTGTGACATTAGCAGATGATGGTGAGAAGAGTTAAACACAAGTCAGGGCAGAAAAGGAAAGGTTATCTAAAGAAATTACGCACTTTGTTGGAAAATACGAATGAGATTTGTTTTGGAAAATGCAAGCTAAAACAGTTGAGGGACGGTAATGCTAAACAGGTATTCATTGTGAGGGAATAACCTGGAAAGCAGCATTGCTGAAAAAGGGATAGGAGTGATACCATGGGCCTGATAATCCTGTCAGTTGTATGCACCCAACTCCGTTTCGTATGAAAGGGATTTGTGCAGGCTTCTGAAAGGAGGAACAGGCCCCCATTTACAGTATGATATATTGACTTCATAAAAATCAGAAGGAGCTTAGTTTGCATCCACATAGGCAATGAACAAGTGGGAGATGAGTTTTTGTGTGAGGATGCGTTACTCTATTTGGAGCACTGTGTTACTGTCAAAGCCCATGCAACAGGTGGGGCAACTTAGCAGAAACTTAGAGAAGAGCAACAAAATGTTAAGAAGGCTGAAGGGACTAATGGATTTAAAAAAAGATCTGAGAAATAAATACATTTTGCTTGGCTAAATTAACATTTTGGGTGAGAAGGGGAAAATGTTATCTTACAAGCATTTTGAAGGGCCTAAATACTTAAAAGGGAGATAATTTAAAATAAAATAAGAGGCTGTGTTAATGTGTAAACTGAGATGAAACCAAGCAAGAAATTTCAGAGCAGATAGTAGCACAAAACCCCTGCAAGATGTAGATGTATCCTTTAGAACAGCATGCCAAGCAGAGTAGAGGGGAAACCCACACTGTGTGTCATTCGGAGCTGGCCTGGTCAGGACACTGATACATGTGCAACAGGTAATGAGCCAGGGGCAGCAGAGAAATGGACAGGATGACCTTGTGGGTTCAGTCCATCCTTGAATAACACTATAATGAAGGCTTTTCATCTTGCATAGCTACAGTCTTTCACTGCAACACTGCAGACCTCACCTGTGGAATCTATTGCACTTAGTTTTGTTGCAAATCCTGCAGTCATTGGCCAGTCAGGAAAAAAATACGTGGATGACATTTTTATATTTTCTTTAAAAAATTATTTTCCCTTCCTCAAGATAAAAACTGTAATGCATGTTTTAGTCAGATGTCTGAGGCCTTGCTTTTAAATTTGAAGGAAATATTTTGCATAGTTGGATAGGGAATTTTGTTTTATTTGTATTGTAATGATACAGTCAACATATTCACAATCAAGACTAGTAACTGTTCATGCTATAAAGCTTTATTTAGGACAATTAAATATGTTGGTTGTTAAAATCTTAGAACATCTCTCAGTAGAAGTTTTTTTTATTTGGATGGATGTCTTGTTAAAAGTTTCTGGAAATCTGTTCAAAGGAAAATAGCACTTTTATAATACAAAATTTGCATTAGGCCTCTGAAGAGAGGAAGCAGCAGGTGAAAGGAAGCACAGCTACCATAAAATTGTTCTTTCTTAGAGTTATATAGTCACTAGGCAGATGAGTTTGGCCTCTCAAAGTTTCTGAGCTTTTCCTTTATAAGGTGTACTCTTTACTGCTGAAAAATGTAGTGAAAAATTAGTGTGGTGAATGTTAACATATTTTCTCTTTCAGATTGTTTTTCTGCAAGTTTTTTTTTAAAAAATGACCTAAATCACTGCTGCTAAGGTGAAATATATTGGTTTATTTGGGGAGGGTAAATGTTCTTCAGTTTTAATACAGAATACTGATTGTTTAACTTGAAAGCTTATCTGGACAAGATGTCAGGACTCATAACCAACAAAGAGCACGTTTCTGGAAACACTGGAATAACTGTGGTGAGGGTTAGGACCTGCTGAGTCTTCTCACAATTGGTGGAAAGTTTATTTGTTAAGACGACTTTTTAATCTTTAGCTGAAACAGTACCAAAATTAATTCATGCTTTAAAATTATTAATAGCTGTGGTAATGTCTTAGGTTTGAATAGCTGGTAAGCATATTACAAGATGATCAAGAATGCATATGGAATGCAAGGATACTGCTTCTTTTCTTGTGGAGGGAAATAAGCCTGGGCTGAGAAGAGTTATGGGGTTTTTTTGTTTGTTTTAAAGCTAACAGACTTTAGTCACCTTGTTTCTTTGCAGTTAAACCTCAACAGATAAGACTTTCATGCTTGTTTTTTCTTTCCTAACGCCTTCCCCACTTTCACCAATAATGAAGTAGAGAAGTATGATTTGTTAAGTTTTAAGGTGAGGTACTAGAGGTACCGCAGAGGCACAGACCGTTGCTTCGTAAGTGCACATCAAATAGGAATGAAATCCAAATACAGTAAAGCCTTTTTTTTTATAATGCTAGAATCCAGTTCTGAGAGGCAAATTTCTTCTTCCTGAGCCTTACTTAAACCTTTCATAAAAGGGGGCTACTATTATTTACTATCTTTTAAAGTTCCTCTTTAATCTATAGCTGAGGAAGCACTGTTTGAGAAATAAACCAGGATGTTACGTTCTGTGAATTGGAAAACTGAAAAATAAGTATGTATGGCATTATGAGAATGGATTGTTTGTATTTTGTTTTGCGGTGTTTTGTTTTAAAATGCTTTTTCAGAGTATCAGAGTGGTGTCTTACAGCTTAAATGGGACAGCTTGGAGTAGCTGTAGTGCTGGTCTGCACTATTAGAAGACGTATACAGTTCATAGAGGGAATTGGGTATAGACCAGAGTTCCCATCACATGATCTTGTTTCTGGTTATCAGTCTGATACGTATTTATTCTGTGGCCTTAGTTAAATCATTTGCTGTCTTTTTGTTCATATTTATAAAGTGAGTATACTGATGTTTGTTTACCTATCTCACAGAGAAGTGTGAGACTAAGCTCTTTAATACAGGGATTGTGTCTCCTTATGCGTCTATGTCATGTCTTAAATATTTGAAAATGAATGTAAATTAGGAGTATATGAAGAAAATAAAACTATTCATAAGCTTTTTTGCTTGCTGCAATGTTGAGAAGCAGAAAATATAGCATAGATGAGAGGAGGAACGATCTTTATTCCTTAGTGAATAAATAAATTTGGGATACCTAAGCAGAGAAATATTGGAACAGTTGAAAGAAAGAAGCTTATCTTAAGGAAGGATAATAAAACAGCAAGATGGTACCCAGAATAGTGAGCTTGGGCTTTGCCTGAGGTACTAGATTAGTGAGCTAGGTATCAGATCTAAAATACAGTCTCCTTGGAGCAACAAGTTCCAAGTCTAAGCAGACCTGAATTAGATTTTCAGGAACAAGATAGTGACACCGAGTTCTCTACTTTTTTGTTTTGCTGTGCTTAAACTGAATGTGCATGCATTTATTTTAACTCCAGATGAATTGTAGCAAGCCCAGCTATGCTGCAAGAGGAATTGCATACTACTATAAAGGAGTTCTGTTGAATAATACAGTGGAGCGTGTTTGTGTGCAAGAGTGAACTGCGTTCATACTGTTTTCCTTTTTTATTGGTGTGGGCGGAGCAACTGTTCAGTTTAGTAGTCTTTTAGAATAATTTACAGTGTTACTTGTCAATCCTTAGCTACCTGAAATACCTAAAAATCCTCATAGATGGGGTGATCATGCTGATTCAGACAGACCTTTTCTCTCACTGTGTTTGCTGGACTTTTCACATGTTTGCTGAAGTTTAGATGGGTCATACTTATGGCTGTATGCATTCCTCCATTGTTACGTACTGTGACGTCTGCTGGCTGGTCTCTCCCTCCCAGTCCAAAGGTTGCTATGCTTTCATGATAATCCGTGTGTAGAGATTCTCACCTCTGTAAATCACTAAATTGTGTGACTAACTTTGAGTACCTCTGTTGAAGTTCTTAGAAGTGCTATAACATGTAATACTAGGCATAATGTGTTGGGGTAACTTTTTGTTTGGAGTGCATCCCAGGGGCTTAATTAAACTAAATAATAATAGCATACTTTGGGGTTAAACCTAGCATGTTCTGAGTATATTAACAATGATTATGGCATATGATAGGTACCTGTGTGTGTAAGTTTGTTTTTAAAATATATTTTTATTAAAAGAAAACTTGAGGAAATAAACTTAGGAACGGTTCTTCGCTTACATGGTTATTTTGCTCAGGAGTATCTGGGTTCTAGTGACCTTAATTCAATGATGTAGAATCTGGGCAGTGGCCAGGTAGACAGTGTCATGTTACAGCATTCATATATGCCCTCTGTAATTTTGGGGAGGATAGTAAAGCTTTGAAACACTGGAGATTAAAGAGCTGTTTCTTGGACTTTTTTCTCCCCGCAGTACTGCCTATGAAAAGCTAAGAAAATTCACATTTTTAACAGCATTCATTCATATAATACTACAATTGCACAGTAAATACCTGAAAAAAATCAGGAATGACCTCATTCAAGTATTAATGTGCAACCTTAACTTTGTCTCCAGAGAATATTCTTCATAATAGAGTCTGGTGCATTCTGTGGTAAATAGGAATAAATTCCATGGCAGTATTAATCTGTTGTATCACTGTGAGATAACTTTTTTCCCCCTTGTATATATATACACGTAGTTCTGAGTTATTGTTCAATGTGGTAGTTGATGAATCTCAATATTGGTTACTTTAAAGCAGGTTTTGAGTGTGCTTTCTGGGTGTCCTTTCCACTGTCTTGGCTTCCATGGTGTTAACATGCAAGGGCCAATTCAGATATTCTTTCCTTTGCTTGTGGGCTGAGCAGGATTCACTCAGTTGCAATAAAACTTACAATGGCTGCCTGTCTCACAGGCCTTCTTGTCCCTCATTCTCTGCTGATCATCATCTTCTCAGTTTGTGACTGCAAGCTGGAGTCAGTCTTCTATTCCTTGACCCCTTGATGTCTGTACCCATTGACTGCACATGGAATATTTGCTGTAATCAAATGAATTCCTAATTATAAAGAAAACCAAAGGAAAAGTAAAGGTACACGGAGGTAAAAGGGCAAGAGGACAAAATATTAAATGTCAGGTGCCTAGCCATAGTAAAATACTGAATTTTACTGCAAAAGAATAATAGATTTCATGGTACCTGTAAATAATTCCTGCAGCTGTGGACATGCAGAATTCACAGGACCTAGATGAATATCTAAAGGGTATTTCACACACCTGAGAAATGTGCTTTCAAGTACTTTGCAGACCCAGACAGGCATTGCAGCATTAGTGTGTGTTTTGCTTGGTCTTCCAAGGTCACTTTTATAACTTTGAGGTATAGAAATACAGTTTGGTTTTTGTTTTTAGTGAAAATTTTGTTTCTGAGCACAGTCATGTGCAAAGGCTGATCCCTGCAGTGAGTTATTGTCTTTAACTGGTTTTGAAGAATATACAAGGCCCTAGCTCCTGTACAGCTTGGAATACCTTTAGTAAACATTTTCTTTCAAATGCCTCAAAGTGTTTTATAACCTTCAGATTTAGCTAAACTTGTTATCCTGTGTAACGCCACATGCTTCTCTGTTTATATAACATGAACGTATTTATTGAAAAGATGTTATGTTAGTCAATGCATATAGAATCATAGTTAAAGTGTAAAAGGTTAGAAAATCAAAATACAATACTTGGTGACAATGACTTAATGACATTCAGTATTGTTTCATTAATGTGTCCTATAGTCAATATGCTGTTATTACTGAAATATACTTATATTCCTAGAAAAGTCGGTTTTTTGTGTTGGATGAATGCAAGTTTTTTTTCCTGTTTGTATTTTTGTATTGCCAGTAGCCAAGTCCCATTTTGCTGTAGTAGCTTCATCCTTCTAAATAAGAAAGTTTAGCTATATTTTAAACTGTTAGTCCAGCTTTTGAAGAATCTGCTTCTTAAGCAAGGTGAAAGAAAAAGGAGACTTAAAAAATAATCTGCTGTTCTCTATGTGACTGTAAACAAGGACTCAGCTTCCCTGAATGTACTGAGGTATTTCTGTAAGCGTATTTGTGGGCGATGCTGTTTAAAATGATGATTGTCCATAAATTTATGTGCCTAGTAGAAAGCAAAAACATTATGTTAGTTTTATGGTGACTTGATGCTTCTGTAGGTCTGTTGTAAGAGCTGTTTTTGTAGACTTTTGCCCATGTGGAATTCCTTCTGGATCTGCTTAGGGAGAATTTCATCCGTCTTCAGACCTCGGCTGAAGTTGGTGGCATCCTGTGTCAGTCCTGCAGTGTGCTTGTAAAGGTTGGATGTGTTAAGATCTGGACGATGTGTATTAACACAAAATATGTCTGCTTTGGCAAGGAAATAAACTAAAAAATGAAGTCAATGAAGATATATTCAAAACTTAAGAAATTGGTGTAAACAGAGTATTCATTTCTTTAGTTGTCCTCAGGAGGTCTTTGCATGTAAGCAAAAGTTGCAGAGTCAAGCTTTGGTGATTGTTTTCTTTTTTAAAGAATTTATGGAAGCAACAGGACTTGTTTTTTATACAAGTAAATTAATTTAAGCTTGCTTTCTTTGAATGGGAGGACTGCTTCATGATCTAGCTAAGTAAGGTAAACAAAAAGCTGTTACCATTATTTCTTGTTTTCAAAAAACTTACCAAAGAATTTACTAATTTTTATTATGATTTCTGTAGTGTGATCTGTAGCATTGCTGAATTAGAGTACTCATAACATGAAAATAAGTATGATTGAAACCTTATTTATATTGTGGAAATAATGGTGGAAAGTTGTAGTGAAGTAGACAAAATACAAATATGATTGTTCATTTAACATATAACATACAACAACAAAATAAAGGTACAGGCCTGTTAATCTGGTTGCCTTACTAGGAAAACTTCAAAGGGTGCATTGTACGGGATTCTGCTGTAGAAGGCTGCCTGGTGGAAGTGACTCTCAGGACTGGATCTTGTTCCTCAAGGATTTTTTTTTGTTGTGCTAGTATGCATTTGCTCTGGTTTGTGGCTTCAGAGACTTCACGTATTTCTTCACTTGGCAGCAGCCCATCGGGAAGATGCGCATCTCCTGACCAGGCAGGCAGCTGATCCAAACGTGCAGCGTGGAGGCTCTGAGGTGTTTGTGTACTGCTAGGTGGCTGGCCTGGCAGAAGACGGTGGGACTCCAAGTAGTCAGCCACCCAGCCAAGAGGCACATGCCAGCTCTGCCTCTGCTTGGGCTAAATAACAAAGGCTGCTTATCCATCACCTGTAGGCCAGTGAGAGAAGACAAGGCACTTGGAAGTATTTAAATGAGAGGAAGATAGAAGGCCATTTGAGCATAGGTAGTTGCATTGCAAACGGAAAGAGTGTGAATATAGAGAGAGATGGATGCATGCGCATTGGGAGAGAAGGTGGGAATCTTGGTGACGAGAACAATGGAAGGGCGGGTAGGGTAGATCCTGTAGAAGGAGGAGTAATCAAATGCTGATACGTTAGTCCTCTATAGCCAACTCCCTCATTTAAATTGCTTACAGATACTAATTGACTTGTGGCCCAGATGCTGGGTTGCTTCTGTATGAAGGCAGTCATTACTTATAAAGTTCTGAGTGGTCCCTGACTTGAGTTGCACTATCTGCTTTCTACAGTGAGATTCTGATTTCCTGGTACAAACGTTTTAGTGGTTCTTCTGCATCTTTGCTTGCACTACCAGTGCTGCATGAATAGAGTTAATTGCTCTTGTATTATTTTATATTTCTCATTAACATAGAATTTACCATTTTCATTTTGTTTTAAAAAGTCTGTCATCATCACAATTACTGTTACTTTTATCCTTATATTAAAATATCATAAAGGCATAAAATTGCATATAATCAAATAAAGGATTTTATGTTTTAAAGAGCTTGCAGGGAGAAAGATTTCATCTTGGAAAATATTTCTTCATGGACATTTCTGCGCATAGAGTTCAGAACAATACAGTTATGGAACAGTAAAGGTTTCTGCAAATACTGTTGTCACTTTGAGGAAATCAGTAATGTTTATGAATACTTTATTTTGTATGTTGATTATATAAGAAATGCATGAATTTTATTATATATGCATATATAGCATAAACAGGCCTGGATGTCAGCTTAATTTTGGGATAGGTTGCCTGAATTTTTCTGCCCCACCTCTAATATTACATATATGTTAAGAATGAATTCTCAGTGAGAGAGGAAAAGTTTTAATGGAGCAAGCTTTCAAAAATTCTAAGAATTTTTTTTACCTACAAACGCACAAGTTTAGAGACCAATTTTGGATCTTATGGGTGGAAGTAGATTTCTTTTTGACAGTTCTTGATCATGTCAGGTATGAAACTCTTGCTTGCCCTAGGCCTTAGACTTGCGTATTTTGGAAAGAGAACTTTTAATCTCAGCCTGCTCTGAGCAGAGTGTATAAAATGGGTGCTGTTCGAAGCTACTCAAGATGTGGAGAGTAAGTTGTTCTGATTAAAACAGTTACTGAGCAGAGGGCAGGTGAATTAGTCAGAGTGGGTAAGCTGTATTTTCCATGCAATTCTTCAATTTTTTATCGTGTTACACAGATACTATCACACAGCTGCATAGTTTGTTTTTCTGCTACGATTGGAATGATTTTTGCTATTAAATAATTTCTTTTTTTTTACTAAACGATAATGTGTATTTGTGTTTAGCATTAGTGCTTATCGCCACTCTTTTGAGCTGTCAGCCACACTGATGACTCCAGAGAATAGAACCAACACCTTATTTAAAATGGGAACCTCTTGTCCTACCTCAGTGTATAGAGAAGGGTGGAAATAGAGCATAGGTAATCATTCTTTCCTGCCTATGTATATCAGAAATTATTGCTGTTATCTAACATAGCAGCTTGTGGTATCCTTTTTTAGTAGACAGTCCCACTGTCCCCTTGAGTGGCTGCTGTGATGCTGATGTTGCCCCCCAGTAATGATAATGAGCTCTGCTTTTAGAGTTTTGGTGACAGTGAGAGCTTGTTGTGGGTGTTTTCTTTTTTTCTTTTTTTTTTTTTTAATTGTTGGGATCTGCTTTCATGGGGACCTGCATCAGGGTTCCACTGACTTCATTAGCTGCAGAGAGATACAGTGTAGCAGATTCCAGTCTTGAATTGCCTGTTTCTGTTGGTGGTTTATTTATGTGTTTATTTTTAATAGTTTGGTAAGTTATTCATATTGACTTATGGTTCATTTTCTGAATTGAGTGGGGGGTTTTGTTTACCTTCCTTTTAAATTTGTGGAGGTCATCATGCATACCCAGGGAAGTCCTATTATAGACTAAGCAGGAGGAACAATACCGAGAATATAGAGGAAGAGACTCCACACATTTAGGCAAGTGTTCATTCTTGATATCTTCCCCCCTCCCCATTTTAACTAGTTTTTACTGCAGTAGATCAAGTCTTGTCACTTAGGTTATTTTCAGGGCGTAACAGGTGTCTTCTTGGAAGTTGTTTACAGATGGAGATAAATAGAGGTTTTTGGCTAGTGCCGAAAATGTAACAGCAATTTAATGAGAATGATCAAGTTAGTAAAAACTTCAGAAGACCTCCAAGTAGTGTGTATGTGGATACTGAATGAGGAAGAGAGACAAAGATCAGAGGATCTTAGTGAGTTTTAAACTAAAGGTACATGATGATGAAAGAGGCTGTAATTTTCGTGGTACCTTCAAGAAAACTGAGTAGGGAGCTTTTACCATAAGTGGTCCTAGAACAGGAGAACTTTCATAGTCACAGGCTGTCAAGTATAATGTTTATGTGTTTATAGATTTTACATGCAAAAAGCATAATTGAGAGAATATTATGCATTGATGATCAAGGAAGGAAAGATAGACAGATTAATGCAGTGTGGAAGTTAAATTGGCAGAGTTTGTCAAACAACAATACCAAAAGTTATAAGTGTTCAGACAGGTAGATTTTGTAGAGTGAGTGCAGAAGTGGCCGAATTATGCTTGAAAACATTTCCCTTGACCATGAGAAATTCTTGTGTAATCAAGACACATAATCAAACAAAATTATAGTAGTATCATGAGGATATTTGGTGAAAAGAGTACAAATAGCATGGAGTTAATAATAATGACACAGGAGATACATGGCTTATTATGAGCAGTATAAAATTGACAGTTAAGACTGAAAATGGAGTGTAAGAAAGCAAGTGTAGAATGCTTCATGGTTAGGATATTTTGTAACATACGGTCAGTAAGAGAACAAGAGAAACCTTAGTAGTACTGATTTGGACGTTTTATCAGAGGGAGTGGAGAGGCATTTGAAAACAAATACTGTTAAATTAGATTCTGCCAAGGCTTAGGTCCTCAGTAGGCTGATATTTCTTACAGTGGGAATCAAAAAGACTAAAAAGATAATAAATTCGAGGTGCCAAGTAGTAAGATATTTGAGGCATTATTTATGTAATGGTTTTGTGTTTATTTCCTTATAACCAAATTTGTTGAGGTTTTTTTGGGGAGGGGTTGTTTGTTCATTTGTTGTTTGAGGTTTTTAAGCCATTCAAATGGTAGTAAAAAAAAAAAAGTCTGTCAGAAAATGTACCAGTTGGAGTTTCTGTTTGCTCTTCTTACTTTTTAAGCGTAACGTACTGCTGTTACGGACCTCTCCGAAATTTTAAGTGCTGATCAGTTCAGACACCGCAACTGTGGTGGCTGGTGATAATCCAGCTCTTGCTACTCAAGGCAAGAACATCTTCCCTTAGAGAAAGGAAATCCCATGGAAGTATGTTTTTGCAAGATCATACTGGCAAGCAATGGTGCTGGATGTGACTTACATTGTTGCTTTACTTTTTTTCCCTTTTTATATCAGTCTTCATATAGCTTTTTGTGCACGTTAACATAGGTGTTAACTGAGGAATCAAAGAATATACAGACTCCAACATAGATCAACATTTATTTCTCTCTTGTTTGTTTAAGTGTGAAATGAGATCATCTGTAGGACTGATTTTACCACTTAACCTTTGTCTAAAAAAAAAAGTGGATGTGCTTTTAATCAGTAGCACATTATTGAGCAAGTGGCATCTTTTTGAGCAAGTGGTTGATATTCCACCATTTTTCATGTACTATAATAGTGCTTCAGAATTTTAAAACTGGATCTCAGCTGTCAGCTGCTTCTTGGGATGTTCTCTGTAGCACCCTACTTTTTTGTAATATTCAAGGTTGAAATGCAGTCTGTGGGTGGAGACGCACTGTAATCCATCTGCAGTTGCGTACACTTTAACCTGTAATTGGGAGGTTATCCACAGGGAAACACAGTCCTGAGTCTGAACTGATAAGTTACCTACCTAAAAGTCTTGAGAACTGCTATCACCAGCGTTTTCACTATGTGAAATTGACCTTCCCTGTGGGTGGCAAGATGTTTTGGTGAGAACATGTTACCAGAGGTGCTTGGTTGAAAGGGTGCTTCTTTTCATGTTACTATAGTTCTTACCCTGAAGGTTGCAGGCTTGTTTTCAATTTAACAAAATGTTATTTACAACAAATGTTTGTCGTCTTGAAAATGGATTCTTGGAGTTATATTTTGCAGTTGCATAGCAAGGGTAATATTTTATGCCTAAGAAATCTGATTTAAATAAAGATTATTTTAAAATTCTTTACATGAAGTGATGGCAGTGAAAGACTACTTTAGCAATGGGAGAACTTCATCATGGGCTAGCTGGCACTAGGTGTTTTGTGTTCTGTAAGCCTTAGAAGTACGGATCCAAGAAACTTTTCTTACAAAGGAGCAGTTTCTCAGCATAAATAGGAAGCTTTTATGTCTCCTGTCTCATTATATTGAAGTGTTTTGGAAGTTTAGATTATAGTTAGAAAATGCCTTTGTTCATAATAGTAGTTGTATTTTTATGTAGATAAATTAAAACCCAAATGCCAGTGTCTTGATGAATCAAGGACACAGTTATCACCGAATTTTTGCAGTCAGTTTTCCTTTAACCGTTCTCAGACTTGTCCTGCTCAATGTCTTGCTTCTGCATTTTTATGTTTGAGGCTGGCATGATTAAGTAGAGGGGGTTTATTTGTTTGTAAACTTTCCCTATAGATACTAGTGTTCATATGCTTAGTCCTTTATTTCAGCACAGGACTAAGCAGTGCTCTTATAAATACAAAAAGGCAAGAAAATCTACATTTCTTTTACTTAAAAATTATTGATTTACTGCAACATTTAAGATCAATTGGTTTTAGGCTTTACCTTACATAGTTATCTCAAACATAAGTTACCTTGCCTATAGTTAGGGCAGCTCAATGTTGGCCTGTTTTCAGTATTAGGTGTTGCTCATGAACACAAGGCATCAGTTGCTTTCCTGCAGAAGAAGTGAAGAGGCAACTTCAGTACTTTTAGTTTCTAATCAGACACTACAAAGACATTAGAAGGGTCAGCTTTATACCTCATATAATGGTAATGATGCCTGCATATCGCTTGTATGGAAGAGTAGGGAGGAGTTAAAATTAAGCTTTTATGTAGTGTTGTTTTACCTGTCACTTAAAGACTGGTAGTGAGTGCATGTTTGCCTTTTGTCTCAAGCAGGTGTATAACGCTACTTCTCAGAGATTTTTAAATTTGGGATGTTCTTTAAGTGGGACAGTGAATGGTGCCAGGGTTACCTGGTCTCAGAAGTTTTCAGTGTGTTGCATTTTTTGTAAGGTTTGTGGCTTTGTCAGTCTTCCTGTTAGTAATTTGATTAATCCAAAATGTGCTTATGTTACTTTGTATATTTGAGAACTACCTACATACCAAGTATACACTATATAAAACAGATTTAATTCTAGTAAAGAAATAGTTCTGAATATTTATTGTGAGTCATTAAATATGTAATAAGTTTTGACAACACGTACCTTTTTAGATCAAGGTAATATTTATAAAAGTAAAAGTATTTTTAAGGTATGCATTGTGTTACAGTAATAAAAACATCTCTGAAGTGAATCATATGTTTAATTGTATTATTTGCAGATTATGGTTAGCATAATAGAATTTTATGGTAGTACAATTTTGGTAAGAGTGGTTTTTACTGTGATATTCTCTGTTGTCCCTCTGCGTTGGAGGGAAAATATTCTCATTGGCTTTTAAGGAAAACCCTTACATTCTGGAAAAATTTGGAACAATTCACTTATATACAATTAGAATAATCTATTTTAACCAAGAATAATTTTCCTTTGTTCCAAAAATGTCAGAAGCACTTATTTGAAGGACAGTTTGTATAATTACTCAAAATTAAAAAGATAAGGATTCTTGTTCTGGTTTTTTGCTTTAATTATTTATGGTTTAGAACAGAGGTAAGTTATCTTACATTTAACCTAGTAAAAAAGCTGCTGGCAGTTTCTTCGTTATCTCTTCCATTATGGTAGTTTCAGACTTTTTTATTTCCAGAACTACTTTTGGCTGTATCAGACTACTGCCATTTGGCATGGTCAAAGCCCTGTTGTTAGAGAAGTGCCTTCTGTTTGTCTCATTGTCTGCATTTTGGGTAGTTCCCTTTCTCTCTTCTTTATTTGCATTCTTCAGGTTAATTTGACTGCACGTCAGAATGATGACTAAATATGAATGGAATCTATGCCACTGTCAAAAGAGCAAGGAGTAACATATGCTGTAGCTGGGATGATCTGTAAGTTCTTTTGGGGACTCTCAGGAGTGGTGATGGTGGGGAAAGAACAGTTTGGTTTTTCTGAACACCTTCCTGTTCTGAATTTTTAGCAATTGTACTAGTTTCCCTTTTCCTTTTTAAATACAGGAAACTGAACAAGTACAGCGGAAGTTTCCCATCTTTTGATGAGAGGGAGGGGGAAGTTGCCTCTTATCTTCCCTAACTCATCTTGTGATACTGTGAGCTCCTGACCCTTGTCTGGGTTGATTACTTTCTACCTCTTAAGCTCTAGTATTATTGGACAGTTGGAAAAATCGGTAATGCATTGCTTTATACTTTTGTTATTTCTGTTTAGGAAATGGAAATGAGATTTAATAAGTGGTACTTAAAACGAAACAAACGCTTCTGCCTCCACCCCTCCCTACAGAATTTATGAAATGTCAAAATTATTTACCTGACTTAGCATTTGTATGTTTTCTTAGAATGAGTCAGGGCTTTCCCCACAGTTCCTAGACATGTTTGGAGTTGATGGTGGATGCATAAAGGGATAGAAATAGAGGTCTAGTGTCTTAGGAACTTCTGCAAGCTACCAAGAGCAATTGCCTTTGCAGCATGGTTTTAAGTAGCTTTAATAAGAATATTTTTTGCGCTGTTTTTTAATGATACAAAAATGTAAAAATCTAGATGAGACAGTCTGTAAGGTAAAAATTGGAGGAAGTTTACCTGTTGATAAGCTGTTCAACAGTATATTTTCCAAGAGCCATATTTAGGTGCATGATAAAAGATGAACTTTTGTGTAAAGACAGTTCAAAAGACAAGTAGTCTTTTTCTTTACTGTCCTCTTAAAAAACAGAGGGGGAAAAACCCCAGTACAGTAACATGCTGACTCTTGGGCTTTTTATAGAAGCACCATTATAAGTACTGAAAAATGGAAGAAATCCAATGTTTTCTGGAGAAGTTTGGGGAGGGGAAAAAATGGGGAGGATGTAGTTTGGACATTTCTAAGGTGTATTCTATAATAAGGAATATTTTCAGGAAATAAAATCCTTGCTAGGATTAGTCTGTTGCTTTTTTCTTATCTAATGCTGCAATCCCTGATGGTGGTATCACAAATGGTTCCTGTGCAGAGTATTATGCTATGGTGATTTGGGATTATGTTTTCATATGAGAACAGGAAAGACAGGAGTGTGTAATATATTTTCACAAAACATGAGCATTGTAAGTTGGGAACTTGTGGTTTAGAAGCAGTGTCAAGTTGGAATCAGCTAAGGTGATTGAATAGGTTAGTCTTAGAAATTAGAGTATTAGTTGTTACTTTTTCATAATGCGGTTTACTGAAAAAATATTAATGGACTGCCGAAATGAACTACAACGGCATCTAGTTCGTCTGTGTAGTAGTTTCTTATAAATGGCACTTTCAAAATGTAAGTGTGTTAATGTTCTGGGAAACATTACATAATATTTGTGGATTTTTTTCTTACTTTCTGTGCTTAACCAAGACAGTGGGAAATACCTGAATTATGGCGTCATGATGAAACTTGAACGTACATAGTTGTTGTTCAGGATGCAGCAAATTAGGCAGATCAATTGTGATTGTAAGCCTTTGTTTTTTCTATGGCAAGGCAATTCTGGAATTTATGGCAGAGAAAATAAATGCAACTCATGTTTTTTGTTTGAAGATCCAGAAGTCTATTCTTGGGTATTTTGGGAGGAACTGGTTGCATCATATTTGCCTATAATGGAACAGAATAGACTCTCTGATTGTATTGGTATTAGTGTCAGATTACAGATAGGATGACAAATGCTGCTTGTATGTCATTTTTATGCTTCTCTGGTGGTGAGGCCACACCTGTAAGACAGAGCATCCTTTAAACTTGAAACACCTGTAAAACTAGTTGTTCAATTATATTCAATTTCCAGCACTGAAAGAAGTGTGGTTTTCAATGACTTCCATTTCTTCTTAGGCTGTGATGTGGTTTTGAGTACTGCAGGTGAGGGGAAAATAAGGAAGTTCTGCTGTTGGTTTTTTTTATATTTTATAGTTGCCTATGTGAGATATAGTTAGAATGTGAAATCAAAGATGAATATTGGCGTTTTCATTTAAGTGTGGATATTATTAAAAGGGAAAAAACTAAGCTGCAGAAGACTGAAACTTCAGTATTGCTGAAACATATATAATAGCCTCTCAGTGAACTTTTTGTTATAGTATATGCTAGTCTTAATTAAATTTATGGCTGGTTACAGTTACGATTAAAGGGAGAATTTTATTTTCTAACCAGTTTTTTTAATTCAGATTTATTATAGAGGATGTAAATTAAAAATATTTGATAGGCAAAGCCAGTTATTGAAGTGCCAGTTGCAAGACATGCAAGGTTGTACAAATAAGTGAATATAGAATTGCTATCATAGCAATTTACCAATGTTCACTCTAAATGTTCAAGAAAAAACATACAGAACATTTGAGAAGTTAACACTTTTTTCCTAAAATTTAAAATTAAACTTTATCTTAAAAGTTTCACTTAATCTGAAACTCTGTCTCCATTATATATATATATATAAATGCTGATGACTTCTTTTTCCAAAGGGGAAGTCAGATTCCAAAAGAAACCGTGGAGCGTATGTCTGGTAATCTTAGCTGTTCCCAAATCTGACAGATAAGGGATAGACCTGTTCAAGTTTTGTACAGGTAAACTGTTACACATTTACGTTTAGATCTTGTAGGGAAAACTGCCTGTAAGCTAAGTGGCATTATTATTTCTGAAGCTTCTCTTTTCATTTCAAACAGTGGTTTTATACTTGCATCCATTATTTAAGGTTAGTTTACTATATAATTTCCTTAAAGCTAAAATAATACCTCCATAAATGTCTTATTTGTACTTTTGGTTTCAACCAAGCTAACAAATGTTATGGTTTATTACTGCGTACCTACATAACTCAGACTAGTGTAGTTTTCAACAAGTTAGTCATTAGTTCCTTGGTAATGTATAAAATGCCTTGGTATGTATAAAATGGCATGGATGTTGATACATCCATCAGTCTGTCTACCTGTCTCTTGACATGTAGAATTATAATGGCAAATGTTTGCAATTGAAAGTTTCTGCTTTAGCACTTCGGCAGTGCTGATGTAAATGTTTCCTAGTACCTCTTTTCATACGTGTTGTGGTGTCTTCAAACTGCTCGGTCATTCGCGTAGGGGTTAGTGAAGTTTCTGGGTTTTCAGCCAGGAAGACTGGGTATCCTGGCACTGCAGTTGTGTTCTGTAACAAAAACTTTTGTTGTTGTTACATATTTGTAGATTAGTGTTTACAGCTTTTTGGGGGGTATTTCAGCTTGCACAATAGTTGGATAAATGGGTTTGGAAGGATACTATCCGACAAATACTTTTCTTAAAATAAAAAATTATCAATTGTGTGAAGAAATGAGTGGCAGAGTCTTGCTCTTTGACATTATATGTTCTTTACAACCATTGAAGCTATTGCAGCATGTGACTACCCTTTTGTACTTCAAGCGAATGGTGTAAAAAAAGATATTTAACCCTGTATATGACCTGTATATCCAAATGTGCAATCTCAAAGTTTGTTGCATTTAATGGGGAATAGGCTGCCTACTGACTGAGACAAGACATTGGTTTAGGAATAAGTCACAGTCACTTTGATTTACTTTTCTTTTTTTGAAACCTCTTAAAATATGATTAAAAAGCATTACCAATGAATTCATTATTAATTATGGTGGTTCAGTAATAGGCTAAACACAATGAAAGAGTGCTCACTACCTTAATCTTTAACCATTTACAATAACCATTGTTTATTTCTCTTACTAATCCCCACTGCAGTTCCCGTGTCCCTTGGGCTCAAGAGACAAGGTGTTACCAAATCTGTTGTAGCAGAGTGCTCCAGAGCTCTGCTACCTGTGTTTTGTTATGGCTTTCGTTAGCTACTATGCTTATGGGGAATACAGTTGTCTTGCTTCTCTAAAAATGTATTGTGATATAGAGGAGATAGGTTATGCTATAGCTAGTTCTAGAAAAAGCGAAAACTAACTAAGCAGTTTCAGTTATCTGTCAATAATTGACAACACTGGAGAAAATCTCTGGAAACAAATAAGGATCAGAGCTTCCGTTAATTTGACTAGACATTTATTTCAAAGGAATTAGAAGAGGAAAAACAAATTGTACTGCAGTAATGGGCAGAAATTACTACTGTGTGTGTTTTCTAACTCACTGTAGAAAATAAACTAATGAATAACTAACATTTTCTTCTGTCTGTGGTGCCTTTTGGTATTTTCATTAAAGTAGTTATTTGTAGTTTTTCTGTGCTTGCTTTTGCCTGGAAAATGTGCTCTAACATCAAAACATGCAGTCGTTTTGAATGAGTAGTAAAGAATGTTACACTACTGTGTGCTGTTGAGAGTCTTTTGGGGGGGCCTAAAGAGGAAGGTCTTGTTCTTGGTTCTATGATTTTCATGTGAGCTAGAGTCAGAGCCAGTACAAATAAATTCTACTAAATTTCATAGGAGTTGGATCAGGCTTTCTGAAAAAATAAAGATTTGAAATCTGATATGCTGGCAACACTCTAACCTTTGGCTCTGAGTGTGTAATTTAGTTAGAGTATTTTAGTATTTTCATGTAACTGGTTCTCTGACAAAATAATTTGTCTTTCTGAGCAGTATTTTTATATATTGCATGGTTTATCTGATGGTTGATACATGCTGTATTTTTGAAAATAGGTGTTTATAGTAATGAGCTGTTTGTTTGTAAAGGTGGTAATAGAAGACATTCCTCTGCATCTGCACATCATGTGTTTCACCCTTGCTCTTCTCTTTCCTTTTACTTCAGACAGCAGCAACTGCAAGTGATTTTGGAGAGGGCCAGATGGCTGCTGTCAAGTCTAGGAATCAGGCAGGTAGTGGAAGTCAGGATTTACCTTTTCATCCTGAGGTAGCTGCAAAGGTGACTGAGAGACTTCCCTTTATGTTATTTGTAAACATGTACCTGCGCTGATGCTCAGTAACAGTCATAATGTAGAATCTGCTGGTTACAACTGTAAAAATACAGTGCTGCTCTTAAAAGTACATAGTGATAGAGGTGCCTTCCAGTAATGATAATTTTATCACTTATTTGTAGAGGTGTTCTAGGTGAGATCTGGTTCGCTTTGTATGGAGTATTGTAAAGGCATGCAATAATTTCTTCCAAAGAATTAAATAAGTGAAGACAGTAAGACTTGAACCAAGCTGCTATATATGGAATCATCCTGTAGGTTGTTACAGGGCTATCTGTATAGCCCTTGTGTTTCAGGTCTTTATTCCAAATATGTGGATATTTTAGATGAGTTTTCTAGTGCACGCAATTGATTTAATGTATTAAACTCTTTGCTTTTCAAGCTATATAAGTTACTGCTTAGCATAGCCCTCAGACAAACAAAAAATGAGTATTCAGATTGTCAATATGTATTCAAATGTCAATAATTCTTAATAATAAAATATTTAAAATAATCTAGGTTTTTACATGCTCTAATTTACTTTTCTCACTAGTTGCACTTTGTACTTCTGTCAAGAAAATAGTGTGCGTATGGTAGATTGTGAAGTCTGTGGGGTTTAGGGTTTTTTTTTAAACTGATATCCTAAGTATATGCTTTCTCAGCCAGTTTTTTTTCTTCTTCCTAAGAACATATGCGTGAAGGCAGAGTCTTTTGCTTACAGAAAGACCATAATTGAGAGCTCAATATTTGAAGAGCCTGGAGAGCAAAACAGATTGTTAATACCTTTTAAAAATATTATAGCAATGGATTTCCTTGATCTGCTCTTTTCCTTTCTCTCCAGAAGAACCACAAACCTCCCTCCCTCCTGGCATGAGGAGGACAAGGAACAGTTTCAGTCCCAAAGCAGGAAGTGATTATTGTTTTACTAAGTCATAACCTGGAAGAATAGCTGAAAGTGAAAGTATAATTTTTAGTTATAACTAGGCACTCCTGCAACTGATAACTCGTCTCGTTTTTCAGATGAACTTCAGTTTATTTTGTTTTCCTCCTTGGTAATTCCATTGATTTCTGGAGCATAACTGAGCAGTTACGCTATTGTGCACTTCTTAGCACCAGCCTACTTAATGGCTGTTCATGCACCTGTTGGTGTGCAAACAAAAGAACAACATATCATGGAGTTCTGCAAACTGCCATCCTTAACTTTCAATCAAAATACAACAAAAAGGAAGAAGAAAATTCAGCTGGAAACGTTGTGTGTGTCAATAAATATGACAACAAAAAGGAAGGTAAAAATTTGAACTGGAAACATTGTGTGCACCAGTAAATAGGTCGCTTAAAATTTATATTAAATACTTCAGATACCCAGATGGCTACAGAGTTTTGCCTCCATAATTTGTGTTTGGTATGTACATCTGAGGACATGAAATAGCTGTGAGCTGTGAACACACTGTGTTCCTTTTGGGACCCAAAGTTGAGTACCCTTACAAGAGAGAGCCAGATAGTGGGGGAACTCAGAATTTTTTCTTTTGTGAACACCTGTTCATTGTTTTTTGTTTTGCTTTTCATTTGTCTCTATCTGAAAGTGATGTAAGCAGCATCTGGTTATTCTTATTCAGTATATCTATGCTGCCAAAAAAATCAACAGATTCCTACTGTACTGCATTTCAGAACTAATGAAGACATAATTATATCCCTGAGCAGGAAGAAGGAATTGAGCTTTGTTGGGAACTAGACTAGAACAGAAAGAAAGAAAAAGAGCAAAAAGAGTATTTTGAATCAAGTGAGAAAAGTGATCACTTCTGTTAAAGATCTGGTATTTTTATTTGTTGCGAGTTGACTGAGAAAATAAAACAGTAGTAGAACTTGCATTTCTTTTGGAAATACAGATGCCTTAGGTAGAAGCAGAGGCTTTTCCCTTTTTATTTAATGTATCTATTTTGCCATTTTTCACCTTCTGCTTGAAACCTGTGTACTGTTTTGTAGATTCTCATGAAGATTGTTGAAAGTAAGCTGGTAATTAAAATCAGGACAGATTCTTCATTGACCTTGTTGGTTTATTTTACATATATTTTTTTAAAAGTCTGGAAAGTATTTTCAGTCTAATGTACTTCAAGAGTCATTTAATTTCCTGAAAAGTATTTTAATAATTTTTGTACGGAACACGTTTTTCAAATAAACAGTAGTAGAAATGCATACAACTTCCTGCTTTATTTCAATATTGGGGCTTGTAGTGAGTGGGGAAAGCTGAGGAATCTCTGTCCTTGGAGATAGTGAAAACTTGACTTTACAGGGACCGGAACAACCTTGCTGAAGTTAACCTTGCTTTGAGCAGGCAGTGCACGAGGTCACTTTCAGGGGTTACTTTGAAACAAATTATTCTGTGATTAGAAGGTTATACCCAATTTTATGTAGAAATATTTACCATGTTTTGGTCATCCTTCTGGAAGTTGGCAATCCTGTGTGTGCCACTAGTGAATCTCATGTCTTCTTATGCATTCCTTCTTTTGACAATGTTGTAAATTGATCATTAGGCAATCATGGAGGTAATTGCTGATAAATGTTTCATTCTCATAGTGTGCCAGCTACTATGATGCAGATAACAGTTTAGCTGCTGCCCACTAAAGATACTGTTCCCCTCTGACTTGAAAGCAAAGTTGCTGTCCTCTTCTAACAGGTACCTGTAACTTCCTTTGCATTATCAGTGGCCATTGACCAGTCAAGTTGGTTTGCTGATGGAACGGAAAGATCTGTAGATAAAAAGTAGGTTTTGGTCCCATTAGCTTACCTAGAGGGGGAAGATGGTAGGATGGCTTGGTTATGGTCAGTGTTTTCTTAAATCAGCGAGAAGTAATGGCATGGTTGTATCTTCAGGATGGAAACAACCACTATGAGAAGGCATCATGTGGCATGATTTTGAAATTTCTGAATGGGATCTCTCAAATGGGATGGGAGGAGCAAATAATGCCATCAGCATATGCTATATCTATGACTTTTGACACTTCCTCATTGACTGCTCTTTTGGAATCCCCTATGACCATAAGTAAAATAATTCTGCAGTGATTTTCATTTGTTTATCATGGTGCGTCTTCACCAGGTGGTAACTTACAGAAGAATCACAGAGTTGGCTCACCCTTAGTACAATATGTGATGATGGTGATTTAAATTAATTGCAAAGTTACTTCAAGGTTTTTTTCTGTTTTACTTTTGCACACTAAATGCAAGATTGATTAGACAGTAAGTCCTACAGAAGGGATATTTCATTGCAATTCTAAGTTGAACTTTGAACGTTGAAGCTGACTTTTTTTCTTTTTTCCCCTAAACTCAGTGTAGTTAAATACTGGGTTTTAGAACAAATGGCAACATCAGAGGAAAAATCCTTACTGGCCATCCTACAGCCACTTCCCTTGAAACAGTATTCATGTATTTTACCCAAGCTTTTTGCTGTATTTTAAGGAAGAAATCTTTAAAATGACTGTATAAGTGAGCTAATACAAATAATATAAAATGTAATGCATACAGGTGGTGTCTTGTTTCTCGGGTGCCTAAATATATTGTGTTGGAGAACTAGGAATCAGCTCTTTAGTTCAGTCAAAGTCTTGGTAATTAGTTGTGGTAATTTGTGAGATAATATACCCTAAAGTTGCAGACGAAATATTTGGGAAAATAGTAGGTTTTCTGCAAATGTTTGTGGCTATTGGTAGCAAGTTTGGATTTGGGGCAGATGGAGATGGGGGTGAGTATCAAAATAAACTCCGAAAAAAAATAAAATATGGAGTTACATAAAAGAATTGAAAAGAAACCCCAGCCTCTAAAATCTTTTTAAAAATAGATTTTCTTTGTCTAAAATACTTATAACCTATATATGCGGTATAAACACAATCTCAATTGCCTCATGTTACATTTGGCAAATTTAAGCTAAATGGGTGAATATCAAATGTGATGAGTCGATGCTGGGGGACATAGCCTGTTTTAGATAAAAGAGGAAGTTTGGTGGTCTGAATTACCTCTGTAGGGTAGTATTGGCTCAGGAAAAAATTCTAGTAGCTCTTTGCCATTCTCAAGAAATACTTTTTATAAATGACATGGTACAAAATTTCTCTTCTACATTGCACTAGATTCTGTTTTGATGTATTTGAGCTATAGAATTATGGTAGGAATGTTCTTTTTGTCTGTAAAATGTTGGACACACTTGTGGTGCTGTACCAGTTGATATTTTAATTTTAAATTTGAACTGGGTTTGAGTAGTTATGTTTATAGGAAGGTGTAAATTAGTGATGTGAGGTGACTTGTTATAGGCTAATGATTTCCACGACAGTGGTAAGTAGAAATCTGGTAAAATCTCTAAGGCAGAGTGAACAGGAAGGAGCAGCCAGGTGGTCACCAGATTGCCTGGAGCATGACCGGTGCTGGCCAGCTTAGGAGGGTTGGCAACTCTGCCTGGCAGGCATGCAGCCAGAAGTTAAGTGCTGAAGAAATGTAGGTGGGGGATTTAAGGGTAACCTGGAAGGAGGGAAAATGCAGGGTGTGTTGCTTTGCTAAAAAAGTCCATGTGTTTAAAAGCACTGAAATACTACCCCCTGCTGTTCCTGATGCAGCGCTGGAATACCTAATGCTAAAAACCCCCACTGTTTATACATGGACTGTTTTAATGCCTTGTTTTCTTTTTAGCATAACATGAAAAGTAAAATCCTAAGGGATGACATGCCTCAAAAGTAGTTGGCCTTGATTGTGACTTTGGTAGCACAGGTTCTGTGTAGCTTTGCTACAGAAGTTCTGAAAACAGAACTTCTACATTTGTTCTGAGCAGTGGATGCAACCTGTCCTCTGCAGAACACAGAGCTTCTGGTGTATATACTAAAACTGCAGAGGTTTTTGTAAGCAGACTTATTAGTTAGTTTGAATTGAAATGAACTAAGAATTGGATCAAGAAATGTAACTTTCTGTTCCACTATCTTTCTAAACTGAATTAACAATGGATGAGATAAATTATTCAAACTTTAGATGCAGCCCAAACTTACTGGAATGTTTTATATAGTACCTAGAAGAATTTAGCTTGTAGGTATTCTGAGCCACTTGTTGCTATGCATAATAGTCACAGATCTGTAGCAGAGATTAGATAAATAACCAAGGTTGTGTTAACTGTGACATCCAGGGACTTCGGAAATAATTTCACTTGTTGCTTCTGCACTTCACTTGCGCATAATTCCAGTGGTTGTAGCAAGTCAATCAATTCTCCTTTATAGATTGTCATGTTTTCAGTTCACCTAGAGATTTGGTAGTTGTATGCTATCTCAGCAGGTGAAATAGCACATCTGTAATGATTCTTCTGAACATGGGTGCTTGTTGTGCAACTGTTGTCCAGTACATGCAGATGGAGAGATGTAGGAAGCAGAAACATTTCTTTATTCCTTTCCTGCTACAGGAGAAAAGATAGGACAGATTGGGTTACAAATGCTAATAAACTAAGAATCAGAATGTTCATGTCTTGTATTTAACAGCTCAGTAGGTCAGAGTTAAGATTGTTTTAATATTTAAACTCTTGATTTCTGTGTTTTAGAATGTATGGATTTCTTTTGAGACAGTTTCTGGTGTTTGGAGTATCTGCAGCATTCCTAAAACAAACCAACCCCTTCATTTTATGCATTTATTTGTAACTTCAGTTAAACTAGAACAGAGCTTAGCTTCTTTGGATATGATATGTGAAAAAGGATAATACAAAATTTTGTTTTCAGGTTCAGAATTGTTTCTGAAGCATAAATGAAACTTCACAAGAACCATATAGATTACTATTTTTTCCCATTTTGAAGATAGGGAAATATATCTGATTCTTTGTATGTATTACTTGTGTAAACAAACTGTGTAATGTTAATATACTCCTTGAAGTAAAAGGTACAGTATGTGATTTTCCTAAAGCATTTGAAGGAATCCATTTGTAGACTGGAGTTAGATTTTATTCTTACTGATTTCTTTCCTTCATCTCACTTTTATTAGTGTGGATTTTACTACAAGGGCCCTACTGCAAGAGTGCAGCAATAGGGTTTGGGAGAAGTGAAACTCGTACTAACTTTGAACACTTCAAAAAAACCCCCGAACTTAAGAGTTGTCTTACTATTTCGTAAGATCTTGTACTGTGTTTCCTTTAATAGTTTAAAATCCTATGTAATCGTTTTATCAGAATAGTTTGGTCTGACAGTGGGTTTGGGTTTTCTATAAAAATCAGGAAAAAGACAAGAGTTTGCCTTTTCTAAATGGAAAGTGCAACATACAAATTTTTTGTAACTACCCTTAGCCTGGCTTGCCTGCTTAACAGTGTAGTAACATGGAAGTTGTGTATTGATACCGGTGCCCCTAGCTGCCAGTGTTTTTTCTTTGTATTTATGGATAAGAAGTATTTTATAACCCTTGAAGTTGTTATTTTGTTTGGGGTTTTTCTCTTTGTTTTTGTTTTTCAATGCAAATGTTGTTAGGATGTTTTCTAAATATTTGTGAGGGGTGGAAGTGGTTTTCCTTTCTTTACCATATCCCCTCCATCCAGCTCCACACATTTAAGTGATCAGAAGGCTTGAAAGTATAGTTTGGGGAAAGTCTGTAAGAAAAATGGTGTGTTTTTTTCTGCAGAAGAGAAGAGATGTGGTAGTGTTCTCTAGTATGAAAGGGCCTGCCATAGCACTAAAATGCTTTTTGTGCTGCTGGATATGGGACAAGGAGCAGTGGAAGGGAGGACTGGAGCAGGTGAAATCTATATAAAACGTTGGTAAAAGTTCTCTAACATAAGCAGTGGGTGGGTAATCACAAGTGGATAGAATCTCCATCAGTGGCGTTTTTTGTAACAGATTAGACTAATGTTTGCCAGGAAGGGATCTCTTCAGATTGGTACCGGCAAGCAGTCTTGGGATCGTGGACAATATAACGCGGCTAGAAATAACTTTAAAGAGGTATGCTAGGTTTCCTGGGTTTTGGCTGACATCCCAGCTTTTCTAGAACTATATGGGTATCAATGATTAAATAAAGTGATGTGCATTCATTGGGAGCCAACTACTTTAAGGAGGTATTAAAAGCCTTTTTTTCCCCTCTCTGGAGTTGCTTCGTCAGAATGTTCCGTGATTTCTTAATTAAGCAAACTATGCAGTTAACAATATACTTGTATGATAGTACTATCTGATTAAAGCACAATACTTTCTTTATAATGAAAAATAAGACAGTATTAACTTAGTCATAATATGATACATTCTAGATTTGAGTGTTTATTCGGTAGATGTTATGTCCTTGGCTATTTTACAAAAAATAGGAAATATTATTAATTATCCTGAGCTCAAATCAGTAGTGAAAGAACTACCAGATTGCATTGAAGTAACTGTTACTGTGATTATTGAACTTGCTATAGGAAATTTGAAGTGAAAGGCTGGTGGCATGTGAGATACTGAGCTGATGCGAAAGAGGGCTACTTCATACCCTTCTCTTGTGTTTGAGTGCTGTATGGTTATTTGTGCTCAAAACTTACCAAAGTAGGTGTTTCAGCTTTTAGAGCAGCTGTTCCAAAGTTCTGAGAGTGAATATGGTTTTTACCTGCATTAACGTACAATGATATTAGCCACTTTTAATTTTGTTTTACTACCATTAACACAACTCCTGCATGGTACTGAATTTCCTATGCCTCGTTTGACACATCGGCAGCGTTTTTGGAGTGATCGCATAAGTAAGGCCACTGCTACTTGAATTAAATGGGAGTTTTTGCTGTTACTGTCACAAATAATGATCCATAACTGCAGTGGTAAATCTGAAAGGTGCAAGGATAGGCAAGGTTAAGAAGAGATTTTGTAATTAGTAGACAGGAAACTGGAAGTGTGAACTAGCTGTAAGGTAGCAGGAATACTATTTGGGAAGCACAGAATAAGTTCATTTTTTAAACTTAGTGTAATCTTTGCATCAAATTTATAAATGCTTATGCTTTTTGTTAAATTTGCAAAACATGATTACAACATAAATGACAAGTGTACCACTGCTCTTCAGAGTGCCCTGCTTTGCTTATAACGATATGGCTGTTAAAACTGAAACAGTATATTGCACATGATGATCTCAGTCTACTTTTCCTATTATTTCCTGCTGACAATAGAGAAAATATGAGTGTTGTATATTATGCAAAATTAACGAGACCTTAGAAAAGTTCCATTATTTTAACTAAGGGCAACCTGAAGGTAAATGAATTCTAGCGGCTGCTCCATGAATGTTGTTTTCTTCTGCCACTCTGTGTTGTGGTTGCTCATGTGTGTGTTCACTCCGGATTCAGACCTGGTCATCCCACTTGTCCATTTCATCAGTCCAATGCATAGATGCATTTCTCATGTTAACACTAAATACAGTGTCAGTAAAATACTGGTCCAAGCAGACGTTGCAATTATTTGCTTGTTTCTGTATGTACCGTGTGGAAATGTGTATCTAATTGTTAATTCCTAGGTCTGAGTTTCACTAGTTTTACGAGGATTTGTGTTTTCACTGCTTGTCTGTCTTCTCCAAGTGCTTTGGAACCAGTTGACCAAGCTCAGCCATGTTTGTTAGAAAGAAATAAGCCTCAAATTCCAGTGACTGATTTGATAATGAGAGGTACATAAAGGAAAGAGACTGTAGAAGTGGTGGCAATGGAGGGAGGGTTAGGGGTGGTTTGGACAGTATTCATTCTGGATGAAAGGGGTTTTTTGGCCCATGTACACCAGCTTGCACGTTGCTGTGAACCCATAGTGGCTGCCCCTTGCTCAGTCAGTTGGAGAGGTGGCTATGGGGGTACTGGGAACACTGTGGATCCGCAGTGGGCACAGAGGGGAGCAAGCAGTGAGGGGTAAGTATAAAATGAAGACGACTCAGGACAACCTAGAGTATGTTGAACTGCTGTGATAAGGATTTTTGATGGGGCCAGAGGGAGAAGTAAATATGTTAAGGGAATATGAGGAGTATAAAGCACAAATCCATGATTCATTATTTCCATTCCTCATGGAACAATTTTAAGAGCATTTGTTTTCTGTTTTGTCTTCCCTTGCTGTTCTACTTGGTTTTATTTGTTTGGTTGAGGGTCTTGGTGTTTACTACTTGCTATGGTTAAAGAACAAACAAAGTTACAGAAAATTACCCCTCCTACTCTCAGTGTCACAGAATACTGATATGGAAATTTATATAATTATATAAAACTACCTCTAAATATTTATCTTAGTATTTTGAAATGCCATGAGCAGTTGTGAAACCAGAGAACTGTAAGAACTGAAGTAACACATGCTTCAAGAGCTTTTCATTTTGTGTAGCAACTATTTTCTTAGTAGAAAAACTAGAGTTAAAAAAAAACTTGGAAACCACTGCTTTACCAGGTAGATACTGCAGCAAGTTAACAGATCTTCCACCAGGGTGCAGTCTTTTCTAAGGATTTCTAATACCTTCAGCTACGAATCTGTTTTGCATGTAAATATTATTTTCTGCTACAGCTATTACAGACAGACAATTAACTTTGTTTTTCGATATATAACTTGACTGTTTAATTGTGGGTTTGTATCATGTTTTACACCTGAGATAATAGATGTGATTGGTTTAATGATAAAGTAATGTAGACTCATCAGATTACAACTGAGGAAAGAATCTAGGTCTCACTCTTTTTTCTTTTTTCTTAATTCTCTAGAATGAAATATCTTGCCGTATGGTTTCACATTTATTAAATAAATTCACTGTTGCCTTGTGTCAATAGTCAGGCTCAGACACTAGAATTGTGAGAGTGAACTTTTTCCAGTTAAGTTAATAGGGTGTTAACGTCAAAGCTTAATTGTATTTAAATTCTTTACACTTCACCCAGCTGATATTTAAGTAGTGTTCTTTTATCTGTAGGTAGAGTTGCAAGTCATAGGATGAAACCTGATCCATTTGCCATGTCTGCAATAAAAATACTTTTAAGTTGTTATGTTTGTCTTGGTTAGATATGTGTATTAGGCAAATGTAACTTTTATTATTGTCATCCTAATTCTGGTTCCTGGAAGCTATAAATAGTCATGCTTTGTAGTATTCAATGTAACAGAAACATGCTTGTAATTTGGCTTTCCTGTAGAGATTTTTAGCAACTGCTGTAGCCAAAGGCCATTTGATCTTGGGTATTGTGTTATATATTTGTTGTATAGGTAGTTCTACTTTGACTTTTTACAGAGGATGACACAATTCATTTGTGCACAAGTTAGACTTCCTAAATTCCTGGACAGTTCAGTTTTCTTTTGGGACAAACTGGTATATCGTCAGGGGTATTTCTGTGTTTTGAAAACATCATGCCTGCCATTCTTTTTGCTACTGGATATTCCTGTTCACATAAAGAATTGTTACAATTTCTAGTTTTGCCTGCACAAGGATGTTTTCAGCACTTAAAATTGGATTCTTTGAAATAATACTTATATCATATTTGGTAGTGCTTGAAAACCAGTAAGAAACTTTCTGTCACTGGAGAGGTTTTAGTGTGGGGACATTAGGGGTGATAAGGAATCAGAAAAATTTCCCAGATAAATCCAATTTCTTGCTTAATTCCAAGATCCTTATTAGATACTTGAAACTAAAGTAACTCTCATTCTTATCCAGGGAAGAGTTGTGCAAAAATGTTCAAGAAATCTAATGGGTTAAAGAATGAGATTTTGTGTTTTTCTGTCCATAGCTGTGAGCCCCTACCACTTTTTTTTTTATATTTTATTGGCTCTGGCGATTTTTTAATTTATCTCTCCCTAAAGTTTTCATGAAATTTTGTGATGTGAAACACACCCACCCCCCCACACCCCCACACCCCACACCCCCCGATCCCAGAAGGAAAGAAAATCCAGGTTTATCTTACCCATTTTCCATTTTCAGTTAGTAGCTTTGACCTGGGGAATGGTTGGTGTGTCAGAGCCTTTACACAATAGGATAACAGTAGTAGGACAGTATAGCACAGCTGGGAGTGTGGATGCAAGACAGCAGTGGTCTCTTAGATTGGATGGGCTGGCAACTGTAACTTGACACTAACGGGAGTTGCTTTTCCAGGGCAGCATAATTTCATCTGACTTCTGGCTCTTACCCTCCTTTGTGCCGGCTTTGGTGCTCTCCTGACCCCATATTCAGCTGCCTCAGTCGCTGCATTGTGAAGAAACCTCTCTATATGCACATTCACACAAAATTCTGCTCGTGTATACACACCAGCGCAGTTCTCTGCCACCTTGATGTGTTGGTAGGGCTTGGCACAGGGTCAGACGAACACCAGAGGGAGCAGTAATGCTTTGCCGGGGAAAGCGTCACTGTAGCAGCTGCAGTGAGGTCCACTTCCTTTCTCTGTCATTCTTCGATATGGATTTATGCACACAGAATGATTTTATTTATGCCTGAACTCCAAAGGTGATGGTTTTTAACATATCTTTCATTGAACAGCTCATTAAGGAGGTGTTTGTTGACTGTTTAATTGAATTGGCCAATGTTTTTAAATTTTGGGGTTTTGACACTATGGTTATAGTGGTTTTGGATTTTTAAGAGTATAGTAAAAACTGAGCTTTAACAACCGCTGATGTCTTAAATACTTTTTCATTAGGGAGAATACATGCGTTTGCTGCATTTTTGGCTATCAAGTAATAAATTAACTAAGGTAACACTATACTGAAGATAGAACAATCAGTGATTATTTTTTTTAAGCCTAGTTAGTAAGTGGAGGTACAGCTTAATTTTAGCTCTTCTAATTTGTGTGACAGCTATAAATTCTTAGCCTGTTAGGGTTTTTGTTTTAGTTTGATTTTAATTAATAAAGCCAAATTATGCAGGGGACGGATCTTTAAATAGTGAGACATTAGAAAACACTACTAAAGGTTTCCATGTCATTAAAAGAATCCCTAAAGTCTAACGCCTTTGTTTGAATCCAAATAAAGTATTTTTAGAGCAGTTTGAGGATGAGATGTTACTAAATTGATGTTTATTCAAGTAATATTTTAATTTCTGTCATCTTTTAGTTGTGTATGTTTTGGTTTGTAAAATAACAGTTAAAGTGGTGTGATCCTTTTAAGGCCCCATGAAGTTGAGTGTCAGTGGGAATAAATACAGTTATAAATTATTTTTTAATAGCATCCATTCAAGTGGATCTCTTATTGTGGTTGTGGCAATTAAAAATAAAATAGTTAAAACCAAAAACAACTTGCCACCCCTCAGTAGTAGCAAAAGCCAGTGTCAGCTTGTGTCACACAAGTTACTTGATAAACTTGTGTGATAAATCTAGATGGGATTCTAATCAGGGTTTTATAAGCTGGTTGGCTCGTCTTCCTACTCCTCCCTCTCTTGCCAGTGTCATAGTCTGTAGTTTACTCTGTAGGTTGCTGATGCAACCCTTTGTATGGGTTTTGCAGACACTCTACAGTGGGAAACCCTAAGCTCATACGCTGCTCCGCCCTCCCCCCCCCCCCCCCCCCCCGAATTTGTTGATGCTGAAGAGGTCTGTGCGGAATTAGCACGTGCTTTGCCTCCACATCTCTGTAGTTTAATTACTGTGTGGGCAGCCTGGCTGAGTGGGTGGAGGCAGTACCTGTGTTGCAGGAGTACAGACATCCCCCCAGGGGCTGTGACACCTCCTGTATGGAAAAGCCTCTGACTCAAGAAGGAACTTGGCAAGAAATTACAGCTGTATCTGTTATTTCCTGGCTCCAGAGGATGAAGCTGTGGTAGAAATTGTAGGTGAAGGAGCTGGAGGAGGCTGCCTGCACTCTCTGCAGTTGATATTTCTTGAGAGAGTTCTATGCTTGCTCAAATAATTTTAAAAGTTACACTAATTAAGTATCCCACAACATCGTGTAACAGATGTGTGGTGTGACTAATCAACCCACATAAATCTAAACCATGTTGCTTGCATACTCTTCAAGCGAGTACTGGTGGGGCCTTTTCTGAGCAGATTTCAGAGGCTATTGGTTCTGACGGACACATAGTCATAGACAGAAATCAGCTGGCTGAAGCTTTTGCTATTACAAAGCTATTACATTACATCTGCATTACTTTCCAAGTGGTGATGTCAGGTAGGCCTATGAATAAGCTCTTGAGCCACCTAATTATTTTCAGGTAAAATTGCCTCTGCTTACTTGAATATGCTGGGCTGAGAGCAACAGTGATTCAGGAGCTGATTCAGGAGCACATCAGCTGCCTTAATTTGGGCACAGACACATTTATTAAAAGGGAGGGGCAGGCGCTGGATGGTGACAGCTTCAATTGTCTGATTTTTATCTGCTAGTGCATGTCTGTCAGCACCATGTGTTGGTTTGCTCAGTTCAAGGCTAAAACTCGGGTCAATACTTAACAAAAGTACTTACGCATGTTGAAGTACAATGTGCCTAATATTGTAGCACAAATTGTTGCCTGTGCAACATCTCAGTTTAAAAGCCTAGTTCAGAAAGGGCCAATCTAGTTGTAGCATAGACAAGTCTGAAAGTGTTGGATTTCTAAGACAGAGAAGTTACAGGCATGGTATAGATATAGCTTCCTAATTTTATGAATTTCTAGGGATACAGATCTGGTAGTAAAAAAATTTGAGACTTCGGGTGATACTGTGAATGATACAGAAATTAGATCTTCAATTTAACATCATGGGAGGGGCTGTGTTCTAGGGTATGCTTGTAACTAAAACGTTTTACAAATATAAGTTGTTGCTTATTTTTTTGTTCTTGAAAAGGCTAATTAGGCATAGTTCCTTGTTACTAGATTAGCTACAGGCTATTAGTCATGTGCTTTTTTTTTGAGCCTAGCCCATTGTGAGGTCAAACAAATTTTGAAGCTCTCTTGTAATTGTATTTAACTGTACATTACAATAATATACTATATTTTACATCTTTTTTTCGTTGTTAGTGATATGTATATTTATTCTTTGTTTTTCCCTTTACATGTTTTTTTTTCTCACAAAATTAAGGTCGTTTCCTTGATGTTCTTGAATAATAGCAACTGAAATCTGCCTTTATGATGTTCACTTTTTTTAATGGTTATCACTATTTCATCAAAATGAAGTAATGTTATGAATGGATGGCTAAAAATAAAACTTCTGAAGTTTTACAGTTCTTTATGTACTATTTCAGACTACCAATACTCTCAGCCCTTAGACAGCAACAGTGCAGGGATGATGTGATCACTGCTATAATAGGGGCTTTCTGTTGTATCATGAAATTACTGCAGTTTATTTTAATTACTTCCTAATTTCAGTCAGCAATTGTAAAAACCGGGAATGAAGTTAGGTATTTTGATCATCACTTTAAACATTTAAACATGGATGGTCTGGCACTGGAACAGGCTGCCCAGGGAGGTGGTTGAGTCATCATCCCTGGAGATGTTTAAAAAACATGTAGATGAGTTTTTGAAGGACATGGTTTAGCAGAAGATGGGTGTGGTTGGACTCTGTTATCTCCAAGGTCTTTTCCAACCACAAGATTCTATGAATTAGTTATTTTACTTAGAAAAATATCTTGAGGATAGTACAAGCTTGAAATCACAGACAGTAGACTGAAGAAAAGTTTCCGGAATTCCTTTGGCTCTCCCTCTTGATTGTTTTCTGGGACAGGAGACAGTACAGAAAGTATATGCTGGCAGATGTTCTGCTGCTGCCTAGCAATTGTTTTAAACAACTCAGAAATTTCTTAACTTGCTCACGTTCACTGTGTAGCCCATAAATTCTTTTGAAGCCATGTGGCAGAAAGCTGTGCTGGGGGCTTACAAGACTGGGCAAATATGCTGAGGGTGGATTGCTGAAAAGTTACTTGTAAAACTATGTACCTTTGGTATCGATAGCCTAGAAGGTCATGAGACTTGATAAAAGCTACTTGAAATCGTTGTTAACTTAATTTTTTCATCAGTCTGTTTTGTAGTTTTCGAGATCCAAGAAGATTTGGAGGTTCATTTGAGACATTTTTATCATGTAGATTTATGTTCAATAAGCTACTCCAGCTGAGCAGTACTGAGTTCTTTTAGGACTTAGGTACATCATAAAATGCTTTCTGATACTGTCCCCTTCTTACAGATGTCAATTAAAAGCAAAGTGACTTATGCAATTCAGCTGGCCCATGGCAGAGCAGGTTTAATATGACTGCTGTTTTATTCTTTATTTTTCTTTTTCCATTCCTTTTATTTTCTTTTTTCTTATCACAGATTTTATGGTGGAATGGAACTCATTCTTAATATTCAGAGAGCAAACGTTAGCAGGGCTGGGGAAGACAGCCAGGAATGTGGTACTCACCTTCACCAAACAATTTTATTTCACCACTATCATAGTATGTGTCTGTAAGCGGGCTGGGAGGGAAATTAGAAGGCTTTTTCTCCTGTCTCCTCTCAGTCATCTGTTACAATTTGTAATCTTCCCACTTGTATTTAATTTCTGTTTCTCCTTCGTCTTGTGTTAATCAGTGCTATAGAAACCATTCTCTTTGTGCTTTCTGACAGGGTCAGCTGCTGCACACATACTATGGCCAAACCATGCACAAAGCTTGACAGTGTCGCCTCCCTTCCCTGCCACTTGTGCACACGTGCTGTCAGCATCCCTCTCGCTGAGGCCTTCCTTGTCCTCAGCACTTTGGCTGACAAGTGCTTTATACTTGGATGTGCTTTACTGTAATTTTTTGAGTTTTTTTCTGACTTTAGGAAACTGAATTTTTATTTGTTTTCTTGATATTCTTTCCTCCTTGTTGTAAACCTGTATTTAAGAGAGAGTATAGACCCCTCTCAATCTTCACTTTACCTCCTAAATTAGTGTCCTCCTTTCACACTGTTTTTTACAGTCTTAAATCTCTTTCTTCTAGTATCTTTCCTCTTTTCAAAGTCTTTTTGTGTCTTACTATAGCATGACAAAATACTTACATGTGAGATTGTTTTGATAAGATGTAACTTGATTCATGTGGTTCTAAAGGTACTTTATTTCCTTTTTAAAAACAGTCTCTTCTCTATAATGGCCACAGCATGTTGGTTTTAAGTCAACCATGTGTTATAAAAACTTGCTGCTTAGAAATGTAGAGCTTGTCTATCTTGCATAAGTTGGTTGTAATTCATCTGGTACGCCCCTGCTCCCAGGATCTTAAAACTTTTAAAAATATTAAATAATATTTTCCATATTCTTTCCCAAAGGAAGTTACCCGGAATAAATGTTTAGATCATTTGGGGCATGAGTTAGAGCCTCTGGTCCATTTAGAAAATAAACCAAACAAACAAACAACAAAAACCCAAACCAAACTGAAAAAATGCACCACCAAAAAAACAAAACCCAAAAAACACAATACAAAACCATAAAAACTACCAGGCAAACTTCAGTTACATATTTCTTTGGTGGTGAAGATAAAGAGTACTAATAGTGCATCTGGACCATAGCCCATGTTCATATTAGTCAAGGAGGATGCAGCACAGCTTGTGTAAGACATGGGTTTGAGACTAGTCATGAAACATTATAGCTAAACCAACTGTCTCTTAAAAATTAACTACAACTGTTAGCAACAGTAGTTTGGAATTGCAGGACGGCCTTTACTCTGAGGGCATATAGACAGCCCTCACCAGTTAGATCTGTCCTGATTGACCAGCACCCCTCACTAGCTGGCAGGTGCTGCTCTACAACCTGCTAACCTAGGGGATATTTTGTAAATTCCTTGTCAATGGCAGTACAGCATCAGCCAGTTTAATTCAGTTGTTGATATTAGACAGAGATCTCCATAAAACTGTAGTTAACGATTTAAAACTTCACTGCTCTCAGCTGGTGGCCAGGACTTCCTCGGGACTCTGAGTTGTTGTAACAGGGGTATGGATGAGTAGTTTATTGGGATCATTTCCTGCTCTTCTGCAGGCAAAATAAGCCAAGTTAGTTTAAATAATTTAAATAAGGAGTTGAGCTAACCTCACTAATTTTGCCTGAAGCAAAATTGCATTTGCTTGGCAGAGACTTGGGCAGGCTGATTTCCAGTAGAGGGTGGTGGCTTCTTCAGTTTGCTGCAGTAGTTTCTGTGCTGACTGCCTGAATGTGGTATTTCTTTTTCTAGTGGGGAGGATACTGTACATCAGCACAGTTATTTGAGCAGCCAGGTAGTGCAATAGTACACCCTCCCCCCATCTTTCTTTAGAAAGAGACAGCGTTTTGTGTTGGAAATATTGAAAGATACTTCTTATTTGCTGGAAAATTTTTTAACTTTTATTCATTTTTTTGTATTTGTGTTTTCATTCACTGTATTTAGATGAAAATTGGAATTCATGGTCTTTTTTTTTAAGTAAATAGTACCTTAAATATACTGAATGCATTAAGAAGCTCTATCCAGATACTTTCTGGCTTAAAAATGATTTGTTAAGTCGAGGACATTTGAAGTGTAGTTGGTGAGTTATGAATTGTTCCTTGTTATCAGAGTCCATATTTTCAAAGGCATTTAATGATACAAAGAGATGCTAAGTAGTATCTTCCACTACACCTGAGTAGATTCAGTGGTCGAGTGATGGACTTCGCATTGAAATCAGTGGGAAGCAGATGCCTTAATGTTGATGTGCTTGTGAAAACTTTACCTGCTGCACACCTACTTGTTTGAGTCCTTACAAACCTTTGAAGATCTGAAAATCTGACTACATATCTTACAGCTGGTACGTCTTTTATTTACCTTTTTTTTTCAGAATTATAAAAAGGAAACCAAGTTTTCTTTTAAATTCCCACACTGTGCATGCTTTGAATAAATAAATTACACTTCATGCCAACAGATAGAAAAGGTAAAAAAACAAAGTTATTAAGAAAGTGGAGAAAATGCCTATGTAAAAAGGAAAATTGTTAGCTTCCAGTTATATTTCAGGTGAACTATGTTGCTTTTACACTATTGTGTGATACTCTGTCTTAGGAACTTTAAATGAGGTCAGAAACTAGCTGCTCTTTCTTAAAGTTCTCAATATCGTAAAAAATAGCAAATCTTTCATGAACAAGTCTTGATGGACTTCATTGATACCCCCTATTATCTTTATCTTTTGAATAAGTAGTAGTAAGCTTAACCTTTAATGAAGGCAATATAATTTGTAATTAAACTTTAGATTGCTTTATTTTAGAAGAAAATAGTTTAAAAAAATATAACTTGAGTATAGTTGGGGAAATGGGGTTTGAGGTTGTTAAGGAGTTTTTATATGTATTTATTTTACTATTAAATATTCGAACTGAGTTTAGAAAAGGGTGGTTTGTGCATTTGAAGACTGTTAATACACAGTCTTGTGAATTTATTGATGAAAATGTTCCATGTAGTGGGGAGACCCCTGTGTTTGCAAGCGTGTTTGTGATGAACAATAAATGCTTGCATTAAAAAAATAATGTAACTGCTTCTTATATCCTGATGCTGTGTAGATTAAACTGAAAAGTACATTATTGAGAAGTGATTTGAAATTCTGCTTCTTATATTATGTAAAACACTGCCAAACCCAGACAATCTGGGAAATGGAAATCTCCCTCCTCTTTCCCAGTGGATTGGTTTATTTGTATCCTTTTCTTTAGTGATAGTCCTTATTTTTGTAAAATAGGATGTTACTTTTTTTCCCAGTTAAAGGGAGGTCTGCTGGTATGGTTGCTGCCATAGGAACCAAGCACAACATGACAACAGACGCCGCCATGGTGGACTGTAAAACATGAAAATTGTAAGCAATACGATCCTTATGACAGGGAGGGCATCCATGGTTTCTTAAGTACTTTTTCTACTTTTCAATAACGATACTGATTGACCTAGTTTAATCAAAGAGGTAGGCTAACACCAGTTTGATAAGGAGATTACCCACAACTTCCATGAGTTTTATTGGTGCTATTGCTGGCCTTATTTACATGTTATGCAGGACTGTTTTTGTTTTGAGGGCTGAATCTCTCTGGTTCATTTTCAGTTACAGGGAATAATTTTATTGTGTTTGTATTAATGTTTCTAAAAATCAAAGTAAAATAGTTTTATTCAAGAACATTTTTCAGCTTCAAGTATACCTATTACCGTGTGGATAACTAATCTAAGTTTCAAAATTGTCATTTTAGAGCTTTGTAATTTTTATATTGTGCTCATTTCCTTGCCACTTCTACTCTCCCTTGAAAAGATCGTGTGCTTGAAAATAGGCAAAGAACACTAGTGTATTTAAGTAACTATAATTTTATTTTGTCATGAGACAGTATGAATAGGGAGTTAAGAAAATGTTGTTATGCAACATTGAGTTTGATGGTGTTTAACTCCTGGTTTACTTCTTTGGAACTTGCAGAAGGTGTCGAAGAAAAGGAAACCTGTTCTTTATAGGCAATTAATGTGTTCATTTCTTACTTCCACTAGAAATTTTGTAGTCAAAGATGTTGAGAACCCTTGAGTTCCTATGTTATACTATTTCTTAATTTGTAAGATATCTGAATGCACCTCAGCATTCAGGATGCATTAGATAGTTTAGAAATTGAAATTATGAATTACATGATTTTCTTCTTCCTCTACATTATCTGAAATAAAAGCAGAGAGCTGTATTATGAAAATAAACCACTATAAAAAGGGCCGTTCTTTTGTGTGTGTAAATATGTCACACTTGGGTCTTGGCTACCTTGAAGCAATTTTTGATTAAGCAAAAAGCTAAAATACCTGTATTGGTTTAATCACAATTCCTGTGCATTTGCGCTTTGGTGCTTTCTGCTCTTGTACACACAGACACTGTTACTAACCCTGGAACAGAGGGGAAACAAAAGGAAATCAGCTTCTTCAGAATCTGATTTTCATTCAAGGACTTAAAAATGTAACTCAAATTCTGTATTCCTGAGTTTTAAAAGAAGCAGAACTAGAAAGTGTTTTCACTTGCAACTTATTCTGAGTTCTAGGGCTAGAACAAGACCTGAGCTGGTTTCACTGTAGGTGTTCATATAATTCTGAAAATGACAAGAATAGTGGCAGTGCCACACTGCAACTGCTTGAAATATCTACTACTGTAGACTCGTCTACAGAAGCCCTTTTTAATTAATTCAGGGGAATTAATGGTTACTTAATAGGAGGGAATGTGTAAAGAGAGAACCCAATGCTCAAGAGGTTCTTAGAAGGGGGAAAAAAGGAGACAGGAAGAAAAGCACTGTTTTCCCTCCTTATATCTTTTGTTGCTGGACAGATTTTAAGCTTCTCACACCTAATAGACAAAGACTTGAAAAGGTTGAATCCTTAAGAGTACATTTTCTTGAAAAGAATCTCAAAAGACTTCCCTCCTTATTGAGGTTAAGTTCTAACAGTACTGCCATCATCACAGTAAGATCTGGTCACCGTAAGGTAGTTCTTGCGGTTTGTTCCTTCTATTGTAATCTTTAAAAAACAGATTGATATTATTGCTTTCTATGCTGCTTCAGGATTTACATTTTTCTCCAACTGTTGCAAAGCATGTAACATGTAAGCAGAAAGAGAACTTTGTTTTCTTGTTTGAACTTTATTTCTGGGAAAGTTTATTCTTCTGTACAAATGAGCTGTCTCTTGGGAGAAGGTTTCACTGGCCTAATGAAGAATCATCAGACGTGTCCAGAGCTTAGATAGCATTGACGTAGCCTGGTTTCAGGATACTGAGTATATATAGAAAAAACCCAGCACCATATGCTGGTTTGAGCTGGAGACATAGGTAAAGTGTCTGTTCTCTTTCTAAGTACGCAATCATGAACTGATAGGTAGGTTTTCTAAAAATCTGGTTGTATTGACTGAACGCTGCACTGAAATAGTCAAGCAGAAGGGTCAAGGTAACAAATAAAATCATTATATGCCGGATTAATACAGAACCATAGAATGGTTTGATTTTAAAGGTCTGTAGTCCACCCCTCTTCCATGGGCAGGGACATCTTTCTCCAGATCAAGTTGCTCAAAGCCCTGTCCAACTTGATGGTAGCATTTAGTATTCAGAATTTATGTACAGTGTAGAAGAAAACTCTGAGAGAAAAAAGAAGATAACATTTAGATTATTAACTAGCAAGAAGTTTGTTTATTGTCTTATATATTGCTTAATAAGATATAATGTGAATTCTTTGCTTTCCATAATGGACATTTTTCCAGTCCTAGAAGTACCTACTCTCTGCCTCTTTAACAGGTACACAGTATACTAATTGCAGAGCACTTCTCTTCCCAGAAGTTATTTGCATTCAAAATAATAGCAGTACAATAAAAGCCTTTCTGTTTATGCCGGATTTGAAAAGGCTGGTTAATCTGCAGTGGAGGATCAGGTTTTATCTCCTCTAAACCCCAGACCACCAGCAGGGACTCAATATCCTTCCTAATACTTAGTATCTGAATACTATTAATACTGTTTTCTTTATTTTAGCCTTCCTTTAAAAGAATACAATTTCTCTTCCAGTATGTTCAACACATTTTTGGTACTTGTCTACTCAGTTTTAAATAAGCTTAGAGTTTGAGAGGTTTTACTACATATTTAATGACAGCATTCTCATTGAGTTAATTGTTCAGTAAAAGTAGGGTTGTTGATTTTTTGCTTTTAATATTCAAAATGTCTCTTCCTTCTGCCTTTAAAGCAATTTGCAATTATTATCTTCAATGTCTGAGACGGGTATTTCCCAACAGGAAATCTGATCTTTGGCTTTATCTGAATTTATTGTGCTCATGTCTTATCTTTATATATGTTCTAATGGGTTTACATCACAGTTACACAAGGCAAAAAGAAAATACTTATAAATTCTTTGTGATTATTATGTCTCTGGAAATTTTAATGTCTTCTATAAAGGAGCAACATTTCATCTATCATTCAGCTTTCCCCACACTATTATCAGAATCAGTGTTAAGCCAGAGGCCATCTGCGTAGCATTCAATGTTTCTCTGTCTGTGTCTGTTTTAGTGAATTAAGTGTGCTTGCCTGAGGCTAACTGACACAAAATGGCTCATGTCCATACTCTTAGCCGCAAAACAGGGTACCTGTAACCAAGTTAACTTCTGGGAATGGTCTTCTGACCACGGGTATCTTCTGAACAGTGCTTTTAAATTGCTTGAAAGAATGCCAGTAGGCCTGGACAGAAGTTGTTTCAGGCCCTTTTTCAGCAGTTTAGTAGTACAAGCAGTTCACTGCCATGCATAGGAATGCTCGAATGCTCTCAGCACAGTGGGTGTCAATAGTGGCATGTGTAGCCTTTACAACTTTAGACAGCTAAACCGGTGTGTAACCTCTTTGTCATCATCTGTAAATTTGTACTTAGCCTTCTTCTCCAAATACAGTGGAATTCTTAAGCCCTATAACTGCATATTTTACGTCATCAAAAGATGCCAAATTAGTCATTACTCAGTTTCAGTCTGGATATGTTTATTTAAAACATACAGATATTTTTAAGTTGAATGTTTTTATAAAGGCCAGATTGCATTCCTTCTCTTTTCTGGTAGAATCTTGAGATAAAGAAGGGACTGGCTCCCAAGGCAGCCTTTTCCATTTCGTGTAGAACTTAAAGAATTTTTATTCCTATTGTGCAGAATCCCAGCAGGATCCTCTTAATCAGATTTTTTTAATTCCATTCTCACTTTTTTGATCCATCTGGTAAAGTGTTCAAGAATTAATTCATATTCATGGTTTTGTTTGATTTACCACATAAAGAGGGACAAGTAAACTAGTACATTTGCTTTCATTATGTGGTCAAAGTGTAGAATACAGATAAACAGAGAAATTGTAATAGATTTAACTGCAGGAAAAGACCGATTCATAAGATGAAGGCAGAAAAACACAACTGTTAAAATTGCCAGTTCTGTACAGAATCTAATGATGAAATTACAGATATTTCCATGAGGTGAAAAAATCACGTAGCTATGTGTTTTTAATAAAGACTTATAGATTAATTAAATTTAAGAAGCAGTCTGTAAGGATTAGAAATTGACAAGTTCTATTTTTGTAGTCTGTGTTTTATGCTTTTATTTGGTAATTGCTGAACAAGGCTGGAAGAAGCGTGACAGAAGTGTTTACTGTGGTGGCCGCAGCAATTGCTGAAATCTAGAAAACCTATTTCTAGGCTGCTGCTTTCATGAGATGTAAATCTACAGTTACTGTTCTCTTGCGTAGTACTCTTCTAATTACCAGTCTTCTCAGGGGAACTTTATCTGCCCTTCTTGTCAGAGTAGTTGCAGAATGTAGCAAAGAGTTTGGCTGGGGAGAAAGGACCATTTTCTAATTATTAAGATAGTACTTTTCTTATGCAGAATATGGACTTTGAAGCCTCATTCTAGAAACTACTCATATGTTTTGTATTAAGAGCGTTTGAATAACACCCATAAGCAACGTTTCTGTTGACGTAGTTATAATGAAATATGCAAACATGATGTATTATAAATTTTTTAAGGTTTTCAGTCCTGAGAGTATTCTTGTCTTTTCACTGCAGTCTGAAAAGTATGTAGTATTCCTAAATTTCAGAAACATACAGCATAAGTATTTGCAGTTGAAAAGTCTCTGCAGATAAGACAGATTCCAGTTCAGGTGTTTTGAGTAAGCATATACCTGTGATTGTAAGAGATGTGAGACCATTCACATATTGTGATATTTTGCTAGATTACTCCTTTATAAGAGAATTTTATTCTGCATAGGCAAGACAATGAGAGTAACTATTGTCTATATAAAATTGTAGATATCTGTGTTATTTATAATGTTTTGAGAGAAACTCCAAGAACTGGAAATTCTTGGTAGGATAAATTCTTTTCAGGGCATTGCTGGTCTGTAAATAGCTTTTGCATAGAGGCTGGCAGGCAGATGAATTCAAGAATTTACTTCTGACATACAAAAAGAAGCCCAGTCTGTTTTTTCTAAAAACATAGATGAAGTCCGTGAAAGTACCCAAGGGAATAGTTCTTAGTTTTGTTGTGCAAATACCAGCCCTCTCTATTTACATAGTCACTAAAGGAACTGTGAACTAAAGACAACTGGGAATTGCCTCCTTAATTGTAGGTACTGCAAGGCCAGTTTGCATCCTGAATTTGAGGAAAAAGGTAAGACTGAATTATGATAGAGACTTTCTCCTTAATGAGAACAGCCCTTCAGTAAGTGGACTAACAGAATGCTGTATTACTACAGGCAGTGTTTATTTCTCCACCTTCTATTACATTACCTGGGAAAAAAAACCCCAAAACAACAAAAGCAAAAATCTTTCTGTACTTTAGTTTTTATAATAGTTAAGCAGTAAACTTGAGGCGTAGTGGGCAAATGAATGTATACCTGTTTATAATGCATGTAACTTTCTTCGTAGAGTTAAATAAATATATAAAAACCCAAATATATGTATGTTGCTTACATAGCTTTATGGTCCATAGACCTTCCAGCCAATTTGGAAACTTCTTGTGCTTTGTGCTCTGAAAGATACACAACATTTTACATAATATACCTTGAATGTGTACACAAGTATATGCATTAAAATGTCTTTATGAATTTACTAGTCTCAGGAGATACTTCTGGAACACTTGGTTATTTTACCTGCAGTTGTCAAAACCTATAATGTGTTTAATGTACTTTTGCTTGTTTCAGATCTCATGAGTGACTATTAGATTTTTAGGTTTAATATCTGGCAAAATATGAGCCACTATTTTTAATGGAAGTCCCCAGCTTTGAACCAAGCTCTAGTTATCTGTCTGTGTAGGAATTATAACTTTGTGTTTTGAATTTTATAAAAATAAATATTCATTATTTATGTATATATTTATACATATTTTTTAAAAAAATATTTCCTCTTTTAAATACTGTTAGTAGGGAAATAAGTCTGTGAGTGTCAAAACACCACCCAGTCCTAGAATATGTATGTGAATGAATGCACGTAAGTTATTTTTGTTTTGGTGTTGACTTTGACACTTGACTTAGTGACCTAAATAGTGTTCACTGAATGCCAAGTTTTTACATTCTGTGCAAACTCTGTATTATGAAACACGCTGTGTGTAACTAATGCTATGTAGAAAGCTGCATTTAGTTGAACATATTATTGTTACTGTATCACAATACATCTTACGGTGTAGAGAAGTTCCCTTGTATCACTACAAGCTCTGCTCTGGTTACAGGAATGCTGAAAACAGTTATATAGCCTTTTGTAATGTGGTGCCATTTGGAGTTTTAGTGACTGCTTGAAACTAGCTGGCTGGTGTGAAGTGATAGGACGTTATTGTGAGTTGCTTTCGGCAAACCAGGCAGTGCTTAAGTTACCATGTCCTGTTTTGTGCTTACAGTGATTCCTAACGTGGTATCATTTGTGTTAGTGGATCTTTACCATTCAGGTACTCTTGTGTTCACTGTGGGGAAATGTAGGTAGTGCTGTAGATTGTTTTTCAAAGTAGAGAAGCTTTGGAGTCTTTCTAGAATTTGCAAGCGTGATAGCAAAAATCTTGAGGATTCTGATGTATTATTTGAAGAGCTAAACCCAGACTGCTGTAGTACTTGAGAGACTTGACGAACTGTCATCCTAGATAGCAACAGAACGGATATAACATTAGTAAACTGAATACATCTGGGAATTGCCTTTGTTGAAAAGTTAATTCACAGATACAGACTGGAGAATTAATACTGTTAATAATGGTACAGCTCAAATATTCCTGGATGGGAAGCCTATCAGACCTAATGAAACAGTTGCCGAAGCAGTAAGAGGTGATGCTGGTTTTGAATTGGTTCTGGCAAGCACTGAGAATGCAGTAGGAGGGTTTGTCCTGGAAAATAACTGTGGACCGCAGCTGTGGATCAGGAGTGGATTCAATTTAAATTAAGTTTAAAAATAAATGGAAACAAGTCTGTAAGTGAAGGATCTTAATTTCAGAAGAACAGGTGTTAGTTACGGCATAGTAGCACAGAATTTAGTCACTTCACTGTCAAGACAGTCAGCTGGGCTCACTGCTCTTGCTGTGTGGAGACTTCTCTTGCGATCCTGCCAGATTTGGCCATGGGACTTAAGGTTTAGAAGAAAGTTAAAAGAAGGTAGGAGTAGGAGGTCTGTTTTTGCTGTCAGCTGCTATTGTAGCAAGCAAATCTTCACGGTCAAGGAAACATTTTCACTTTATTTTAGGACTTCTTTCTCCATCCCCCTCTCCTTCCATAACAACAGAGTTCCATTTGACTTGGAGACAGTCAAAATACTTGTTGTCTTCTCCTGTTCTGAGTTATGCCGTGTATTTATCTGGAATCTCCTGGAGTTCCTGATAGTGAAGTTTCTTCAGAGGCTTGTGTTAGGTTAGGTTTTGTAAGCAAACATCTATGAGATGTGTAGATGAGTTAGGCGTTACTTGAGATGGCTGTAGCAGCAACTTTGTTATGTTCTAAGCAGGAGTTTCATCGTCATCATCCTCAAGCCACCCTGGTTTCTTGAAACCGCACTCCAGTATACACACTTTAGTTGGCTGGCTTGTGTCTTTTATTATTTTTCTTCTACATTAGAGCATTATTAGTATTAAAGCGTAAGTAATACCTTAATTTCTTTCTTCTTGATGTTCTCATAAGTATTAAGAAGAATATATTTTCAGTGACTTTAGAATGATTTTTTTTTAACTTGGAAGCAGTGCTACTTGTCTTTTTCTTGTTGTAAAGTCTAACAAAGTGAAACTCCAAGTCTCCTGATGCTCATGAATTTTACACTTCTTTCTCTAACAATAGATAATATATCTTTCCTTAACAAAGACTTAGAACTTCATGAAGACGTGTATTTGGTTTTCTTCTGTTTGCACAGGCTTCTTGGTAGGTTACAAATTTTTAAACTGAATTTTAAGCAAACCACAAATTGGACCGTCTATCATGTAACCTTATATAACCTGTGTTACAAACTGTTGACAGATTTATTTAAATTCCTGTGTGCAGTCTTAGTTTATATGTGGATCTGTATAGAGGTCGTAAACAAAGTTTAATCTGCACAGGGCCTTCCAAGTTTGCTCACAAGTCACTTAATTTGTGACAGAGTGATGTTAGGGTAGATACTAGGGTTGTGAAGTCCCTGCTTATGTTTATGGTCATATGGGGGCTGCATAGGAACTGACTCTGAAGCAGACTGGCCCAGGCTGGAGGACAGAATTTTGTGGCCACGTAGTGGAGCACCAGGCCAGATGTTTGAAAAATGCAACTGTTGGAATTTCCTACTCATCTGGCAAGCTGACCAAGTACAGTGTTAAGAGTCTTGATTTGTCAGCCTGTCTTATTACATGGTCGTGATAAGCCAGAAATCAAACAAATAACGGCTGAGAATCACATGTGGAATGTTTCACTGGGTGCTTTATGTGATGTCCTGAGTTTCTGAGTTGGACAATGTGAAAATGTAAAATGCACAAACTTTGTTTTTAAGAATTTAAGCATCAAGTTTCAACAATAATTGGAAGTAACTGTTGAATCAGAAGTCATGGTGCCCTTGGGAAAAAAAGCCTTGAAGCGATTGCTCATGACAGTGGTGGAATAATCATAAATACAGAATTAAATTCTAGTCAGCTTGTTGATGTATGCTAAAAGTTTGAGCAGCACCTTGAAGTGGGTTGTTGCATTTGGCGTTTGCAGGAACTCATTAGGTTAACTCCTGAGACAGGGATTTTGGAAGCAAACGTCTATGAGATGAGTAAATGAGTTAGGCATGACTTGATGCAGCTGCAGCAGCAGCTTTGCTATGTTCTAAGCAGGAGTTTCATTCCAGAGTGTGGTACCAGTCTCCACTGTGTGCACTAGTAGCAGGAATTGTTGAGCAGAAGCACTTTGGCCCTGCTGAGAAACAGCCTCCTCTGTGATGCAAGTACTGCCTGACATTAGGAGTCATAAACGGATCAGATTTTCAAGTAACTGTAATAGACGTAGGTTCATGGTATAGGACTCTGATGGGTTGTCTGATGATGTTGTTTTCTTTCTGACAAGGTTGCAGCTTTTGATTGGCATCTCAAGTTTGTGAGTTTGCCCTTGTAAAGAAGTTAGTTGTACAACTGAGTAAACCATATGTGAGGGCAAGTACCAGTGTGCTGCGTGCAATTAGGGAGGGATGTCATTGGAAGCCTGAAAGGTATTTGTTTTTTTAAGTTCAAAATCTTACAATAATAGGTAGCTTTTAATTTTTTTTCCGTGCTACCTCCAGTATTTTTAGTTTCTTTTATTGTTTTATTCAAGCATGCACCCTTGTTCTGAATATTTTCTTGTTGTTGATAGGATTGCGAATAGGGTGAAGGGATGCAAGTGAATAAGCAGGAAGAGCATGTCTGTCTTGCTGTGTAATGGACAGTGTTGAAGCTAACAGAATTGGTGCAAGTTTGTGTTGTCAGTCCTCTCTAATAAAGGTGTAATAAACTGTGAGCCCATTCAGGGCTACTGTTGATAGGAAATTCTGCATGACACCAGCTGTACCTAGTGCAGACTTGCTTTTATTAGTATTTGTTTCCCAAATATCTGAAAACAAACCTGAAATGAACTTGAATGAATAAAAACTTGTGTTGTTATTTAAATAAATATTTTAGTGGACAAAAATATTAGCTGTCTTCACAGAACTTGTTTTCTCATAGACCTGAATGAAACAAGATGAGTTACTGAAGTTCTGTATCAGGAACAGAATGTATAATATGGGAATTTGATTTTCAAAGGGATATTTTCATTTTAATTTCCAGTTCAAGGAACCAAGTTTTCCAAAAGCATTGAAATCACTTGTCCTTCAAAAAGTAACCAGCCTTCACATGTCTCAGGTTGCCCATGTATTTTCCTGTATTTCAGCACTTTGCATATCCGGTACTTCTGGCTATTTACTAGATGTGTGCGTATGTTGTTGGTATTTGGGATTCTTTTGAAGGAGGGTGTGGGTTTCATGTTGTGTTGTTTTTGTGGAGCACCTTACAGTGCTAAGAACAGAAGGCAGTTATCCTCACCAAAGCTTGAACATAGTACTTCGTTTTCTTTCCTCAGATGTCTGAAACTTTTATATCCTGTATTCGTTGCTTGTTTCTTTAGTAGTTTCATTCTGGTCCTTCCTCTAGTTAGTTGCTTTAGTTCCTTTGCATACATATTAGCTGCATCTTTCAGGGCTTAATCATTTGGTTTGCATATAAATTCCAAGAGAAGATTGGAGGATTGAGGCTTATATTGTTTATGTACACTGCCTGTGATTTTGCTAAATTAAGGAAGCATTCTGAAGTCCTGAAAACCCCTTTCTGTGATCCAAGTATGCGTTTCTAGTCTATAGCTAGAGATCTAAGTGTTTTTAAAACATGAGATTAGCCTTTTGTAACTATCTGATTATTATTTATGAGCTTTTGCGCAACTATTTTTCAGTAATAAAAAAGCTCCATTCATTATTATTAAATTTCTTGTGTATCTTTTAGAGCAAAACTTGTCTTCATGGTAACTGTTCTGCTGTTTACATAGTACCTGTATGCCAGACTGGGAAGATTAGAATTTAAGACTAGTAAAGCTCATTTACTAGCTAATTTGCAAAGCTTCTTGTCCACACTAAAATTCCAGGTCATGCATTCTCTCTGCAGGAAACAACAGGAGGATTTGAAGGATTGAGGTCTGTACAGGCTGTCTGTGAACAGTCAGTACTTAAGTAGTGTAAAGGAATCATGCTAAAGCTGTCTGTTAAGGTCTGGTTATTATGGTTGAAAATCAGGAACGTAGTGCTGTTAAACTCAATGAATTCAGAAATAGTGAAATGTCCTCTCTCCAGACTAGCACTATTGTAAAAGGAATAAGTGCTAGAGAAGGTCTTTTTGATTGTCTTGCAGGTTGTTTTTTTTTAGTCTTTGGAACTGATGCTTGGGGGTTGTTGGGGGCATTTTAAATTTTGTTTTGTCACTTGTGGGATTTTTTCCCTCAGCAAATTTTATTAGTCTGGGGTGAGATAGGAAAGAGGGAGTGTTCTTCGAAGAGTTGAAACTTTGGTAAATTGAATAACAACAAAAAGAGATGAGAACTTAAAGTGAAGCTGGTACTTGCTTTGGTATAGGGGAAAAAAAACCCATAATCACTTATGGGTGATTTGAACTGATTTCCTATGAAATATTTCAAACATTCATGAGAACTTCGTGAGAGTTGTGGACGCTGAAAAATATTATGACTTTTAATTTGCAAAGGTCTTTTAATTTATTCATAATTTTTTCTACATCCCTGAAATTTCATACTCAAACCTAGTGGGAGCAACGTAGTTAGTTTCAGAGAGGGAAGAAGGAAACTGGGTTTTGAAATTTCTGAATTTCTGTGTTTGGCAGAGCTGTTTTAACACATTTTAATAAAGTAGATATTAACAGAGGAGCACATCTAGGATATTCATATTGTTCTTTGCTAGGACGTGGCTTTAAGAAAAGCATAAGGTACAGTATTTGTGTATTTAAGTATGGAATAGCATGGATTATGTTATTATATATAAGGCATTTATTTTTTTTTAATATGCTTAAGTAACTCTTCATTCTTGATAGAGTGGACAAGTCCAGAAAAAGATGGTAGTAGATTTGTAAGCTATATTTTGAGCACTACGTATGTTTCTGTATAGGGAATTTTACTTCATCTTATTAAATAGTCTTATGAAAATGAAATTTTATATTCAGTAAATAAGGTGGTTTATGCTAAGCTTAAGCTTTGACTCAGACCAACAAACATGAGAAAACTGGATCTAGTCACAGCCCTTCTGAAGTCCCGTTAGACAAACTAAGACAGAGTAGCTTCTGCCAATGTAGAAATGGCACATGCACATCATCTTCTTGCTGTGCTCAGGTGTACAGCTGCTGTGTGCCTTGCATCAGCTCTTGTATTCATCTGACCCCTTATTCAGTTTGAAAAATCAGTCAAAAACTGATTGAGAATTCTCTTTGTGAGCAAAGTGAGCTCTCTGAAGCGTGAGGGCTGCATGGTCAGAAGGAGGGAGGGCCAGTGCGTCTCTGAGCTACTCCTTTAGGTCTTGATCATAAACACTCATTTATGTAGACTCTGTTTAAATTGATTGGACTTATTCATAGATTTGATTACTCTGATGTAGGACTTTGTGAAGGCTGTATCTTTTCCTCATTTTCAGCAGCTTTTGTTGATCTCATAGGAATACAAAGCAAAGTATATGTTTGTGTCTGTGTAGGAAAGATCAGTTCTAGATTTTCAAGTTTCCTTTTCAGCTGGTATCAGAAGTCAGACTAGTTTTGATGTTTTCAACATCGGTCACCTTGACTACAGTACAAACTCACTCAAACTGCAATGGCAGTAATACTGACAGATCCAGTGATTTACTGAAGAGAACAAAAAAAATGCTGATAGAAGATGACTTTTGCACTGAGCAGAGTTTAACTGGAAGTATTTTGATTTTTCCCATGGTTTATTTTGGACCAAGTTAAACTAGAAATATTGTGGTCCTACATGCTATTAGACTTGCGCATAGTTCAGGATCCTGCACAACTGTGTTCTTTCTCAGGATTTTAGGAGATGCTCTCAAGTTTATCTTAAAGTACTGATCATTAATGTGAACAGGTCAGAATTTAGCCTGTCAGAATTCATAAGACACTGGTATTTTTTTCGTTCATAGTCACTACAATATTTTCTGCGTTCAGAATTGTCAGAATTGGGAAGAGTTGCTGGTCAGAATGCAGGTGTACATAGTTCAAAACAATGAGCCTTAAATAAATGCCTCTATCACTGGACAAATAAAATACTTTCACGATGATTTTAAACTATGGGTTTTCAGCTTTTACAGTCCAAAATGAGTGTTTTATTCCAGTAAACCTTGGTTTTGCAGCTGTGTTAGGGCATCTGCACAGTTATTTTGAGAAGCCAGTACAGATGGATTCTAGAATGCATGGAGTCATGGGACACATAAGATTGCATGGTGCGTTATTCACCAGGCATTCAGTTTTTGTCTGTACACTTGAGTGTTTGGCTGTGCTATATAGTTTCATGCTTTTAAAAATCTTTTTATCAGTTATATTTCACAGTGAGTGTATTTCTCTCCTCACCTCTTCACTACTTATAAATTACTTACTCGCATGCTGCATATGTTAATCTCCCATGCACAGCTTAAGCATGATTCTGAACTGAGCTCTAATATGCTCTCTATATCTGTATATATATAACTCCCCTACTTGTGTTGTGTTTTTTTTAAGTTACCCTAAAATATTTAAGAAGTTCTCAAGTAAATGATAATAAGGAAAAGGGAAGTTGTCGTATCTAATCTTTGTGCGTGTGTGTGTGTGTATGATTGCTGTATTCAGTGATATACTGTTTGTTTATGGAGTGCTTAACAATTCATTGATTTTTGGAAGGAAATGATTGTTTTTAAAATAAAGCTTGAATAGCTGAAAGCAGAAAATAAAGCAGAATAAAGCTATGGTATTACTTATCTGATAAAATGTAAAATAGACCAGAACATTTATGTGAATACTTAGTCCAGACTTTCTGAATGACAGTTTTAATGCAACAACAAATTTCTTTATAAGGGAGCTACCATGTTTTATTATTATTGCTATTTTTCCCCCTTGGAGAACTGTCTGTGTTCATATGCTGAGAATCACCTTTGGCAATATAGAAGCTATGGGTTGTATTCGGCTGAACGCTTTCGATATAAGATGTATGGTAAAGGAAAGAAGTGGATTAAAAGTGAAAGGAAAATATAGTGGAAGGAAAAATTAGGATTTAGATATAAAAACTCGTGGATAGGCAAGTGTTGAGCTATGAGTTTTAAAAAGCTATAAAGATCTTAATTTAATAGGATTTTACATTTTTGCATATTTAATTGGAACCTAGTTCGCCTAAATGAGGAATTTTGGTTTAAAAATAGAAACCAACCATATTTAAATGTAATTTTTAGTCTGTTAAAATCCCTAAAAGCAAATGATAGTGCAGGGAAGATTTTTGCTAACTCCTTAACTCACTCAAGTGTATGCGTAATACGGAGGGTGGTGCTATAGCAGTGCTTCACATAAGAATAACAGATAGTACTTTGAATATCCTAAACACTGCTACAGTACACCATGATATGTCTTAGTAACTCTGATTTTATTTCCACTTTCTTCTGAAATGTACCATTTTCTTGACAAAAGAGTCTATTTGCTAAAACTTTAGTGGTATGGTTATGTCACTGATGTCTCAACTCAAGAAATAGTTACTAATTTAATGCATGTGAGATATTTCCCAGAGGGCAATGAGAATACTGTTTTCTTAAAATGTTTCTGATTCACCATGAGTTAATGACTTCAGTGTCTACTGACAAAACTGATACCAAAAGCTTGGATTTTTCCTCATATATGAAATATTTTTAGTGTATACGAAGAGGAAGGTAAATGTTTTAATAAAGGTACTGTATAATAAGAAAATAATTTATGATTTCATTTACTGAATATGGTCAGTTTTCAGCACAGTGAAAGTTTGCAAATTTAGGCACGTTTGGTCCTGAAGTAATGTTATGAAGGATTAAGGCTACAGTGGACCTTTTAAGTTGACTTTATATGAGTGTAGAGAGTTCTGAAAATGAAAAGTTTTTAATGCTAAATTAACTGTTAATTGAGATAATTTACCTACCTGATTGACTGTTTACTTTTGTTATATATAACTTCTGTGCTTGCAGTCTGTTCTGTGTACTGTATTTCAGCACCTTTTCATCTTAATGGGTTCAAAGGGATTTCCAGTCAGTGTTAGCTGCAGCCACTGCTTAGAACTTCTGATCTGGAATTGTTGTCCTGTGTTTCCCTGAATTCTCTTACTATTGTGTAATTGCTAGGACTGTTTCTTTTCAGGTCAGGCAAGAAGAAATAAGTATTTTTCTGGACTTGACCTCAGTTTGTGCACTGGTAACCTGCACAGAGTAATGATGCTTCAAACCTGCAGACTTACCCTGTGTAGCAAAAGCAAAAGCTGATTTGGGAAAAATGGGCTTAGGCACAAGAGGGCTCAATAGGTTGCAATTTAGCTAGGGATTTTTATTGAGAAATGTGAGGAAATGTAGTGTCTAAATCTGTAATTCTACATATCTCCATTTTCTGTATCGCCTGTTGTGTGAGTCTGAGTCATGTTTTATATATTACACTGCTTTGACTGTTGTTTCTAGTAAATCTCTGTTTGTACAGTTTGTTTCCTTTGACAGTTTAGCTCTTAGGGGAAGAAGGGTTTAGTTTTCTTCTGTATGCTCAAAATCTTTGTGTCTTTTTTAATTCCAGTTATCTAGAAAAGTATGAAAAAGTCCATCATTTTGGGGAGGAGGATGATGAGGTACAACCAGGCAATCCAAAGCCACAACTTCCTATTGGTGCAATTCCAACTTCCTATAACTACCAGCAACACAGTGTGTCAGGTAAATTTGTGAGGAAAAAACTGCTATTTTTTTCCCATCTTTTTCCCCATATGTATGTAAGTATTTGGTAAGGCTACAGAAACAGCATGTAGATAAGTTTACAGTATTATTAAAACCATTGAATCTGTAGGTCACTCTGATTATGAATTTAATACACTCAAAACCCTTTCCACTCTGAATCAAACCAAAATAAACATAAAAATCTGTAAACTATTTTTTCCTTTACACGTTTCTTCTTCTAATTAGCAGGGCTATAATAGTTACTTGTCTTGAGACAGTGCACCTTGAAAATTTGGAGATTATGTTTTTGTTACATCAGTCATCTCTCTGCAGAGCCCCATATCCGAACTGAGCATTTGATTGATTAGTCTCTAAAATACGAGGCATAAAAGCACATGTCTAAGGAGCCAGAATCAACACCATTGTAATTTAGAGACCAGAGTATTAATCTTGAACCAATAAACAAGTCAGAAGCCGGTGGACTCTGTGGAATGGATGTGTAATTCATTGTGTAGGAAGTGACTCCAAATTGTGTTACAATTCGATCCACCTTTAATTAAGGTTTGCATTTTCAAAGCTTTTCTTTGGGAGAATCTACTGCAGTATTGCATTCTGGAGACAATGAAGGAATTAATATCTAACAAGAAAGATACACAGCTAAATACAATGTGTTGAGTGTTTGGACCAAAGACAAATGGGAAAAATAAATTTAATACTGTAAAACTTCTTAAAAGCCATAATAATGTATTAATAAACAGGAAAATACTTGTAATTCATAATAGTATTGCTTAATATATCATCTGACTATTAATTACTTTCGCTGTGAAAACATTGTTTTAATAATTTTTTTCTTATTTAGATTACCTTCGTCAAAGCTATGGGCTGTCTATGGACTTTAACTCACCAAATGACTATAATAAATTGGTGCTTTCACTGTTATCTGGACTCCCAAATGAAGTGGACTTTGCAATTAATGTATGTACTCTTCTTTCAAATGAAAGCAAGCACGTTATGCAGCTTGAAAAGGACCCTAAAATCATCACTTTACTGCTTGCAAATGCTGGGGTGTTTGATGACAGTAAGTATGTAATAACATTTTTGCAACAGAAAGAGTCAGTACCTGTTGTAGCATCTTTCACAACCCTTGATAACTAAAATATTTGTAATTTATTGCACTGTAATATATGTATATCTAGTTTTTGTCTTTATCTTGTCCACAGTTTGTATCAGACTTTACAAATACCTTTAAGTATTTGTAATTTAAAACGGTTTTATGTGACAGTTTGGTGAAATGTAAGAATTAGTTTTTCAGCGAGAGTTTGATTGTTCAAGATGATCAAATTTACAGCACTGGATTTCCATTTGCTCATAGTATCTTACCGATTTCTTCTGAATTTGTAGCACCATGCTGACTTTTCATATTCCTTTTGTAGTAGCCATCATAAATCCAAAAATTACAAAAGAGCAGTCTGAAAACAGTGACCCAGTAAGACCTCTGCCCTTATACTTCACTACACATTCAACTGTAATGAAATTAAGAATACAAAACTCAGGGGCTAAAAATCTTAATCCCAGTTTCAGAACTGCTTTATGTTAGTACACAAAGTTTGAAAGACAGTTGATTCCATCAATATACTTCAGTATGTGAAATACATTTTCTGACTTGTTCAGCGTGAACTCCATGCCAAGTTGTTCCTTGTTAACTGCTTGTTTGTCTCTCTGTCAGAGAGAGGGGGAGAAAAAATAAGTTGACACAAACCATCCTAAATTCATAAGATACTAGTTCCTGTCTTGTGGTGGTGAGGAGGAAATATTACTGGTTTTATGTACTGATTTTTTTGTTGTTGTTGTTATACTGAATTTCACTAATTACCTCTGTAAGAAATTGCTCAAATGAGCTTTTCCAGCATATTCAAGTCTTCTACTACAGATGATCACATCTCTGAGTATAAATCTACTGTATATGTGTAAAACAAACATTGTATGGTATGTCAGAGATTTTGTTTCAAAATTCTGGGGAAAAATCAGTGTTAGACATTGTATACTGTTTAGTGGGGTTTTTTTTATCATTAACATTTCCTTCCTTCCCCCAGAATTGCATTAGTGTTCCCGAGCTTTTCTATTTTGTTTTTTATTCGTACCCATGACCTTCAGATACGTTTAGATCTTGGGCATTTTGTGTTTGCATCTAGCCCAGTCACTAGAAGTTTCAAAGAAAAGTGTTTGGAAGGAAGCTAAAGTGAAACATAGTCCTGCACGTTAGTGATTCCAGGATGCTTGCTCTATCTAGGTTTTTGAGTTTGCCATCGCTCCCCTGTTCTTTTGATGGGGTTTCTTTAGACTTAGGAATTTATAAAAAAAAATAAAGTTTTGTATTGCTCTGTCATGATTTTTTTTTGACGTTGAAAAGGTGAACAGTGTTCATCCTGGAGTTCTTAACTTGGATTCCAAGCACAGACTTGTTCCATACCTGGTCTGTATTGGCATTTCTTATATTGAAAAATAGTTGAGGTAAAGCCAAGAGGAATGATGAGCTTGTAACGGACTTGTCTTTTCATTACCTGGGGAAAAATTCATTTTTCCACCTGATTATATCTGGATAAATCCAGGGAGTGTCCTAGCTGCATTAGGAGAACTAATTGGGACAAATTGAGGGAAGAAAAGGATGTGTGTTTGTTTATTTTGAGACATGAAGCTTCAATTTGAAGCACTTGCGAGCTTTTATGTTTTAAATAATGAAGGTAAATCTGTCAGGCTTGGTGATTAAATGAAGTCTGTAATTAGCAAATTCATGTAGTATGAAAAATAGTGTCATGACAATTTCAGGTGTAAATAAATTATAGCTGATTAACTTTATTTAATGTAGGATTTAGGTTTGGCTTGCATATAATTAAGGTTTTATCATTGTTAGTATTTATAACGCACTGTTTCTAGATGACAAGTAAAATATTTCTTCAGCTTTTTTTTCCCCCTATAATATTTGAGATGGTAATTATGTTGCCTGTGATAGGGCATCCCCAGGGATCTGGAAGTGTACAGTATCTTCAGTTTGGTGTGCAGCATTTTGCTCAAAGCAATACAGCTTTATGTACCAAGATGTTTAAGTTGAACATAACAATGTCATTAATTCATTACAGTGCTATTTCAAGACAGTTTATTTTTGGATTGACTAAGTCATTGAGTCAGATGAACTCCTGAGTCTTTGCTGCTTTTAAGGAGTGATGATTAGAAAATTTGTGGCAGTGGCTCCACCAAACACCCAAGAACATCCATTACACTTCCTGGTTAAACATTGACTTTCGATTGAGTATTGTGAAAATCTCACTGCTACTCTTATGGTTTTTAGAAAACGTTAATGGGAATTTGTTCAGTTACTGAAGTAGCGTTTACAGCTTGGGACATGGTTAACACCTGGAAAAGGTTTGTTGATGTGAGGTTGAAAATTGAGCAGCCGTCTTGACTCATGGAAAAGGCCTATAGAAAAGTTTCCCATGCACTTCTTAAAGGGTTCACAAGCTAGTCCATGCCTTATGGACTACTTATTTTCAATCTAAACTGTAAAACTGCAGTAGCAGATTATTCAATGACTATAGAAATTACAGTTGGTTTATACAATTTAGTACAGTATTTTTAATGAAAAGGAAACACTGGAAGAGTCTGTAGTGTTATTGAGTCTTTATTTAGTTTCTGGGTTAGTAAAATTTAAAAAAAAGTTCTTTTTTATTTGACTAAATTCTGTTTTTTTTATGCTTAAAGCTTTAGGATCGTTTTCTGCCGTGTTTGGAGACGAATGGAAGGAGAAAACTGATAGAGATTTTGTTAAGGTAATTTTTTAATTATTAAAACAGTCTTGAACTGCATGTGGCAGGTATCAAACCCTTTGAAGAGTTAGAAAATTATAAGATATATTAGCCTTTTTTTTATTTAAATATAATAGGACACTAAATGACAGTTGTCATAAGTGTTTGGATACACAGGAAGAAATACTATATATAGGCAAATTTACAATTAAGTTCCATGTTTCTTTTTGTAAGAAAAGTAATATGTGTGAGGAAAAAGAAAACTGGCCAACATATTTAACAAGAGAAAACAATGCTGTGTGTTGCTTTAAAAAGTGCTGTGATCAGTAAGGAAGAGTTCTGCATTGTGAAAATTAAGTCCATAACATAAGGATAGGACAAATTTAAATAGGTTGGCAATGTTGTGAGTTTATTTCAGTTGACTGTTTTTGCCAAGGCTTTTTTATCTTTCCACTAGAGGGCACGATCTACTGCACAAGTAATGAAATGAGGTAAAAATATAACTAAAGTTTCTTTGTATAATCACTTCCTCTTTATTCTAGGTATTTTGAGGTGAATGAGAGCATGAAATACATTATATTAGAAGGAGGTTTGACATTTCAGCATATTTGTTATGATATAAGATTTCTTTAAATTGAGTTTCAGGTAATTATTTATGTGGCTAAAATAGAAGAAACTTGTATTATTTTGATAATTTATACTTTTTATTAAATAACAATGTGAAGAGGTAAGCTGCAGAGTTCCTTATGGAATGATAGCGAAGTTTCTGCTCATTTTCTTAATTGTCTCATATACTGAAATGCCTTACCAATGCTATAGTGCAATGTTTGTTAGGAGCTTTTTCTATTTGTCTTTTATTTTATTTTTATGTTACTCAATTTTGGGACAAGTTGGACCATGATAGTCTTAGTTAAATTATAACTATTGCTAAAATATCAGTGAGTAGATCCCCTATCCAAAATTTCCTAGGGAAAGTTAAGAAGAAAAAAGGCAAGCACTCATATTTGTTAGTATTGTCAGTTTGAACCAAACATAATTGCAAAGCCAGGAACAGAAAGTACTGTAGGTTGTGTTTGGTTTGGTTTGTTTTTTTTTTTTTAAAAAAGCACTTAGCATTTCTGTGTTGACTTCAGCCTGAACTGTCACAGACTGTTGCTGATCTGGAGCAGCAACAAGCGCTATGTCTAGATCTGTAAACATTTAAAATTACACAGAATTCTGATTTATGTTCATTAATTATATAAACTTAAGTAATTGTGATAGATAAGGGCAGATGGTTCTGATAAATGTTTTTACGAAGTGTTAAGTAGAATCACTGTAACTGCAATAAGGTTTACTAGTAAGAAACTTGGATGCTGTCCAAGATTTATTTTTGAACATTACAACATGTATAGTACCACTCTGTAGTGAAATCCTGCTGAAAGCATGTCAGAAATTAACAGCAGATCTAAAAATATCTCTAATGCAAAGAAACCAGATGTTTCAGAACATCTTACTTCCAGCATTTGTTTGACCTTACTACTGGAAGTAATTTATTTTGTATTGCAGCTGTGGCTGTGTCAAAACAGAAGTCAGGGGAAGCATTATGACATAGGAGAGAGAGATTTGGTTGGCAGAGTAGAGATTGTGTATCTTTTTTTTTTTAAAAGAAAATTTGCTTTTACAGCTTTAAGAGTAATAGAATACTTGCTGAATGTGTGTCCCTCCCTTTCACTCTTCACGTTATCTTTTAAAAAAATCTTTATTTGTTTGGGGTTTTTTATTTTGCTGCCAGTTGTCTGTGTCTTGGCTTTGTAAGGTTGTCATTCCAGTTTGTTTCTCTACTAAAATGGCAGCAGTTTAGAAGTCAGTATAAAGATTAAAATGGAAAATAAGCTTCTAAGTGGGAGAGGAAAAATGAAGAATTATGTATTAAAGTCTAATGATGGCATGAACACAAATGTTAGATTTGCAGAAAGTAGGGTGGAGAATGCAGTTCCTTTAACACCTTAAACGTGAATCCAAAATTAGTAAAAATTGAATTGATAGAAATTTTGTTGAATTTATTAAAGTTACCCTCAGACTGCAGTGGATTTTCTGTGTGTTGGAGTTTTGAGGTTGAGGGGGTGTGATGACAGAGAAATATTAGAAATCTTGAAGCTGTTCTGAAAATGGTTGCCAGGATTAAATGCAGGATTTATAGAGAAATGATAAACTTAGATTCTTGGCAAAAGAATGTCAATTTCAGTGATAATTTGTCAGTTTTATGCAAAAAAAGTTTAAGAAGTGTTGAAAGTCTAGTCTTCGTTAACTGAAATCAACTTTTCAAATGCTGTGAAATAAATATAAATAATCTGAGATATATTTAGCGTATTTGATATTTCATCTGTGTTAGCTACTCTTATTAGCTTTTTTCCAAGCTCCTGCTTATTGAAATATATCAACATAAACTCAGAACTTTGGATTTTATAGAGGCATTTAGTTTCTGTATTTCAGTATCTTTATCCAGATATTAGGGTAATTTTAGAATTATGTATTTATACTAAAATGTTTTGTGGAAGTTCTTAATGTTTGCTTAAAATAAGCTTGATTTTAATTTTTAGTTTCATAGTATTAGTATTCTTAAATCAGTTTTCAATAAAGAAAAATGGCTGTAGGTTTTTCTTTATTTTTTCCCTTCATTCTGCTGTATCTGTGCCACTAGGAGTGGTACAGCATCGCCATTAGTATTTCTCCCACCCTTAAACATCTATGCAATAACTATTGGTTGTTTGGTATTCAGACAGCTCTCGATTTCTGTATTAATTTATCATAAAGAATTTGTCAATTGCTTCAGCACTGATACTTTGCTTTTATATTCTAATGTTCTCTAATTCTGACTTAAAATCATTCTACAGTCTACTAGTTTGGTAAGGTCATATTCATGAGCCAAGGAGCTTGCCTGTTTAGTTGTGTCCTCTAACACCACTGCTGTTCCAGTTGAAGGTGAAGATGAAAACCAACATGTTTCTTTATACGAAACTTTGAAGAAATCGATTAACGTTTTTTATTCCCCCAACATCCTTCCTGCATTATGAAAAGCTGTTTGGAAAATTTGTAATTTCCATTATCTGCAGTGCTACACTACATATTTTCTTTCTGCAGTGCCTCCCTCTAAACTGAAACAAGTATCTTTACTAGTCAGTAAATCTGCTCCATTAATTGTCAGAATTTGAATATCATTTTAGTTGAACCTGCTGTTATCCCTTATAGCTATGTTAATTGTTTGCTTTCTCCCCTCTTGATTTTACCTGGTGCTGTCAGCACGCTTAAATCTCTGGGTAGTTGGAATGACTGCATGTCCTTATTTAAGGATTTGAACACCTGGCATTTAGCCAGTCATCTTGTTTCTCTTCTTGTTTTATTTTGTCATCCCCAAGTTCTGATGACATCTTGTTGAGATGTTTTCTTATCTACTCCGTAAGCTTTCCCGTTTTTAACTGTTTCATTTCTCTCTGAATTTCTTCATGCTAGCAAGGATCACTTATATTGTTTGTCTTTCAAGAGTGACTTGTTTTTGTAGCATGTTTATAATCAGATAGATTTAGCTGTTTTTCAGGTATTTATCTCGTCTCCAGCAGCTGCCAATTAGTAATTGCATTAAATTTCTTTATGCACCATTCGTTTGTTTACTTCAATTTAAGCAGTTGGATTTCATGTTCTTGGACATCTTGTGGCCTCTTCTAGGTGTAGAGTTCCAAAATCCATGTTTATGCTGTGCTTTGTTTATTGTTTTGCATAATGTGTTACTAATGGTTTCCTTTTTTCCCCCTGAAGTTCTTCTTTTCTTGTCCAACTCTGTCTTCTTTGTGTAGGTTTAATAGCAGTTCTCTTTACTGTGCCTTTATTGTTTGAATCTTTCTCAGATAGTAGTAGAGAGAGATCACTGTGCATTTAAGTGCCTGAAATGCCTTTCTTGTCTATCACAGGGATCTGTCAAGATGACTTGACTCCAGTTTCTCTCATATTTTTCTGTAGTCATGGTCATTGCTACATCACATGATTTCTGGACTCAAGGGTTCATTGGTTTTATGGAGAGCAATTTGGTTAATCTGATTGCCAGTGAATTTTGTATAAACCTGTGCATCTTTTTCTAGAGGAACTCAGCTATGACTGTAATCAGATTGTGCGTGTGAATCGGGTTTTTTGCCTTTGTCCATTATCTCTTAGCATCTGGGTGTCACACAGTCAAAGCATTGTTTGTTTGATTCCAAAATTTAGCTTTTTATTCCTATTACTAGTGTATTATCATGATCTAAATATATATATGAATATTGATGAACTTCACTATTTCATCATTTCTTGTTTATTTCTGTTGATAAGTAGTATCAGATTGCAGCTATCCATGTCTATAGCATCTCTCAAAAAACCCATGTTTTTAAAAGTGTTTGGACAACTTGGTTTTATGCCTGATAATATGATTGAGACTTTCATTGTCTTACGCCAGGCTGACTGCACTTTTTTAATTCCTTGCATGACTATACATGCAGTGCATCAGAGTGTATCAGAGTGTATCTTCAAACTGTTTGTCGTTCCCTGAACAGAATAGGAGCTTTTCTGGGGCAGTTGGTCAACGCTCCTTATGTAGAGATGCCTACTTAGAAGATCACTTTTTGGTATCAAATGGAAAGTTGCTTTACCTTTTACATAATTAGAGACAGATACATTTTTCCTTAACTAGGAACTCATCTCAGCCATCTATGGTAAAGCTTTCAGGTGTCTTGGAGCTCAGTAGAGTCATAAATGCATATCAGGCTTCCATCTGAACATTAATTTTTGCAACATACTTGTCAACAGCCTGAGTCCTGGGAAATTCTAACCCCTCCTAAAACAGATGCATTAAATGCCACATTTAATAATTTATGTCTCAGCTGCTTGGCTTTCTGAACACGTTCCTTACTGATAAGCTGTTAAGGTTACTGGTTTGTTGAATGGAGGATCTAGGGTGGTATTTCTGAGGTTTTTGGTGATACTATCTTTTGGATAATATTTGAGTTCTTTGGTGATATCAGTGGAGTTTTTACAGAATATTTGAAACCTTGAAATCAGCAAAGTGTTCGCAGGGAGCCTAGCTTGCTAATGCAGTAGGCATTTCATAGTTCTTGAAACACTCGTGACAGATGTTGGCTTTGGGAATGCAAACCTACAGTTTTTAGCAGGCAAAAGATTCCAGGATGCTTCAGCAGGTAAAGCAGTGTTCATGGTGAGCGTTATCACGTGCAGGGCTTCTGTATGTAGGAATAAACACTCAAGAGAGAAAAGATATATATCTTCTTTAATTGTTCTCTTTGAAATTGTATTATCTGCATATTCATGTCCCATGTTTCGGTTTCTCTTCCTTAGAACTTTAAGAGCCTTTCCAGATCTGTAGAACTTGGAGGTGAGGCTGTGGAGAGGACATTTTACTCTCATGTGCCTCATGAGGTAATAGGGCTTGTGCACACGCTCCAGGGAATCCTGAGGCAAAAATTCTCTAGTTTGAGTTGGTTAGCATCTTACACTCACAGCATGACTGTATAATGAAACAATTTAAAGGATAAGAGCTTTATTTGGTGCCTTGGTGTATCTCTCATTTTAACCTACAGAAAGTAACCTTTTTCTGTTCTTTTCTGAAAAAAATCATCTCGTCTGAGCTGACAACTAGCGTTGTTTGAGAGACTGCTCCTTTAGGAAGGGGGGACTTTCTCAGTTGTTCAGTCAACCTGCATGAGTCTGTTCTGCGAGTTTTGAGAGAGATGTTTTTTCAGCAATATATTCCTGTCCTTATCTTTAGCCATAGGACTTTGAAGCTTTATCTTTAACAGTGTCTGTAGTGTCTTCATCTACAAAAAACTTTAAATCCTCATTTTCTGTCTCTTTTAGAACATGTCCAGGATGATTTGCCTTCCAAATAGAAAAAAATGCACCTGTATAATTTACATTGCCAGAGGTTTTAAAATGTTTTTTTCTATTTGGGTTGTAATTAAGAGGTAGAAATGTGATGATGATGTTTTAACATTTAATGTATAACAGCAGTTTTAACCTTGTGTTGTGATTGACTTTAGCCTCTTTCAAAGAGATTTATGTTGAAGGTGAAGACTTCCAGTATCTCTGTTCAATATTCACTTCTTGAAAATCCTTAACTAATATTAAACATCTCGTCTTCAAAAGCTTCTGAGGTGTTTTTTTTTAAGTAGAAATGAAATATAAAGGCTTAATGTCTTCATTGCTTTTCCAAAAGGAAACATCCTGAAGGAAAGTGTGGACTGACTAATAAATTTCCAGAAGTTCTACTTCTATGTGCTTATTTAATATAATGATTGAAGCCTCTTCCTTAAATAGTCTCTTTCTCTAATTGTAAGGGCAGCTCAAAATGAAGTACATTATTCAAATTTTACCTGTGTGCGTTGGTCTTCTGTGGCTCTTGATGATAGCTTTAGTATTAATTAGAAAAATCTGTTTATCACAAAGATTAAGAAGTTAGACTTTCATCTGGCTGTTCTTGTCTTTGCTAAAATGAGGTAATAATCTTTTCTGTGCAAGTAATCCTCTCCACTAAACAGCACTTGGATGTCGTTTAGCAGCATTGCAGTAGAAAAGAAAATTCTTTTTCTTCCAATTTAGAAAATCTGTAGTATTCTATTTTTCTAGACAATAATAGTGTCAAGCGTGGTATGAATGCTGTAATTTAGTAAATTACATTTGCATAGCAGAATTTCTCCTGCTGTTCAGCTGGTTGTACTTCTCATCCTTCTTTTTTTGTCTAGATTTATTTGTGGGGTTTTTTCTGTGATCATAGCAAAAAGAGGAGCTGTATTTCATTAGTGAGTCAAAGGAATGTGTAAATTTTTATTAGTCAAAGGACTGTTTATATTTGTATTCTAACATGCATATTAGAATGTATATATAATTGTATATTTTTATATTAATATGCATCACAATGTGGATTTTTATTAGCTCGCAAAACTTAATCCCTTGATTAATTCTTGAATTTCAACAGGACAAGCAACATAACCGTTTACCAATCAGTCCATGTGTTTGTAAAGTAATTTGAATTCCAGTCTGCTGAAACATTCTGGTTTGCTTGTATTTATAAAGGTTCTTGGTGGTTATTGCTTCTCTCTTTTCATTGAGTTATGATGATGTGGAAAACATAGCAGAAGCTGTAGAAAGTCTCTCCAGACAAAAATCTGGCTGTGGTACTTTTAGCAGGAGCTAAAATCTACTGAAACTGAGAGGAGTCGCCATCTGCTTTAGGAGCTCACTGTTTGTAAGAGATGAAGGAGGATGAACTGTACCTTTTTTTTTTCACTTACACCTGCTATAATCCTAATTGTGGAAAGCTGTCCATGTAGTTTCAGTATGTGCTTCAGTAAAGTATTTCTGTGGGAGTGTTGATTGATCGTGAATGCATGCTTCTGATGCTTGAAAGGAAGACTTTCTTAATGTATAGCACAGAACATCTTACATATCATCCCTTGAGTGAAAAATATCGTGACTATTAGATGAATCACGGTACTAGGAAATTTTCGAAGAACAATCCTTTTAATATTTTTCAGTATTTTAAAGCAATAGAAATAAAAATAATTAATATTTTAAAAATTATCATCCACTAGAAATTAAGTGTATTTTTAATTCTTTCTTCAGTTTTGGAAGGATATTGTTGAGGATATTGAAGTTCGTGATCTAATTTCTGACAGAAGCAAATCTCAAGGTGAGACATCTTGCCTGATCTCAGTATATACATGTTGGTAAATACAGCAAAGGAAGGACTAAAATTTATTTATTTATTTTGTAGAAATTCCGTCAGAAGAATGGATTTGGGAATCCTTATTTCATCCACCTCGAAAATTGGGCATTAATGATATTGAAGGGCAGCGGGTACTTCAGATCGCAGTGATTTTACGTAATCTTTCTTTTGAAGAGGGAAATGTTAAACTTTTGGCAGCTAATCGTACTTGTCTTCGGTTCCTGCTACTTTCTGCTCATAGTCATTTTATTTCTCTACGGCAGTTGGGGCTTGACACGCTGGGAAATATTGCAGCAGAGGTAATGTGCTTCAAAACAGAACAATTAAAATATAATTTTAGAAAAGCATTACTTTAGTGTTAATTAAATTAATTTATTTTTTCCTTGATCATTGGATGAAGCCGGAAATAAATTATTCTCTGAATTTGTAAATAGCAATTTGAAACCAAGTATTCAGGGCCAAAACAGAAAAACAGACTGTATGTGTCGGTTTGCTTAAATAGAATCGCATGGAAGAGACTTATAGGGAGATTCCAGATACTCACAGTGCATCATTTCAGTTTAGTTTCCCAGAGGGAAGAAAGGGATTTAGTAAAATTCTGAAGACTATACACTAGCTTCTTCACTGTAGTTATAACCTGTAGTCATGATTTCAAAATGGTATGTGTCTGAAAGGGAGTGGTAGAGGGTTTTGTGCAGTGTGTAGTGGGCACCAGTAAGGTGGTGCACTGCCTGAATCACGTGAGGCATCCTCTTCTTTTGAGAGAGGTTTGACTGTAATAAAAGCCACTATTTCAGTATGTCATATCACTGTGCAGATAAATTTTACAGATTTTACAGGTAGATATGTTCAAATATTCCTCATGTTTTAAAATGTAACAGATAAATTTAAATTAATGCATCACAATCAGAGAATGCAGCTTGAAGTACTGGTCCATTGCAGAATGTTGAAAAAAAGGTGGTGTTTTCGGTTACCATGTGTCCAGCTTCTCTTGAATAAGGGAGAATGTTTCATACAATAATGTCCAAGAGCTCTTATTGAGAAGCAGAAGTAGATAGAAACAGGATGAATGATCGTGGTAGTGTTTGGGAAGGAATATTTGTCACGTCTCAAGTTCTGTTCCTTGTTGGATATTAAAATATATTTGTGTATTCTGTTGACTTCCTGGGACTGTAAAATGTAAATTGGACTGTTATTTCAGAGCAGAAAAGGAGGAGGGGGCTCAAAATGCTTGCTGCAATAAAAAGCTGTGTTCTGTTTTTGTGAATACAAGTGTTGTTTATATGTACTGCATTTAAACACTTTTGAATCTTGTATTTTGATATGCAGATCTGAAGATTTTGAGCCATTAGTGCTACATGGACAGTGTTAGTCACAGTTTTTTTATTTCTTTCTTACCAGCTTCTTTTGGATCCTGTTGATTTCAAAACTACTCATCTAATGTTTCACACTGTTACAAAATGCCTCATGTCGAGGGATAGATTTTTAAAAATGAGAGGTAAGATCTCTAACTGTTCTTCTTTTGTATTAGAATTCTAATTATTGCTGTTTAAAAACTATTTTGTATTTGTCCTTCAGGCATGGAAATCTTGGCAAATCTTTGTAAGGCTGAAGATAATGGTGTCTTAATTTGTGAATATGTGGATCAAGAATCCTATAAAGAGATCATATGTCATCTCACGCTACCAGATGTGCTGCTTGTAATCTCAGCACTTGAGGTGCTATACATGCTTACAGAAATGGGAGAAGTGGCCTGCTCAAAGATTGCTAAAGTAGAGAAGAGCATAGGTAAGGGAGAAGCAAAATCTTTTCCTTTTACTTCTATAGGAAAAAAGATGTAAGAATATGTTACGTTCAGTTGTTAGAAATGTGACTTCATTATGTGTGTGTGCAGCTTAGGGATGGATATTGGAACAGGAGGTTAGTAACATTTACTCTTTGTGTCCTCAGGAAATTGATGATGGTATTAACTAGGGAAGCTAGAACATTTGAAGTAAATTTTTTTGATGTTTTTTTTTTTTAGTGGTATGAAAAGAGTATGTACCTTTTACAGAAGCGTGCAGAATCTTGTTATATTTCAATACATGGCAATTTTAAAGCAAAGCAGTATGTCCCGGGAGCTTGATTTGTCTTGTCCTAATGTCATTGTCGGTTTTACATTTAATACTTTAGATACATTAGTATGTCTGGTTTCTATGGACATCCAGATGTTTGGACCTGATGCACTTACTGCTGTAAAACTCATTGAACATCAGTGCGTTACCCAGCAAGGAGTGCCAGATGTCAGACCACCAGTAATGGATCATGGTTCTTCACAGGCCCATGCAGCAGGTGTCCCAGGTCAGTATGACTGCTAGAGACTCCTTTCTTGCAAAATATTCTGTGGCATGTGGGTTTTTTTTTCCTTCTGGAGATTTCTAATTAATTTACATAAATAAGTATAGCGTTGTGCATAACATACAGTATCTTTTTCAGACACTTGTTCACAAAGAAAATATAAAGCTGTGTTAGGCAAAACTTCTGAAATAAGCTTTAAAATAATCAGCATTTTTCAGTTGCTAATCATAAAATTTACTGAAAGTTAAGTACACTCCTTATTTTAACTTGTCCAGTGGAAATAAGAAGTATCCATTTTAGATTGTTCCCACGTTTTGCAGAGAATTAGAGATCCATTTTATGTTGTGTTGTACACAGAATATTATTGGGCAGTAACACATAGTATTTGATAGAACTGCAGGGCTGACACGCAGAATCACAGCTCTGTTGAAGCCACTGAACAGCTTATTGTGAACCAAATTTTAACTAGTGTTTAAAGCTTGAAAAGTGGGGGTTTTTCTAAATTGTAAATTAAATGTAATCATGATTAATCTTTGCAGTCCTATTTCGGAATTAAATACTTTGGGAGTTGGTGGCACAGCATTCCCCCCATTCAGGGGGAATGGCATATGTACCTCATCCTGTCTTTACTAATAAAAGTAAATAGCAGTGTAACGCAATTGCTCACGAGATGCAACACAACAACTTGTCCTGGGGGAAAAGATAGAGGAAGAACCATTACAACAGACTTGCTTTTCCAAGTGTGCTGTTTCTGGAATGGGTGTACATATCACAGTGAAAGCGACTGGAAAAGAATGCAATTAAGAGGATGAATAAGAGTGAATAGAAGGAACCAACGTGACATCATAACAAAATTCTTTACATTGTATTTGGTTCCACTAAGGAACTGGAAAAATAATTGCTGTGTATTTGTTGCCTATTCTGGTGGTGTAAAAATCTTAAATCATACTCAATACTCTAAAGTACTGAAATCATGAGCCATGTTAGTGAATCTGAAAGTTTATTCACAAAGTGCTTGCATCATGATTGCACTTCAGCAGTGACTCTGGCCTTGGCACGCCCTGCCTCACTTTGGTGAACTGTGGTGCAAATCTGTAGTCTGCTTAGAGTGCCTTTGTGACCGGGCTCAGCTGCAGACATCCTTGCTTACCAACGCCGGAGAAACTACCAGTGGAAGTCATGGAGTTTAAGTGCTTTGTTCAGGAGAACAAAAATGGTTTCAGCAAGTTTTTTTTTTTCCTTCCCCTCATTGTCCCCAGCCTCTAGGACAGCACCACATGTTGCTCCACCACCGGGAATAGTAGAAATAGACAGCGAGAAATTTGCCTGTCAGTGGTAAGTGTATATTTCTATTCAAATACTTAAATGAAGAAGAAAAACAAAGAAAAATGCCTATATTTGTGTGTCACAGAATTTTCTGTCTTGCTTCTATTTACTGTTAAACTCATTTTTCTGAAAAGTATAAAACAAAACCATTCTGTCATTGCTTTAAAGAAGTATGAAAGGAAAAACAACCAGAATGTTCACTTCTTGACAGTTGAAAATTAGTTGTTTTTTCTCTTACAATAGAATTTAATTTGATTTTTAACCCCGATCTTGACTTTATTTGTTTTTTAAGTTGTCATGCAGCATTATCTGTTCCATGAGTGTTTTCATCTGGTAGCATGTTGCTATGCTGCTGCACCAATATCAAAGTAATTTTCAAATTACGAATCTAGGCCTTGCAAAACTAATGTGATCATTGTGAACCTCAAGCAAGTTAGGCAAGATCAAAGCCATTTCCATCCAAATTCTCTTGCTTCTAACTAATAACTGTTATCATCAGATATTTGCAGAAGAACTATTCTGCCTATGGTTCTACTGTTCAGAAAGTCAGAAAGATCACCCTTAGTCCTAAATTTATGACTTACATAAATTTAGTCACATTCTAAGTAGTTGTATTACTTGGTTCCTGATGGACCCCTCCACCTCTGCTGCTTCACAACTCAGGTTGCCTTACTGATCAGACAACCTTTAAGATAAAGTGTGTAGAACTTTTCAGGGCTTAGTGCTTTGGGTCATGATTTTGTTTTCTTAAAAGCAAAGTTCTGCTCGAAGTGTATGGGGGATAATGTTGCAGGTTCTTGTTGGTCAGGTAATGTTACTGCCATGCTTCTGTTTGCACAGTGCAAAGTATTACTAATGTGTACTGCTGAAAGACTGGGAACTTTCACAATTTAGGCATTTAAAACGGGGATACCTGGAGCTGGTATCACTGCAGCTCAGTTTAGCAATCTGCGAGTTGATCTCTAGGCTGCCTTTTTAGTTAATGGAGTGGGAGATTCCTTCAGTAGTAAAACTAATTGCCTTCACCTGCCTAGTTTCTGATGAGATTATGGATTACCTTCTGGTGCCACCTTCTCTCTATTGACTATACAGAGAACTATACTTCTAGCTTTCAGTAATAAAGTTATAGGCAAGGTAAATTTTGCACTTTGCATAAAATGTAAAATAGAAGTTTTGACTGTTAAAGTGAATACGGGTAGGTACCCTGCTGCAGCTGTGTGGTACCAACAAATGACAGAAAATACTGAAGCGAACCATAGAGCATCGTATCAGGAAGATTTGGAATGTCTGCTTTGTTTGTGATTGTGTGTTTCTGCAGCGTTGAATGCTATTATTTTGCACTTGATTTTCTTCCAGTTAGTCTTGGGTACATATGAGCTGATGAAAAATAAAAGTTAACATCTTATCCTGAAAATTCTTCTTAAATATTAACTGTGTCGCACATTCATGTAAATTTTCCAAGTATGTTTTAGTCATTTAGCCTTGTTGACTGAAATGAGAAAATGAGTAAATCATAACAGTAGGACTTAGAAAAGTTACTTTCTGTTGGAAGCAGCAGAAAGACAAGGTATTTAAAATGACCTTCCTGGATGTATTATTAGCCAGCTTAGCCTGTAAGGTAAGTGCATGTGACAGTGAAGTGCTAGTCACAGATCCCATTTCAACATTGTAAATCCTGAATATCTTCAGTTCACTAGTACCACTGGCTGTGTGTCAATATGACATACCCAGCTGGACAGTCATTTGTCTGATATGCCAAATTTAAATAATCCTAGACTTTCTGTTATACTGTGTGATCTCAATTTTTTAATAATAAAATTGTAACTCAACTGCAGGAGTAATGGCATTATACCCACTCTTTACTGGTTATGAGAGAACACAATTTAAAGAATGCAAGAATGTACTTTTTCTCTTTTGAAGCAGCTAGTTATATTGGGAGTGTAAGATACCACAAAGGCAAATACAGTATAGTTTTCCAGTGTGTTAGCACCATGTCATAAATGCTGACAATTTGAAAAATATTTTTGTTTTGTCTGACCGTGTATTCTGGTACTGATGTTTGAGCATTGTGTGAGAGATGTTAGTTGTATCTCTATTTTCTGCTGGGGATGAATTGTTCCAGTGTCTCTGGTTTAGAGTAATAGATCTGAAAGAAATAAAATTAAACTGATAGAAAGTGTTTCCTTCTCTCACAGCTTCCTGGCTGGGTATTGGATGGTCTCTGTGCTTGCGGAGAGTCTGTAGGAGATACAGATACTTTTTCTCCCTGGAAGTGAAATGTTAGGCACAATAGATTGTTCAGGGATTTTATTGTTATCTGTGTAGTGTGGGACTCCAGAAATGAGCATGCGAGTGTTTGTGTGCCGATTCTCTTAGAATCCTAGTCCCCTCTTTGCTGCGTTCCCACCTCTGTTAGAGTGATAGGGTTGAGACAGTGTATATTGTTATTCTTTCTTTGATTTGACTTGTATTTTAAAGTAAGACTGCATTGGCAGATTAGTTAACAAAATCTTGGTCTTGCTACAAAGATTAACTTTTGATAGAAATTCGTGGTGGAGAATTAATTAACATTCATTTACTAAAGTAGGCTGATTAAGAAATAAGTAATTGAGCTGTGGGGAGGACACATCGCCAAACAACGCATTCTGTTTCGGTTTTGTTTCTGAATATGCAATAAAAAGTCATATGTAGATATTGTTTTGCATATTACATATGTAAATGAGATGTTGCATGTAAAACTGATTGCCTGTGTTATGATTCAACATATAGGACCCCTAAGCAGTGAGAAGGGAAAAGCATGGAACAAACATTTGACAAGACAATATAATAAAATGCTACTTCCCTTGTTGTTAGCAGGTCTCAAAAGTCTCTGTGATGCAGGCACAGGTGTTTTAACAACCCTTTTAAAAGAAATTCTCCCTCTGTATTTTGCTTCATAGTTTACTTTTTTTATCCTCAGGTTGAATGCACATTTTGAGCTGAATCTTGATTGCTCAGTCTCTCGAGCAGAAATGTACTCTGAATACCTCTCTACCTGTAGTAAATTAGCTCGAGGTGGAATCCTAACATCAACTGGATTTTATAAATGTCTGCGGTAAGACAAAAATTCATGCAACAATAAAGAAGTGATTGTATGTGCTCAGTGCTAAGCTGTGGCTTTGGAGTTCTTTGAGAAAAGATCTGCCAAGTTGAGTGTCAAAGACATCCAGCTTTGGAACAAATGTTGGAGTTTGATTAATTCTATTTCATTCTATTTCAGGATCTCTGATAGGGTTCCTTCTCTGCTTATAGTCCTTTTAATTCTTTCTGAAGAAGTTTTTGGACATATTGTAGTTTTTACTCAGCTTGTATGAGATCTTGGCCAGCCATCTGGTGGACCTGCTAGTCCTCAGTGATAAATAGTTTGATGCTATTGGAAAATCCTGCTGTATTGCGAAGATGAAGGAATTAGTGCAGTTAATTAAAACAAAAAGGTTGTAAGAGGGTTGAGTTATTACATTTATTAACATAGATTTATCTTGTGTTTGGCAGAACTGTCTTTCCAAATCATACAGTGAAGAGAGTAGAAGATCCAAGTAATAACGGTCAAGCACATATACACGTGGTAGGAGTGAAGAGGAGAGCTATACCACTTCCCATTCAGATGTACTATCAGCAGCAACCAACTTCGTCTACCCCAGTTATCCGGGTTGATTCAATTCCTGATGTGTCTTCGTCTCCTTTGCCAGCAGGTTTTTAAATTAATTAAATATCAAGTGTTTTGATTGATTTTATTCAATAACGTTAGGAATAGCAGTGTTACAGTATGTACGTGCACTCCCTGCTAGGTTTTGACGTACTGTAACCTATGAACTTGCCAGGCAGCAGATGGGCCACTGTTGTTGCGTCATTAGCTCTGATGCAGCATAGCTGAGGAGAGAAGCTACTTCAAATAGAAATACAAATTCAAGCCTTGGATTTTCAAAAACGTGTTATGTTAATGTGTCATGAAATAATTTTTGCTTCCAAACTTTTACTGTGTTTATTTCAACAGGAATCCCACATGGGCTACCAAGCGTAGGAAATCACTATCAGAGGACCCCTATTAACCAGTCTTCAACTTTGACAGCAACACAGATGTCTTTTCCAATTCAAGGTGTTCATACTGTGGCACAGACTGTTTCCAGAATTCCACAAAATCCTTCTGTTCATGCACAGCAACAAAATGCTCCAGTGACTGTTATACAGAGTAAAGGTCCAATATCCTGTGAAGTAGTGAAGGCCACAGTAATACAGAGCTCTGTTCCCCAGTCTGCAGTTCCCGTTACTGTTGCTGTAGGAGGAGCACCACAAGCTTCTAATCAAACTTACAGCACTACGGGACAACAGCCGGCTGTTACTGTTGTAGGTTCTCAGACGTTGCTTCACCACCAACCTGTAATTCAACAACAGTCTCCACTGCATGCAGTGGTACCAGGACAGATACCTTCAGGCACTCCTGTTACGGTAATTCAGCAAGCTGTACCTCAGGGTCACATATTTGGCAGAGTACAAAACATACCAGCGTGCAGTTCAGCAGTGTCACAGGGTCAACAGCTAATCAGCCCATCATCACAACCTGGGCAAACATCATCCCAGCAGTCCTCTGCTGGTAACCAGCAACAAGATACAGTCATCATAGCTCCACAGCAGTACGTCACGACCTCTGCGTCCAACATTGTTTCTGCCACCACAGTTCAAAATTTCCAAGTAGCAGCGGGGCAGATGGTTACAATTGCAGGTGTCCAGAACCCACCAGCATCTAGGGTGGGGTTTCAGAATATTGCACCAAAGCCTCTGCCATCTCAGCAGGTTCCACCTGCTGTGGGACAGCAGCCAATGCAGCCGCAGCAGCAGCCTCCACCACCATCGCAGCAAAGTGTAGTGATTGTAAGTCAGCCAGCTCAGCAAGGGCAAACATATGCACCAGCCATCCATCAAATAGTGCTTGCTAATCCAGCTTCTATTCCCTCTGGTCAAACTGTCCAGTTGACTGGTCAGCCAGGCATTACTCCATCTTCTTCACCATCCCCAGGTCCAGTTAATAATCAAATCCCCACAGTTATGTCACCTTCATCTACCACTCCTCAGTCACAGGGGCCCCCTCCTACTGTCAGCCAGATGCTTTCCGTAAAGAGACAGCAGCAGCAGCAGCAACATTCACCAGCATCATCACAGCAGCAGGTACAGGTACAACAACCAATACAAATGCAAGTCCAGTCGCAACAAGCTAACACAGGAGTAGGCCAGCCTAACTCTGGTGAGTCTAGTCTGATAAAACAACTGCTTCTTCCGAAAAGAGGCCCCTCCACTCCAGGGGGGAAGCTCATACTCCCAGCTCCACAGATTCCTCCGCCTAACAATGCAAGAGCTCCAAGCCCTCAGGTGGTTTATCAGATGGCCAATAACCAGACACCAGGTTTTGGAGTTCAAGGACAGTCTCCAGCTCAGCAGCTGCTAGTTGGACAGCAAAACGTTCAGCTGGTCCCGAGTGCAATGCAGCCCCAAGGGGCAGTACAAACAGTACCCATTTCAAATTTACAGATACTGCCAGGCCAGTTGATCTCAAACAGCCCAGCGACTATTTTCCAAGGGACTACTGGCAACCAGGTTACGATAACAGTTGTGCCAAATACAAGTTTCGCTACTGCAACTGTGAGTCAGGGAAACGCACCTCAAATCATTGCTCCAGCAGGAATTGCAGTCAGTGGAGCACAGACAGGAGTTGGGCTACAAATGCAAACACTTCCAGCTACCCAAGCACCTTCAGCTGGACAATCACCGTGTACTGCTGCTCCCCCATTCAAAGGTGATAAAATAATTTGCCAAAAGGAGGAAGAAGCAAAGGAAGCAACAGGTTTACACATTCATGAACGTAAAATTGAAGTTATGGAGAATCCTTCCTGCCGAAGAGAAGCTGCAAACACCAGCAATGGGGATGCAAAAGAAAATGAAATGCAGGTGGGAAGTCTTTTAAATGGGAGAAAGTATAGTGACTCCAGTCTACCTCCTTCTAACTCAGGGAAAACTCAGAATGAGGCCAATCAGTGCTCACAAGTCAGTAATGGGCCATCATTAGAAATGGGTGAGAATGGAGCTCCTGGAAAGCAGAACTTTGAACAAGTGGACACACAGGAAATTAAAAGTGATTTGAAGAAGCCCCTAGTTAATGGAATCTGTGATTTTGATAAAGGAGATGGTTCTCATTTGAGCAAAAACATTCCAAATCACAAAACTTCCAATCATGTAGGAAATGGTGAGATACCTTCAGTGGAACAACAAGGGAATTTGGATGCCACGCAGCAAGATACTGCCAAAGGTGATCAAGGGGAAAGAATTTCTAATGGGCCTGTATTAACTTTGAGTAGTTCACCTGTTGTAAGCGGTACACAGGAGGCTGCAAAACTGTTAACCCAGCAACTTAGTGGTACCAACACTGATTTACCTAATGGACCTCTAGCTTCAAGTTTGAATTCAGATGTGCCTCAGCAACGCCCAAGTGTAGTTGTCTCACCACAATCTACAGCCTCTGTTATACAGGGGCATCAAATCATAGCAGTTCCACACTCAGGACCTAGAGTGTCCCAGTCTACCCTGTCATCCGAAGTTCGGTCTACTAATGGCACAGCAGAATGCAAAACTGTAAAGAGGCCAGCAGAGGATAATGACAGGGAAACTGTTCCAGGAATTCCAAATAAAGTAGGAGTTAGAATTGTTACAATCAGTGACCCCAACAATGCTGGGTGCAGTGCAACTATGGTTGCTGTGCCAGCTGGAGCGGATCCAAGCACTGTAGCGAAAGTAGCAATAGAAAGTGCTGTTCAACAAAAGCAGCAGCATCCAACCACGTATATACAAAGCATGGTCACACAGGTATGTTGCAGAGTTCTTTTTATGTTTATTTTAACTGTGATTCTGACTAATACTGTGAAATAATGCGGGTGAAAATGTGATCTCGGTCGATATCTCTTCATGGTATTTAAAATATTCAGAAGATTATGGTTTCTCTTTTTTTATGACCTAAAGTTCTAATAGCTTGCATACTTCTTCAATGTCGGTGACACAGCAGTGGAATTTAAAATAATCTGAAGCTTGATAGTACACAATAAGGAAAGAGCTTCTCTTACTGTTTTCTTCCTTGAAGGTTTAACTGTTCTGAAAATAACAATTTGCTGTCTGATCTTGTAAAAATGTCAATATTCATTTTTTCTTGGTTGTTATTACTTACAGAGGGTTGAATATGGGGTTTTTTTTCAAGTCAGTCACTCCAGCTGCACCTGGCTTGCTGAAATAAGTTGAAGTTCTTGCATTTAAAGGTGGCCTTTAAAGGGTTGCTTCAGGGTTCACTACTGTCAGGAGAGAGCATTTTTTTGTAAATTTGTTATTTGTGTTTGTTACAAAATATTTGTACTGTTTATTTTTATCAATAAAATAAGCAATTTTTTTTCTGTTTGACAAACTTTGGAGAGGGCATTTTTCTTCCTTAATTGAAATTTTTTTAACCATTTGAAAGTGGTTACTGCCAAACAATTTACTATAAATAAGGTATGGCCATCATTAGTGTGATGGTTATGTTTGAGATTATTCTAGTCTCTATAATTTATTTTAGTTTTATAGATGGACAGAAAATCCCTCTCCAAAAAAAATGTTGCTAATCTCAGTAAGAGAAAAAAAAAATGAGAAAAGTAGGTCTGGCAGTCACAGAGGTCTGGCAGACCAGAGAGAGGAAGTGAAGTCTTGAGTGAACGTTAGTGCGTTTTGACCTTGAGTTAAGACAGGTGGTTTATTTCTTATCTTGCTTTTTTGTTTATTTGTGTGTTTGTTTGTTTTTGGCAAGGTAGCAGGTGTAGACCTCACAGATTTGAACAGGGCTAGAACTCAAAATTCAACAGATGATGGCTGGTGCTCCTTCTTTTTCTGTGGCAAGTTTGGTTTCTGTTGTCAGAAGTCAGAACTACCAGTCAACAAGTTTCCTTTCTTTTTTTCTTTCTTTGCTTTTTTTGTTTAACTGCTGCACTGTGCAGAATTATGTTCTTAAACTGTCTCTGAACTCACTCATAACTTTTCACTTAGGTTTTTTCAGAGAGAGATCGGTATTTTTCTGATGCATTATTTATCTTTGTTCTTACTAGAAATGCTTTGCAGCATAGGGACAAGAGTGCATTTTCTGTAGTGTGGATAGATTAGCTATCCATTGATTTTACAGTGAGTGTCTTTAGCTGTTACAAAGTTGGAATTTCTATTAAAGCTTTGCTAAGGATTTGGCTGAAAAAGAAATTGGTGTGGCTCTACCTCTGGAATGGAATAAATATTATCTGTGTTTATTTCCTGGACATGTGGTTGTCAAGAATTTTTAGTTGTGTCTCAAACAGCTACTGAACTATCAGACTTCCAGATTTTTGAAAAGTGGGGAGTAATACTGTTATCTGTTTCATTTGTGTTAGATAATGTGTATCATGATAATAGAGGGGGAAAAAAGAAAAAAGTATTTTCTGTGCTGATAGTTTCTTTTTTACACTACCACTGAAATCACTCTCATTAATAGTTCCTACATTTTCCATTACCTGTACAAACAGAAGTGCTACCTGCTGGATTTGCAGCTCAGTACAAATTTGCAGATTGAAATAACCTGGTTTAATGTCTGTGTCCATGGAGGTTGGCTCATTTTTCTGTCTGTAGGATGCCCTTCCTTTCTTAAAAATTACAGGAATGTGGGAGAAAAGGAATTAGTTGGTGAGCTATCTAATTCATTAGCTAATTGCCTTAACCATTACGTATGGCTATTTATGAATCACATCTATCATCATAATGTGAAGTACTGACTTATAGCAGAACCCACGTTAGGGTGTCTGTTCAGATACAGTGAACATTATAGTTCAGCTTAAAACTTTTATGGATTTTTACCACTCTTTTAAAATTAATGTGTTGGGCTATAAACTGTACCAAAATCATCCTGGCCAGCTATTTTTTTCCAAAACTGCTGAGTGGCTGCAACAGCCATTGTTTTTCGGGTAAAGCAGATGTTAAGTATTTTCAATATTGAGTCTACTTTTATGAGAATCTTTAAGTCATCCAGAAATGTCTGGGTTGTAGCCAAATTCTCATGGACTCAGTGTGAGTTTTACTGATGGCTTCTTTTGAGGTTAGGCCCTGTATAATCTCCTATTTTGTCCCTCCCATTTTGAATCTTCCTTGTATGGTAAGCAGCTTCCTTAGCTGCTATCTTTAAAAAAGTCAGGGACAAAGAACACTGTTTTTCACTTGAGCATCGGCATTGTTTTATCCTCTCTCAGTGCCTGATATATACTGGCTGCCTTGCAGTAGAGGAAGATGGTTCTTCCTGCAAACAGCGTGAAATTTATTGTAAACAGAACACAATGGAGGAAAATTACGTGGGATGAGAAATAAAGGGCTATTAGCTATGGCAAAGTTACATAGCTGCTGAAGCTTTTAGTGTGTTATTTCCTGTTAGCTTGTTGTCTTAAAAATTTATTTTAAACCAGAGATTGTATTTCAGAGGAGCGAGAAAAAGGTAGGTGAAGAAAATTTGTAATAAAATTAAAACCCAACAGGAAGGCTGGAAGAGAAGATACAGAAGACAGGAGAGGGAAGAGGGTATCACTTATGCAACTGCAGCAGGATTAGTTGTCATGAACTGCAGAGGAAAGAAAGGGAAAATGCTTGAAGATAAGGAAGGACAAAAAAATAGTGGAGAAAGGGAACAGCAATGTGAAAGGTAAAGAGAGCAAGAAAGATCCTTAAGATAATGTGAAAGTTAAGAGGCAATTCGTTTCATGATATGAATGGTAGTTTGAAATGGGCTGATACCATATGCTTGGGGAGAAAAATGTTGATTTAAGTAGCCTACTGAAATAATGAAAATTACACACTTTCTGTGCATGAGACAGCCCATGTAGTGCTATTGAAATCCAGTTAGACAAGTACAGGTGTCTTCTGTGTTAACCTGTGATTATTCCATGTTAATTGTATACCTCAGCAGAACTCATTGAGTAATAGCTACATGTGTACTGATTTTAGGAATTTTTCTTCTTAACTTTTTCCATATGGGTTATGTCAGAAGAGGAACATGTGATACACACAGCGTTGCAATTTTTTTCTTGTATCTACATCTGTATTTTGTAAGCTCATGAAACGTAGTCTGAAAGGGGATGGAACTGGCACTTTACTTTCTGGCTTTCTTTCCTTTTATTTTGGTATTCCTTGTTCCTGGATTATTGCTTTCCTTAGGCCTTGTGCTGGACTGGTGAATGAAAAAGAAAAAGAAATGAGCATTTACCTACCTGTATACTTCATTTTCTTTTCCACTTTTTCTTACTCCTCTTCAAAAGCCTCCAGAACAGCTGCTGAACATAACTGTGTTGTTTTTTCCGAGTTGGTTTGTGTTTTGAAGGAATGCTCTGATATCACATGAAGTTCCTAAAAGTGAGCAAATCTGATTTAAATTGCCTTCTCTGACTTTTGACGTAATCATGTCCCTGCTCGTCACTGTCATCCCCTCAATAAACAACACCCGTTTCTCTTAAGGCTGCCCACTTGAAACATGCTGTGTGGAAATTTAGGTGGCAAAAACTGTGTGAGCATTGCCTTAACTATTTGTTCCTGCTCTCTGTTGATTGGGAAGCTGAGAATTACCATGCACCAGAAAGCAGCTCCAGGAATTCATTCCTAGCCACAGAACAACTGAGTTTCTCAGCTGGAAACACTGAAATACAGATTCTCTGTGCTTTTATTGCTCTTCACTTGTGAAGCACGATGTTGCAAGGAGAATTTAACTTCAGTGATCTAACAAGAACATTTATTTTAGTGCCTACCCATCCACCTGACCGCTTCCTCACACTCAAATCCTGTTGTATTCATTTTCAGCTTACAGGTTATCTTTTTGTATATGTTCACTGTTGTGAAGAAGCTAAATATAACATTTTGTAATACCAAACTGCAAATCCTGTGATGCTTTAAAAATATTTTTGCTAATAATTTAACTGTCTGTTGTTGAATTAAATGTACTTACTATGGGTGTGCACATACAAACTGTAGGAGAAAAAGATCAGCCTAGTGCTTTCAAACTGCACATGGCTCTCTGCGTCAACAGGACCGTCATTACATTTGAATTCAGTCTGTTCTCTTGCTGATGGCACAGTTGGCCTTTTAAATAAAATGGGCAGGTGTTGTGCTAAAGTAGAGTTACCCATTAATACATAAGCGGAATGGTACCACTGGTTCTGTGAAATGAGGATGGAGGCCATTTCTGGCCCTGAGCCTTAGGGCTTGTTATTCCTGCCACATAAGGAGCTCATGTGCCTGAATGGAGGAGCTCTTGTGCATAAAACTAAATTAGTATCTTCTGTAAACAGTCCATTCTAGTTAGCATAAAGCTCTTAGCTTTACTTTTAGTTCCCATGACTATGCAGGGCTGACTTTTTATTCCCCTCCAGCCCCAATATCTCTACCTAAAGTCACCCAATTTAGAGACAAAATCTCCTTCTGTTTATTAAAAGTAGGCTGTTGTATCTTTCTGTAAATAGACTGTACAGGCATTTAAGTGTTTGTATTTATGTAGTTTTAAGCATTCTGTACAAATCCTACTGAGATGGGTGATGCTCCTAGAGGTATCTTTCAGTCCTGAGATCCAGTGAGATCTGATTTGCAGAAGTGTTAAGTGGTGGCAAATCATATCATGGAGTGATCTAATTGGAATTAAAAAAAATAGCCAGAAAGTGCTTTCAGATGTACTGGAGTACTGTGCAATTGATTTCTTGAGGAACCTGAAATCATTAAATGTCTTTGCTAAAGGAGGAAAATTTTATTAAATCTTATGCAATGGGGGAATTCTTTTCAATGTTACTTCTCCCTGGAAGACTTTTTTAGGAAAAACTTGATGTCTGTCGCAGTTCTAAATGTTAAAGAAATAAATGAGTTTACGTAATTGCTTATCGGTATTATAAACTAGATGCACATAGCAAGTACTTATAGGTACATTTATGGAAAAAGGAGTTTTCATTTCTAAAAAACAAAGACTGTACCTAATTTTAGTGATGACCTGTGTATCAGAAATTGTGAAATTGATACAGAAAAATAGAAAACAAAAAAAGAAAACAAACACTAGTGGTATTTTGACCCTCTTGAACAAAGAGGGGAAAGCTTTGTGATGTCCGAACACAGAAATGTTTCTAAAATAAAACCCAGGAAAACATAAGTAACTTTGCTTTATCTGTTGATTTTAAATATGATCAGCACAGTTGATAGTCAAGAAATAAATTTGACTTAAAAATACTTGGAAGTTTTAACCATCTAATGCTGCAAGTTTGAGTGAAACTACACTTTGCAGTATAGCAGTAGTAAGAGAATTCTACACAACAACAATTATTTTACATGTTTCTTCTCAGTTTTTCAGCTTTTTATTTTTCTGTCTCATAAAAAAGGGGAGAAAGATATTGGAGTGCCAACTTTCTGTCCTGAAAATTTGTTTCCCTTTCTGTGCTCTTTCATTTTCAGCATGTAACATTTTGTGTTGTGTATCTCAGATCTCCTTGTTTAAAGTAAACAATTTTTTAATGAGATGGTATTAAAACCTTTGAATGTGACTAAGGGGAGCTTGCCAGAAAAACCCTTGAGAAAATTCATAATTCTGCATTAATTGCAGGGTTTGTTTAGAATGGGGTAAATAATACATGAACCACACACTGAATGAAGAGAATTAAATAAAATACTGAATAAATTCAGTAAGCTCACTCTCCAACACATGAAATGAGATGGAATTTCCGTAGGGATAAAAAGTCGCATGAAGACCATCGTAATGTATTGATATCAGGATGCCAAGTGAAGATTGTGGAACAAGCTCCACTGCTGACTCTCGATGATTTTACTTTCAGCCTCACTTTAAAAATGCGTTGTGAAAGTGATGTTGATCTTAAAAGGCTCCACTTGTGTTTACCTTCTGTTCAAAGATTTGTGGTGAAGATTCATTACTCAATCTGTAAAATAGCCTAGGGGTGTTTAGATGAAAATCCTTTCTGAGTTCAAAATAATTTGTAGTTGTGACTAATGGCCTCGAGTCCTTTCCTACAGCTTTTCAAACACACAGATCACAGGCATCGCAAAGTACTTGTGCTGTGTTCAGGAGTTTTGCTGAGTTTTGCCTTATTTTTATCAGGATTTAGACTTGGATGTAGGAAGTGTTTTGGTTTTGATGAGGCTTATTTGCTGTCCTTTTGGTCATGTTAGCATTATACAATCTGTGATAGTTATTAACTCATTACCTTGTGTGACTGTTGTCCATAATGCTAACAGAGAGCAGCAGGAGGAAAACTTTAAGATCAATATGCAAATGAAGTGTTGGAAGTTGTACTGAATTATTTGTTTCTTTACAGTTAAAGTCTAAAGCTATTCAGAAACAGGGCTGTAAAAATCTAGACAGAGTGCTGTGTGTACCATTTGAAAGCGCTTATTTTATAGCATTCTTAAACAACAGGCTTCAAAGTAAGTTTTTTTGGTCTCTAAGCGCTTATTCCATTTCTAACAGTAGGCAAGAAAAATATATTAAGTCTTCATTCCTAGCTAATATTCAAAAGCTTATTTCTTTTATTGTCATTATCTTTATAAACGTCTTGCTGGCTGGAACCTTCCAGGAAAATAGAAATAAGCGAAACAGTATTCTGACATAAACACTGTTCTGAACTGGGAAAGCCCAGTGTTCAGTATCTGTTATTCAGGAAAAAAAAAAGACATATTTTGGCTTTGTTTTTGTCTCTTTTTTTTGTCACTTTAAGATACTTATTTTAACAGTGAATTAAAATTGTCTAGTAATATTGCAAGGGAAACATCTTTTTCCTTTCTGAAACCGTTGTATTTCACCATATACAAGTTGTACGGCATTTTTAAGCATTGTGGGCACGTGATGTTCTGAATAAAGGTACATGTGCTGGCTGATTTTAAAAGAGCTTGAAGAATTATCCAAGAATTTGCCAAGTTTTGTAGCGAAAATGGTGTGTCATAGTTTGAGCCTACTCATCTTTGACAGTGATTCTTCAGCATTGTTTGATTTACCTTTTCTTACATGCTCTGTAACACAAGCTGATGTGTACTAATGCCGCAGTTCAACAATTCCACAGATGAAGCACATAAACCATTTCATCAGAGAACATAAAGCAGTTTTAGATGTATCAGTGCTCATTTTACTTCTTTTAGCAATATTTTCTCCTACATTTACATGCAAAGCAAACTACTCCCTGTGCTGATGGTATTGCAGCCCCTTGAGCTTGCATATTTTTTTCTTTACTTGAAGAACAAACAAAGCCTTTGCAAAAAAACGCTAACCTTTGCTCCATTAGTGCCCTTTTGAGAAATTCCTTTGCAGTCATAATTCTGGATTTGAATTTGGGCATAAGGTTTAGTAATTTGGATACTGAAAACTTCCGCATAAATACTACAGTGTAAAAGTTGTATGTTGCTCATGTTATTGTCTCTTAATGCTTATTCGAAGTGTTCAAATATAAAGACTTTTAGTGGATTACAGTGTAAACCAAAAAAATCTCTGAACAAACAGTAACTTTACATTGAGTCTTGAAATAAGCCTTGTTTAAAACTGTGTTTTAACTTTTTCTACAGAGCACACCTGCAACGTCGATACCAACAGTGCAAGTACAGGGCCAGCAGATCAATTTGCAGCCGCCTTCATACACTGCAGCAAGTCAGCATGCAGAGCAAATGAAGAAACCTGGACAGAACTTCATGTGTCTGTGGCAATCTTGTAAAAAGTAAATGGCTTCTTTATTTAACTACCTTTTACTAATAAGTTACAGATGCTTGTATATAGAAGGTGATTCTTCAAGTTCTATCCATTCTGTTTCCTTGAGTTACCTTACACTTTTTCAGTGGGGAAAAGAAAAAGTGAAAAGTGTTGAAGGAGCTGAAGCTGAGATGGGGGGCGTGCAAGACGTTTAACTGCTCTCAATTATACCTCCAAGCATAAAATCAGTATTATGTGGCTTTCTTGTAATATATATTGACTCTTTAGGAATAAATATTATTGTGTAGTTAAGTTAAAAAAGACAATCCTAGCTGTGAAGCTTGTTCTGTGTATTGCGAATACGAAAATAGTTACTGTGTTCCAGTTACAAATCCTGTCTTGATATTTTCTCGTTTCCAGCTTTTAATCTTTCTTGTGTTACCAGTTTTGCCAGAGCCAGGGTGTTGGCACTTCTGTGTCCTGGTCAAAGTCTTATTTAGATTATGAATGATTTTAGTAATTATGATAACATTTGTGTGCCATGGCACTCTGTTGTCACGAAAGGAAATAAAAGGAGCTTAACCTTAGGACTAGACAGCAATGATTAGGCAGCTTCTAATTTTTTTGGCTTTGGCCTTAAAAGAAGAAGAGTGACTTTTGGATTTGGGTTTATAATAGCACGATAACCACTATTGTTATCAGTACGTTTGTCTTGACTCAGATATTTCAAAATAACACAGGTTTGTGAATATGTTTAGGTTTCAGTGAAGGGTACAGATTAATGAAACGAAGGTCGTTGTCGAATGGCCAGTTTGTAAACAGTGATAGAAATTGTATAACTCATAGGGTGGGAATGAAAAAGGGTGAGACACTTCATAGTTGTAGGACAAGACAAAGGGAGCATAAAGACAAGCTGATCTGGCAGAAGGCTACTCTGTAGACTTTCGGAAAGTTGGGATGAAATGGTGGAGAAGTTTGAATGTTTGGAAGTAAGTGGTGGTGAAAATGAGGCATTTGAACAAAATTAGAAGAATGCTGAAGGACAGTTAATCTGTGATTTCTGTTTCAAACATAATTCAAAGATCATTAAGTCAGTGCGAGATACGTGGATTTTACAGAAGACTGACTGGCACTGTAGAGATCTGGTGCTTTTTTTAAATCATTCCCGTTTTCACCTTAAAAGTGATTTTTGTTTCTTTGGTAGGTGACACTTTTCTATGTAAGAAATATATGTTCCTTTTTACTTTACTGCTAATAAATTTAACAGTAGAGGCATACTCTGCTGGGTGCATGATACATGCATAAACACCTGTGTTTGTACAAGCGTGGGTTGTACTGAGGAGGAAATAAAAAGCTGAGCAAGTTTCTTAGCAGAAGCCTCGCAGATTTATACCGACTTGAAGAGTTTGCTGAAGTTTTGAAGTCCCCATCTTCTGTGTGTACAGTTATGTTGGTTGAGTTGTGTAGAGTTGAGGTAACGTCTGACCATGGAACAATCTGATGTCACATGTGAATTAGGGTGTGAATATGTGCAGAAAAACTTTGGGGCAGGAAGCAGAATACTACAAATATGATTGCCTTAGGTTATCAGTATTTGTGTGAGTCTTAAAATATTATTCCAGTAAGTTTTACCGAGACGGCAGTTAAGGACTATGAGGCCTGTATTTTACAAGTAGATGTCTACGTTTTATTTCAGCAATAGTGTATTATTGCTGTTGCTTTAGTTTCTCCCATCATTACTTACTGTACTGCTTTGTTCATAGTGAAATTTCATTATTTTCAAAAACCCTCAGAGATGTTTTCACATTGATGGATTGCAGTCCATGTGACACACAGCTCTTGTTCTTACGCTGTCTCTCACTTCTAAAATATATCAGTCCCAGCCTAAAAACAGTTTAGATAAACATTACACTCAGCATTCTCTGTGGTGACGAGAGAACAAAAATGTTAAGTTAGCATCTCCCTCCAATGTGTATTGTTTATTCATATTCTTCCACAGCCTGATTAAAAACAGGAGTATCACATCTCCTCTAGGCTTCCTGCTTTAAACAGACATAAAGAAAAATCTGGAATTGCCACCTGTTACTGAGCTGTCTTATTTATGGTCTCAGTCTTAACTGTTTTTATTGAGCTATTTAAGCAGGAAACACAAAGATTCTTTTGAGTATGTCATTAGACTGTGTGAACTTTTCATCTTCTGATTAGTTTCATTTGTGATTGCTTAGCAATTCTTTTTCCTTAGTATTAAGCAGGCAGGTTCATCACAGTAGAATTACAAAGCAGTGATTCTTCTGTTGTGTTCATGATTAACTGGAAAGATATGACAGGGAGACAGATTTGATACAGTCATTTGTGCCTGTTTCTCTGTGCGTGTTCTTTAGTCTAATTCTCACAATGTATGAGCATTAAATTTCCTTTGCAGGATGTATTGTGGAAGGCAGTGAAGGCCTTCAAAAACATTTCATTGAGATCAGAATAAATACAAATAAAATAGTGTGTTCTTTTCCTACCCACTAGCTTTGCTGCTGCAGTCAGCAACATTCCAGTGGCGTAGGCATGGGTTCTGCTGTTTTTTTTTTTTAAGAACTGAATTAGGAAATATTATACTAAGATTTTGAAATAAAGTGCAACTGATTTAGTAGTGTCTTGAGACCACAACCAAATCAGGCACAGTTATTCAAACAGTTGTAATGATTGGCCTCTTGCAGCTGTGTTAGGGTTTAGTATCTGAAGTGGAAGTAAAACTAAGGTGTCAGTCAGCCCTCTGCTTTGCGTTGAGGATGTAACAGGAAGTGGGTGTTCTCCTTTGAAGTTCAGCTGTCTGCAAGTACTGCTAATTGTATGCAGCTTAATTTAATAGCTGCTATTTTGTTTCACAGGTAGGCAAGAGGTGTCTGCTCTTGAATTGCTTTGTATCTAAAAAGTAAATTGGAAATGCTATTGAGCCTCCACTGGCTGTCAAGTCTGCTGTTAGTTTAATGTTCAGTTCAGCTGCTGAACAGAGTGATGGAGATACGAAGTGGGAAATGGGAGTCTGGACTCAACTGATCATATTCCCAGTACTTAAGGGTTTTTTTATTACTGCGTTTAAGCATTTCTTTAAGGAAAAATAGTTTTTCTCTGCAAAATGGTAGTAAATGTGAATTTTCTTAGACTGGCGATGGAACTGTAACACTGAATGGATTGTACAGTGAATGAACCAACATGGCTGAAATAGTTTTATTTTTCTTAAAGCCTTGCCATGTAGAATAAAGTGTTTTAAACTGCATTCTGAGATTCACTTATGCCGTGAAATTTGTTTCATCTATAGCAGGAATTATTCATAAATAGATTAATGTCACGCTTAAACTTAAATACTGACTTCCCCTTTATTGTGGAAAGACATCTTTATGTCCTCTCAAACATCAGCTTTTGCTGTTGAGCAAATGTAGATGTAAAACATTTTATTTTCACTTCCTACTTGGGCTATGTGGACGAACAGCAAGAGACAAGTATTTCAACTTTTCTTCTGTAGGAGCTGACTGGCACAGAAAGAGAGTAGTATTTCTTGCCTATGTAGAAGACAGTTGTTGTGTTACAGGCAGTTATTGCAGTAGGATTCAGTTAATAACTAAGAATTGTCTCTGGGAGAAATTAGCTCTTTGACACCTTTATGGGGTTCACATAACAGTATCTGTACATTTAGGCCTGCGTATCGGTTGCAAGTATGTCTGCATTCTGGACAGTACTGAAATGAGTAGTAGGATGCGGAAGGAGGTGGCTGGATCAAAGCAACTGCTAATCTGCTGTTTATTCTGACTTGAACTTGTCTGTAAATGCTGTAGGTTTAAGATGCTGCTTCAACCTTGGCTGCTTGCTGTAGGTCTGTGTTTGGAGGTCATCTCCCTCTTGGCACTGTTGAGCCCACTGAGTTCAGTGTTAACGTCTTAAAGCAAATACTTTTATTGTTAACTGAAACTACAATATACCGGTGTGGGAACCAGAGTGGCTGAGGTGGGTGCGTATGTTTCCTCTTCAGTAAGGTAGCTGCGCCAAGTGGCATCCGTCCAGCAAGTGTGTGAAGACAGCTGGTGGTAATGACTTCCCAAATGGCAGCAGCTAGGTTTCTGGACTTCATCTGTCCAAGGCTTAAGTGGGTGTTGATCTGCTGGGTTAGGTGTATTGAAATGAATTGTGATCAGCTAAGACTTTTTACTCTGTTGAAGTAAGAATTATAATTTGTAATGCTTGAGATAGGTTTTAAGGTGTATCTAGACTAAAAAACCTTACCACTTTGAGTCTTTCACTATTTTAATGTAATATTTCTTGAAAAATAGTGGTTCTCCATTACCGTAACATCTTTTGTTTATGTGGCAATTTGCAAATATTGATCTAAGAACTGTTGATTCACCAGTATTTTGAGATGGCATTCAACAGTGAAATGGAGGAAGGCCCTTATCAGGCTGTATGGTATGTCACACCTGGGCTCTCTCTAAATAGAACATGAGGAAAACACAAAATATGCTGTGGGTAGTATTACAGGGCCAGGCTTAGGACAACTTCAGATTTTCTATTGATGCAGAACCACTTAATTTGCTGAAATACTTTGTATCCTGTGCTTTGGGGTTGTCAGCAGGCACAGTGCTTGATTTGAGGTTTTGGAAAGTAATTTTCAATTGGTGAAACACTGGAACAGGTTGCCCAGAAAGGTGATAGGTGCCCCATCCCTGGAAACATTCAAGGTCAGGTCGGATGGGGCACTGAGCAACCTGATCTAGTTGAAGGTGTCCCATGGCAGGGGGTTGGAACCAGATGGTCTTTAAGGTCCCTTCTGACCCAAACTATTCTATATTTCTGTCATTCTGTGCTCACTGCAGGGTGACTAGACTAGATGACCTTTTAAGGGTTCCTTCCAACCCGAACTGTTCTATGATTCTGTGACTTAAAAATTGTGATTTAAGTGAAATGTTAAAAAGGTTCACATAGGTGACATTTTTTTGTCTTCTGGGTACATCGGGAAATGATACCTAGCCATTTTCCCAATATTTAAAGTTCAGGTGCTACAGTTTTAGATTGGTCTATTATTCCATCAATTTCGACAAGTGTGCGATATTGAGAGCAATAGGATGAGTGGTGTGCTTCTCTTTTTCCCAGTTGAAGTTTAAATAAGATCTGAGTACGAATGCCAGTAAAGAAGGAAAACAGGAGAAGCAATACATGAAACCCAGCTTTTTTAGCTGTTTATAGTTTATTGCTGTATTTTGCTTGTATTGCTGAGTTCTGCTGGAATTAACATGTATCATTTCTTCAGTGAAATATAAATAGAAAAACAGAACCATGATGTTTCAGTTTGATTTGTCAAGATGGTATTCCCATGTGTTGGGAGCTCACTGGTAATATATGTACATGTTTTCTTTTTAAAATATTACGACTTCTCATTTATCAATGCATGTGTTTTTTTCAGAAACTAAAACTCTTCAGCCAGTATTTATGTTTATGTTTGCAGTATTTGTGTTTTATCTTTAATTGGAAAAAAAACCCTTAAACTTCCCCTCTTTTTGTAGGTGGTTTCAGACACCATCACAGGTTTTCTATCACGCAGCAACTGAACATGGAGGAAAAGATGTCTACCCAGGGCAGTGCTTATGGGAGGGATGTGAACCTTTCCAGCGGCAGAGGTTTTCCTTCATTACCCATTTACAGGTGCAGACTTTCTTTCACGTATTACTTCAGAAAACAGTAGGAGGAATTTAATGATAAAGTCTCAAACACTTTTTTCACTGTCTTTCTCTTTTGCCCAAACAGGATAAACACTGCTCCAGAGATGCTTTGCTAGCAGGATTAAAGCAGGATGAACATGGACAACAAGTAGGAAACCAGAAGCCTTCCAATAAGTAAGAAACCTGAGCCTCATAAGCAACAGAGAAAATAAGAGAATTAGAAATTATTGGAATAATTTGTGTATTTATAACTTGATTTATCAGATGAAACTCTTCGTATGTAGAGTCTATAACAGTAATCAGGTCCATTACAGCAAGACAGAATGGGCAGAAGTGGCAATAGATTCTGATGTGGGAGATGTGGCTGCAGTTATAAAAAGAACGGGTAGTTCTTTAAGGTATATCGGTCAATACTCTGATGAACATTGTTCTCAACGTATTTTTCTGATTTTTCGGAACTGTATAGCATTTTAGAACTTTTATTGTAACAGGAATGTGCTTGGAATCCAAATGGGAAGGTATTTGTGTACAGTTCAGCTATTTCATACAGTTGAGATGGATTGTCTTGCAACTCGCTGTATTCCTTACAGTTTTCTGGTTTCTAATTTTGGGCTGATTTGATCCAGGGACTCTTGTAATACACTTTCCTATAAAAAAGCAAACAAGATAAATACCAGCTCCTCAGAGTCTTCTAATCTTGTGCTGCTACCTGGAGTCAGCTTCGGCTCTCCTTTTTCCCCACAATGATTTTAATCATCTGGAATGAATATTGAAGAGCGGAGCCCCATTGCTATGGGGTTGTAGAGTTGGTTATGTTAAGATTGGAGTTAATCAGGGTTCAGTTACTTGTGTAAGTGTATTAAGACTAGGTCTTTGTTAGTTACGAATTGGAATCTCTTTGTTGCAAGCTAAAGATGTAATTACATGGTCCCGGGCAGGGTTTTGCAGTCAGTTCTGTGGCAAGTTAAATTGCTACCAAGCTGCTGGAGGCAACAGAGAAAGTTGAGAAATTTAGTTTGGGAGTCCTTTTATTTTTTTAATATAAACAAACTTCTTAACACAGACTTATGATTGCTTTATGGTGCCTTGTTTCATTACACTGAACAACATTCAGACCTCTGAAAACCACAAAACGAAGACTGATGGTAATGTAGTTTTAAATACATGGCAAGTGGGAAGCTGATACCATCTACCAGCGTGGTGTGATCTCAACTCTGCCTTTTCAGAAACCTTCCATCACGCAGACAACACACCCAGAAGCTCTGCAGGCTGCTGTAAAATTGGCACAGATACTCATATTACAAAAAATTTTCATACATCCCCCAATTAGAATTCCCTAATTAGGTCAGATTCAGTAAGTAGGAATTTATATGCATAACCAATTCTAGCTGAAATACTGAGACTTTTGCTAGAACCACATAGGAAAAGTTGGGCTGCATTACAAATTTGGTTGTATACCTTAATTCTGTATTTCTTTGCTTTTAAAGTTGCATTATAGTAACTCTTCCACTTCTGGTTTTCAGAGGTAGCTGAATATTACATTCTGGAAGATCAGGTAGCAAGTAACTGTATGTTGACTGTAGCTTAGTGCATTTGAATCTTTTTTGGATTCATGTTACTTTTTTTTCCTTGTTGCCACTGAGGCAAAGGTGGTAGCGTGAGTGAGCAGAAATACTCTTCGTGCACCCTGAAAGTGGGGCAGGAGAGAACTTTAGATCACAAGATGAATGGTTTGATTTGAAGTTCAGTTGTTAGTTAAATGAAAAAAGAAACTCAAGAAATCCAGATGTTTCCGGACAGTGATACGTGCCCACAGACACAAAATCAGTCCACTTGATGTCTCAGTAACTTCTTATCAACTTTTTTTTCCAAAATCAAAAAGAGAAAATATCTTTTAATATCTTTCTAGTTTATTGCAGTTGTCACTTTTCGATGTTTCTAGAATCACGGCAATAGTACTTTAACTTCCTAAAATCTAGTGTGATAACTTTTAGAGAGAAACGTTTGAAACAACTTCAAGTGATGAAACTTTGTTCTTTTTAATATAAGGAAAACAAAACTGTTCAAAACATTAAAAATGAAGATGATGATGATTCCTTTGTTGTGGTATTTAGTCTCATATAAACGTATGTCATTGCGCAACAGTTTCTTAATTCAACCCCCACCCTTCTCCCTTTACTTCAAGCACTTATTTCCATTCAGGGGAGAATGACAGTGTGACTGTGAGCTAAGTTTTTAGGGAAGAGTCTTTCTGTTACTACTACTACTTAGTTTTCTGGTTTGTGGTTTAAAACCACTCAAGTAAACACTTTTCCTGATTTTTAACTAGTTTTCCCTGTTAGATTATGAAGAAAGTCTCTCTGAAGAGAGAAGTTTTGTTCTTAGAATATTCGCTTACAGTGAAAGATGCCTAAATAATACTCTTACAGGCAAACTTTCATTTTTAGAAATGGAACATTTACATGTGATTTATTCTGTCTTTGCAAAGAATCACTACTGTATATTTCTAGTATGTTGATGTGTTCTAATGAGGTTCTACTAGGGTACTGAACGACCTTACAATATTGTTCATTGTATTGAAGTGTGGTGTTACTTTTTACCACTGATACTGGAAAACTTTCCTTTGAGATGACATTATGAGTCTTGCTCATTAAGTGGAGTTGCATGATTATACATTCTAATTTTTAATTGTATGAGTAATTCCAAAGTTTTACATGAAATGAAGCTTTGACTTCAGTGTTAATACTGAAAATGGAGAATTTGCTTCTGCTGTTTGATATTTGTAGCAGCTTTATAAAATAGTCTGCTTAATTTATTAATCTTAGTCTGAAAGATGCAGTAACAGATAATTAGTTTTACAAACGTTTGATCTAACTTAATGAGATGTTTTATGTCTTAGATCAGAACTTAAATCATGTTGCTTTTCATTACTCCTCACTAACCGCAGTTAATATGTATTTTATATCATCTTAGTGTCTAATGGCCATGATGAGCTGTGTTCGAATAGCTGTACCTTAAGGACATTCTCTGGCCAAATCTCAGATGACATTTGCATAGCTGCTATCACAGTTCCCGATAAACCCAGTCTGATGAAACTTTCCTTTAAATAGGTACTTGAGGAAGTGGCTGTGTCATTAATAGAATATATTACTTTTCCATCACAAATGTCATGGGTGCTAAGCAGAGAAGTGTTTTTTCATGTAAAATGAAGCCCATGACTTTTCTGAAGGCTTTGCAATCAGGTTTATCTCTGTATAAGCAAAAGGCAAATCCCATATCAGCACCAAGTATTAATGGATCTTTGTGTCTCTGTTCAGATAGGTTAAAAAATTGTCCAAGTAGATTTTCAGAGTTGCTAATCTTCTAGAAAGTGGTGCAAAGCTTGTTTTTATTAATTCTTGCTTTACTAATGCAGGCAGCCAGCTGCAGGGGGTGCTGCCTCTACTCCCAGAGCACAGAAGGCCATTGTGAATCATCCCAGTGCTGCCCTAATGGCATTAAGGAGGGGATCAAGAAACCTTGTCTTCAGAGATTTCACAGTTAGTATTGTTTCGCTCAAGTATTAGTTGTTAATTGTCGCCTGCTACTTCAGGGCTTTTACATTGTTTTTTCTCTTCACTTTTGCAGGATGAGAAAGAGGGACCAATAACTAAACACATCCGATTAACAGCTGCCTTAATATTAAAAAATATTGGTAAATATTCAGAATGTGGGCGCAGGTAAGCATCATATGATTTTTCTCATACCAATGGGCAATGTTGTTTCTGTTCTTTTAAACAATAGGTAGATTTTATCTGTGCTTTTAAAAAATTCCCTGCTTTAAGCAAGAGTTGAACCACATAACTTCCAAAGGTTCCTTATAACCTGATCGTCTTTGATTTCAGTGTTCTCAGATTTAAGAAATCTTTGAAAGTTTAGATCTTTAAAGTATAATATTCATGAAGTATTATTGTAGCACTTTTCTAAAGATTAATTCTGAATATTCTTGTCTGTTTCAGCATTAAAAACCCACAAAAAGTTACATTAAGTCAGACATGCTATTAGCTTTACTATTTGCAACATCCTCAAAGTATTTTCCTCTGCAATGCCCATGTGAATGTATAATGTATGCATGTCACAGAAGTGTTGTTCCACATACCGTTAAGGTGTTTGTGGGATTGGCTGTGCAGCTGTTGGTGTTGCTCATGGGCTATGATGCCTTGAATTTATTTTTTGGTACCTAAGGGCTCATTTTCTCTCACTAGATGCGAACAAGTAGATAGAGAACAAAAGAATGATCATTGTCCTCTGAAACCTTTTCCTCATTCACTTTTTGGAATTAAAGAACAGGGCTGAAGTTTAATTTTAAAGCGTGTGCATTGTGCTCTGTCCTGAAAACTGGCCAATTTACTTAATGATTTGTGCCGCAGCTGTCAGTGGTCATGAGGGATGATGCCAATCTCTGAGGCAGGGTCTTCCATTCTGACAGTTCGCTGGGAGATCCTTAGCAGAGCAACAGAGTCGGTAGTTGTGAGCAGAAGCTTTCTTAGTTACTGGGCCAGCATTTGCCTGGGTCATCTCATAATCTGTAATATCCACGCTTTAGTTATTTTTACTTCAGTCTAGCCAGCTCAGGTACTGCTGGCAGTGTAGCCAGAGTGACCTGATTTCTTGTGTGATTAGCATTTCGTTCTGAACTCTTTGCTCTTCCAGCTGCACCAGTGGCAGTGACCGTGTTAGTCTGGAGCTGCTCACAGCAGACTGGGGAGATCTTGTGGGGGGGGGTGCACATCTTTTCTTCATCTGTGCCAATCTGTCAT
>JAUMJL010000198.1:4037500-4089782 GCA_033558185.1 Dromococcyx pavoninus
TTTTCTGGTGGCATTTGAACATCTTTGAGGTGGATTTGCTGCCAACTGTGCTTCGAGAGGGTTTGCTGGTTTTGTTGTTCGGGATTTTTAAATCCATGTGTCCACTGGTGACTCGCTGTCATGGTCAAGGGCAGATTGCTCTGATACCCAAATGTCTGCTTGTTCCCCATCTCTGGGCAGGGCTCTGTTTTATTTAGGACAGAGTTGTGTGGTGAGTTGTAAAGCATGAAACACGTCCTCCAGAATGGGAGGGTGTACCTGCAACCCAGTGCTGGTAGGGGTTGTCCTGCCTGCGTGCAGGTTGGGTTTAGAAGGGTCACAACTTCAAATCTCTCTTCTGCCATGAACCTCTGTGAAGCCTTGGCCAACTGACCTATGGCCAATCCTGCAGTGAAACCCACGGTGCATCACAAGTTTAATCCACTTGCCGCAACCCGTGTAGCGCGAGGTGCTCACGTTGCGTGGTTGTTTTGCACCTCCCCCAATACCAAGTGTTGCTGTATGTTTATTAGAACACTTTAAATTTAAATAGGTGTTGAAAGCCCTCTAGGAACTGCTCCAGGTTGGAGCTTGGGGCTCAGTGCAGGGCTGTGGAAGTCCATCTCCTTGTGTCCTCTTTGGCTTGATGAGGTGGCTGTTGAGCTGCACTGCATCAGTGAGAGATGATATTTACTTGCTCATGTTTCAGGGTTGTTGATGTTACAGAGGGAGCAGCAGCTCCGTAGAGCATTGGCATTAGTCAAAGAGAATCAAAACAGAGGTGGATCTTGTGCCTCCAAGAGATGTCGTCGTATTTTGAGGAGGAGTGTCTTAGAGTCTGTCAGTCTGATATGGTCATTTAACCACCAGGTACCGTGGTAAATAACAATGACTGAGCTGAGTGTGCAACAGCTTTGTCTCCCGGATGCTCTGTAATGACAGAGCCTGCTCCTGCTGCCCACGGGAGGAGAAGATCCACTTGCCTCTGGGCTTTGGGTGGAGCGGAGCCAGTGGCCATGCTTGGGCCAGCAGTGCTCCTGATAAATGTCTGCACCACAAATACCTGTACACCAGGTGTCGCTCTGTAACTCGTGGAGAGAAAAAAAGCAGCAATGTTCCAGTCTCGTGTTAAGAGGAGGCTCTACCGGTCAGCTGCCTCCCTGGTCCCCAAGAGCTCTCAGGTTTTGTAAAAGGCTCTGGAATTTACAAGTAAACTCTGACTTCCAAGAGTTGTTATTTTCTTTCATCCCACCTGCTGTTGCACTGAGGCATCAAGGAATTCCTGGCTATTTTTTGATTAATGCTCAGCATAAAAAATTCAGTGGTTGTAGATTTAATTTCTGTAGCACTTCAGGACTAATTATACGACAGCCTGCTGCCAGACTTCCTTGGGTTTGGCTCCTGCAGTCATTTTTCTCAGTGTTGGATTCCGCTCTGGGTTTGATCATTTACTGGGTATGACGAGCATCCAGTGCTTCGCTGTAATCCCCTTTTTTTCTTGCACAGTTTGTGAAAACAAAGCTCAGGTTGGAGCCGCCTGTTGGTGTGCGAGTCCCTGGGAGGGGTGAGTGTGTAATATTGGAGAAGAGTCACGTTTAAGTCAAGTTCTGTATCCCAGCCGGGGCCGCTCACAGCTTCATCTCCTTTTCTGGAAGCAGCTACTGGTTCTTTTAAGTTGATGTTTTTCTTTTTTTAATCTCTAGGTCAGTGATTTTATTTTTTAAGCTCCATTCATTATTTTGAAAGCTGCTGCTTGTAGTAAGTACTCTTGAAGTACTGAAATTGTTTGTAATCTACTTTGTCCTTACTCTTGCCTCTGCTTTTTTATAAAGTATTGATTAATGTGAATATTATTACAAATAAAAATAATGAAAAATTTTACCACTGCAGTTTCACCCTTGGAATCAACAAACACATTCATTTTCCCCACTGGTGCATTAACACTGCCTGAGATGAGGCTTCTGAGTTAAAAAAACCCAACAACCCAAGGCCTTTTGTTGGCCACACCTTTCAGCAGTGACCTCAACAGCAAAACTGAGGGGAGATTTCAAGGCACTGGTGGAAGGAGGATCCAGAGAGGTTTTTACACTGGTGCTTGCTCAACAAATCACAGCTCCTGGCTAATGAGCTACTCGTGCCATCGCTGTTTGTCCCCTTGCGCCTCTCCTCAGGGTATGCTCAGGGCCTGCTTCCCCTCAGGAATGTTTCTGTCCTGGCGCTGCCAATGCTGCTCGGCTCCAAACCAAGATATCCTTCCTCCCATCAGTTTGCTGGATGCAGCCGTTTGAGGAGACCAGGGAGCTGGTTCTCCTGACACACAAGTAGTTTGATTTTAAATGCATGAAGCGCCTCACCTGCTTAAGCCTGAGCGCAGGATTTGCAGGGCTCAGCTCAAGATGCTTGCGTGCACAACCATCCCAGTCCGTGATGCCTGTGCACAGCGCGCAGCAGCCTGCGGAGGAGGCTGATGGGGAAGGGGCAGACATAGCTCAAGTCAACCTGATGTACCAAAGCCTTTGCAGCAACAGAGGAAGTAAGTGGTGACTTTTGCTGTTAGGATGCTTGAAAAGATCCACAGGCCCAAGCGGGCACACAGAGATAAGACTGGTTTATGACTCTGGCAGTAAGTTTTAATTAACTGTAGTTGGTTGGTTTAAATTACTTTTCTCTTCAAGACTATCTTTGCTTGGAATGATGTCCTTCAGTGTGTCTTCCCTCAGCCTCCAACGCAATGACCTGTATCTCTGCCTGCTTCAGGTAATGTCATACTCATCATGGCTGACAACACCCTTCCTGGCTCAGCCTCGCCAGCCCAGCTTCACCAGATGATCAGAGCTGCAGGACACACCTTGGAGCACTCTCCCTTCTGAAGACTTAGCCTCTAGGATCTGACACCTCTGAACCTCCCTCTCCCCCGTGAATACCCTCACCAGCCCACTGGGGCCTGACCTTAGCTTCCCAACTTGCTTCTCAGTGCTGTGCTCCTTCCTAAGACTACGTGTCTATTAGGGCACCTTCATTAAGCACAGAACTGAGACAGCACCAGAGCAGTAATGAGGTAAGAAAAACTATCCTTTCCCACCACAGATCAGAGAAGGGACAAACTTTCCAAGGGCAACTACTCTCAGTGGGACAATTTACCACTAGAGTTAGGGTCAGGGTTAGAACTGTAGCGTTGTCCCCTTGCATGCAGTTTTTCCTGTGGAGTTGGCCATTGGAGACTTGGCCTAGACCCCCATGGGTGTTATCACCCACCCAAATTGATGCAAATCTAACAAAGCCTCTTTGAATTTCCCAGAGCAGCCAGCCAGGGACAGCCAACTTTCCCACAAGCTGTGTGAAAATGTGTCTGCATTTACTTATGGAGGTACCACACGGCAGGCTGAGAGTTGGGGATTGTTCAGCCTGGAGAAGGCAAGGGCGTGGAGAGACGTCATAGCGGCCTTCCAGTACCTGAAGGGGCTACAGTAAAGCTCGGGAGGGACTTTTTGCAAGAGCCAATAGTGACAGGAGAGGGGAATGGCTTTAGATTGAAAAGGTAAAGATTTAGATTAGGCATTAGGAAGAAATTCTTCATGATGAGGGTGGTGAGACACTCCCTCCCTGGAAGTGTTCAAGGCCAGGTTGGATGGAGCCTTGAGCAGCCTGGTCTGGGAGGAGGTGTCCCTGCCCATGGCAGGGAAGTGGAACTGGATGGGCTTCAAGGTCCTTTCCAAGCCCAACCATGATTTTATAAAACTACAGTGGGGTTAGCCCTAGAAAGTAAAGTGATGCTTAGAAGAAAGTTCCCAAAGCAAGTAGGATGTTGGGTGCTGCTGCAGCTCTTTCAGTGAAGCCCCCTGTGCTTCCTGCACTTCCAGTCTGTAGGACAGGGCCTGGCTGGTTTCAGCGCTGCCCTGTCTGGTCCACGCAGCAGATCAGAGCACATGGCCAGTGCCAGACCCCGCACCCGTGTTCCCACTGCACTGCTTCAAGTAAACAGACATTTCCCATGTGCATGTGTTTTTTCCTCAGCTTGCAGCATCCACAGACAGACAAGGCAGGGAGAAGACAGACCAACTGAATCCAAATAAGATGTAAAGCAGGGGGAGCCCAGGCAACAGAGAATGAAGTTAAATAGAGAAGGAAATAGTCATTACACTGCTTTCTAAATTAAGCCACTCAAGCCAGAATCATTTAAGACCAAACACAGACTACTGTCAGCTTAGTGAAAACAATTTATTAGAAACTGTAAAGCACTACAGAAAACTAGGTTTTTAGAGTATTTTTTTCAGCAGCCAGCACTCTGGCCTTATGCTACAAACACTGCATTGTGGGCTTTGGCCAGGCACTGTGCTCCTAAGGTACACCTGTAGGATGAGACAGTCGAGCAGCCACGCACAGTGAGACAGGAGGAGGAGAGCAAGGAAAACCCTTTCGATTTGCACAAGTTCAGCAAAGGTCCACAGTCCCCTACTTGGTTTCCTCAAGGCAGTTTGGGTCAAATGAATTACTGATGCTCTAGAGGCACCGAGGGGGCTCAGCACACCCACCTCTTTGCACTCAGTGCTAGTGCAGCTTGGGTCTTTCCGTACAAGGAGCTTCAATAAATAGAAGTATAGCTTTCATACTACTTCAACAAACACACAACTACAAGGTTAAAGCATGAGCCGCACCAACAGAGACCTTGATGCTTTTCAGGATAAAGAAGAGTCTGTGCATTAAGGCAATGCAATTTTTTAATTCAACAACATAGAAATCATAACGGACTGCACATTTTCTGATAATTCCAAAGTATTTAATTGTAAAAAATAAAGTTACTGATCACATGCTATGCTATCTGATATTCTTTATGTTTTGAAATACAGTGGAGCATCACTATAGTCACTGCCCCAAGAGCCAGGCAGTAAGTGACAGCTTATCTTCCAGCCAGGAGCCGAAACCAGGACATTAATGACCCCCCTCCCAGTTTAAATCCTCCATTGTTCCTTCCCACTGTATTTCTCTCTCCTCTAAAAGGGAAAAAACACCCCACCAAACATTTATCTGGCTCCTGAAAGGAGCTTTATAGCAAGACTCAACTGTATAGAGTAAAAAGATATAAAACTTCAGAGAAGAAAAATGTAATAAAAATAAGTACGCATGGCGTGATGGACCAGGATAGACATAGCAATTTGCTACAACATTTCTCAAAAGGTGCTAACCAATTTTAGCTTAAAATAGTTCAAGAGATCATACAAATTGCAATCACACTGTAAAACTGAGTATTCTGAAAAATCTAAAACCTGGCTTTGACTGTAGAAAAAGTATTATCTCTGTTTCTAGTTTACACAGTATTTTTCTTTAGGCACACAAAAATAAATATAGACAGTCAAATGCTTCATTAAGCCTACAGAACGGGAGGAGTTAAAACCAAGTGAGCAACTGTTGTGACAAACGTCACACTTTACATGTGTATCTCTACATAACCACATGTGTGTTCAGGTGTGCTTAACCCTTACTGCCTCCTCAGGCTTCTGCAAAAGCTACAGGGTAAGACTGTCTTCTGCCAAGAACAGTTAATTTGGGAACTACTGGCTACTAAGGGATAACTTCTCAGAAAATTTGCTTGATACTTTCTGTCAAAATGGTTCATTCATGCTTTTGGGCCAGGAACCTCAGGCTGGAGCAGAAGCCAGGCTGAGCCAACACCAAAGGTTGTCACCACAGCACTAGAAGGGGAAAAGCTGAAATTTTAATGCGCTGAGAATAAATATTTCTATCTCAAAGTTACACTCCTCCACTCAAATCCGGAAGGATCCCAAGCTGTTTCTTCCCTAAGGAGCACGCAGCACTCTCAGTGTTTCACCAGCCCTGCCTGTTGCTACCTCAGGAGAACTGGTTTTACCTCTGGTGTAAGCACTCCCCTGACACATTCAGTGACCCCACATCTCTCTACATAACCTCCCCTCGTAAAAGTGCTTGGAGAAGTGGAAAAGCCATTGCATGTGACTTCAGGCTGGGCACGTTCAATGACACCAGTCTGGTGATCCATGCTACAGTTAACGAAGAAAATATTATGCAGCTAAGATTGGCACAAGTGGTGGTCTCTGATAAACCAAGAGTCTAGTAACAAATTCTAGCTTCCCTGATTTTACCTGAAGAGGAAACTGGTTTATGGTTCTTGACATCCAGCTCTGGCTCACTAACTCCCTACCAGGTCACAGCAGGGTTAGACAGGAACTGAGGTTTTCAGTGTGTGGTGATTGAGGCCTTTCAGCACCTAAAAATGATTCAAGTTCATCCCACTATCTGGAAACAAACTGAAAAACGTCACAAAAAAACCCAAGCAGCATAATTTTTATTTGGTGTTACAACAGGTGTGCAGTGCCCATGGTTTCAGGTGCTGCATTTCACTGTTCATGATTTTTTTCTTTTAAAAATCTAAACAGTTCCCCTGCTCAGACAACTCCATGTGCTTTTTTTATATACACATCTTGACCCCTGCACTCAGCCTGTCCAGTTAACACTAGAAATATCTGTCAAGGCAACACATTATCTTTGCTATAATTACGGAGAAATCAAAAGAAAAATTTTAATCTGACTGATTACATGTACTGTACATACCTGTTCCAAAACAAAGGTACTCAGACAGGAGCTTCTAATTTAATGCACTGTTATTCAAGTCAAAATGCTGTACATCTAAGTATCCACACAATCGTACATTCCTAATGATTCTTCTTTACACCTTTATTTTTCATTTAGACATCTGTTTTAAAAAAGGAATAAAGAAGTTGCCCTGCAGATCTATATTTCTTTAGAACAAAACATTATATACTACATTGAAAAATAATTTTATCCAAACCAGATTCAAATCACTGTTCATGTACAATTCAGTTAACGGTTCATGTTGAAATTGCACTTTGCAGAGAGAACAAAATGAAAAACTGAAAAGGTGTTTATTTCCTTTCACAGGAGACGGCCTCTTCAGGATTTTTCTTCCGTGTATGTTTGTATTTGTCTACATACGCTTTCACCAGATTCGCCACTTTTGCAGAATTAACTTCTCCACTCTTGCTGTGACAGACCTACAACAGTTTTAAAGCAAAAAAAAAAAAAGCGTTTGAATAATTTCTGTTGATTTGCCACTGCTCCACATTATTAATTTTTTTTCCCAGCACCCCAGGTTTCTCCATCTCAGGCAGAACAACTTCAGAAACTCCTAATACTTCCCAATTGCTTCCCAAATACTTCTGAATTCCCATTCAACAAATCCTCTCAGCAACTTTGTTCCCACAAGATTAAGAAATTCATCCCAAACACAACCTCAACAGAAATGAACGCATTCCAGATTGCTCCATCAACTTACTTTATCTACAGCCTTCCTTACAATTTCTTTATATTCTTCCTTCGTGATGTCTTTATTTTGGTAGAAAGGCTTAATAGCTAGTTTGACCTCTTGTGCTGCTTTTTCTTGAATTAACAATTTCTGATGAAAAAACAAACATGAGCATTACTTGTCACTGCCTGCATATGTTTCTTTATAATCACAAATCAAAACTTTGTAGAAAAAAGTTATAGAAGAGTAGAAAACCATGAGCTCCCTGCTCATATTTCAGCTCTCATGAGCTGCCTGTGTTTTACTAAGAACAGAATGTTGTGCCACAGCAATTAAAGTAATATCCATAATAGTGCTGCTTTAAAGATGACTACATTAAAGAGTCAGTTGCTGATTTGTCCTACAGCTGCCACAGAAGTTATCACTAACACAATGGTATCAAGTACATTACACATAAGGGGTGCTCTCATAATTGGTTATTTTTTAGTGTATCAAAATATATATATATAATATATAAAAATGTATATGCATTTTATATATAATTATATAAGACGGTACACATAAATATACTCTGAACTTTGAACTTGCCTGGTCTTTCTTCGAGCTATCTGCACTGGCTTCCACTGTTACGCTTGCTTTGCTTTCTCCCAATTTTACAGCCGCGTTAGAGCTCTTGATGTGACTCGATGACGTTGCATTACCCGAACTTGGTCCCTGAACTGTTCCCACATTTCCCAGGGCTGCTGTTGGAGCAGGCAAGGCTGGAGCACTCATGTTATTACTTACATGAGCAGCATTTGGAATATTCTGTTTCAAAAAGTTACCAGCAGTTAATACATTATCCTTCAGCATGACAATGTGCCTTCCTAGAACTCGCAGCAACTACAGAAGGAGCACCAACACTACATGCTTTAGTTCATCAGCTGATATCCACACTGTTACTAGGGAACGTACACACGCATATCGAATCTACTCAAAGAGAACGAAGATGAAGCCTGAAAAGTGAAGCATTCTCCGTGCCGCCAGTGTGGTTGCTACATTCTTGCTCTGATCCCAGCACAAAAGCTAACAAAGTATTCTGCAAACAGGTGAGGGTGTCAGAAAAAGGGGAAGGATTGTTCATGAGTCCATAGGAAGCCCTGTTTTCTACATCAGAGTAACTTTTTTTAAAAAAATCAGCACCTAAATGTACCTACAAAACGCTACTTTAAACCGTACTTTCATTCCTGCATCACAACGATGCCACTTTGAAAACATTTCTTTTCATGTTTGTTATCAGCTCGAACTTGCAAATGAATTTCAAATGTAAACACACCTACAAGTCTACCCTAGGCTACAAGATGAAATGCTAGTTGAAGCCCTAGAGTTCTTCAGGAAAAGCCGTTTTCCGTGCACTTCCCAACACCACCAAAAGATCACAAGCGCTATTGATATTTTGGAACTGAGAAATTAAGTAGGCCTCAGACACAGGCCATTCTTAGCAAAAGCCAATAACTCATCCTCCCAGCATGTTTCTGGCAGGCTAGTCTGAATGCCACTTTTTTGCAGGTAATCACCATTACTTTTTTCACGTCTGCATTTATCCAGATGGAAAATAATGAAACAGGAATTTGAGCTCCTTGGAAAGGACACAGACATCGAGCTGTTATTAACCAGTGCGCTAATGCTCATCAGTGCACTCTCATCATCTTCCTTTCAACAGGTAGGACAAGCTGGAGCCCTGCAGCATCCAGTAATTTCTATTGCACTACCAACAAAGGACTAGCTCAGTGAAAGTTCAAAGAAAAAGCAGCAGCTCCCAAAAGCATTCAGGTTCATGGACTCCATTCCACAAAAGCAGGTAAGACCAACAGATTTTCTATCAAATAACTGTGTTTTGGAGCAATACACAGTCATCACAGAAACATATTTATTGCTGCACTGGATACTATATTTCAGAGGTTTGTAGCCTACGTGCTGACTTTGTATATTTTTAGAGGTTAAACCTACTGAATTTCCAATTGTGAGAATATTTTAATTGGAGACAGCAGGCATTAATCAAATCAGCAAGCAATCTACCAGCATTTTAGTTCCAACAGGACCTTACTGTTTTACCCTGCAGAGTATTAAAGAAATTCATATGGCATGTAACCCCCACTCAGTATTTCCCCCAATTCTTAATTCCTTTTGTTTCAAGGTAATGAATATGAATGGTTAACAGCAGCTGAAAGTGAAAAGAATGTAGGCCATTTATCAGTTCACTTCAAATCTTTAGAGATGATGCATGAAAACAGAGGATTAGAAATCATTGTTCTAGGACACTTTTGGACCTGGAATGAAGGGGAAAGCATTTTAGGTTACAGCAGGAAACTAGCAACAAAAGAAAACCACAAACCTCAGGAGCCCTTTATACATCACAGATGCAGCATTACATCTCCTTGCAGGATCATGCATTCTCCTGGAAGTTGTTCCTATTCTTTTCCCTTGTATCAAAACTTTTATACAAACAGCTGGCTATGGGAGGAGCTCACACACAGAGAGGTTGTTTTAAGATAACTTGAAGGGACAAAAATGATGATCTGACCTGCCCCAAGTGCAGCAGAGTCTTTTTGAAACTGGAGAAATGAAGTGAGAGTTAGGTCTCAAACAGTGCACGCAAAACCAGCAGAATCAGGCAAGAAGGGGGAAGTAAAATAGACCAAAGTAAGCTTGGAATTTATTAATAACAAAGCTCAAAAAATTAAGCAGAATAGAAAATGTGTGTGTATGGAAGTTGCTGATAATGAGAGCTGGAGAATGGAAGTGTAGAACAAGCGGCTGCCATGAAGTACTTGACAACTTTCCTCCGCTGATACACCCCATGGGATGACAGCCGCAACAAAGAGGTTGGGGTCACTTTCTACAGGCTGCTGAAAGGGGATCCAAGCATTTCCTAAAGCTTTAAAATTAGGTTTTGAAGGGGAAATCTTAGTTTTGGAAATGGGGCACTTCTAAGAAGAAAAGGGTGATGGACAACACTGATGAAATTTTTCAGTGTTCCATTACCAGCTGAACACTTTGTTTCCACAAAATCCCAGTTATGGTGTTGTGTCTTATTATTCAGAAGCTCTAAGCCCCGAAACAACCCATATCCTCATGGATACTTCCACTTTAAATTTGATGTGGCATGAAAGACCCGCAAGAGAAAGAAACTGCAAGTATAGATTTATCAAAACTATGGTATTCTATAAGAGAAACCCTTAGCTGATGTGACTTCAGTACTGCTCTTGCCATGGCTTCTGATAAAGCATACCTGCAATTGTTTTGCATCTTGCTGTGTAGCAATGTAGTTGACTTGTTGAGATGGTGGGGGTGGAGGTGGAGGCGGAGGTAATCCCTGAGACAAATTTGTGGGAGCAGCTACCTGTATGAGAGGCACTCCAGTAGGGAGATGCATGGGCATTGGAGGGTGGATGTTGAAAGGATTTTGTTGCATATTCATCATGGGAGGAGGCACGCCCACTGGATATGGAAACATATTCATTGGTTGGTGCTGTGCATTCACTTGTGGCATTACATTCATTTGCTGCTGCATCATATTTATCGGTAACTGAGAACCATCACTTTGCTGGTTGCCTTGGTCCTTCAGGTTTGGATCTATCACAAGAAAAAACAGTATATGAAGTAGAAAATCCGTACTTTATAAAGCAAAAGTGGAGTCAGGTGTCTAAACTCTTCATTAAGTATCAAAAGCTCCCTATAATCTGAATATTTTGAAGAAACTGCATTACATTGTCACACAGATCTCATCACCAGACACAGAGTCAAATGCTAGTTTCTGAATTTAATAAGTTCAGGTTACTATGGAAGTCTGCATTTTGAATTTCTATTTTCTCTACTTGTTCCCAGAGCACAGCTAATTAATCGTTTCATCATAGTGAAACTAATTCTCCAGCAAATAGCAGGAAGACACTAACTTATGCAGCTTCTACAATTGCAGGTTAGTCATACCTACTCACATACACAATTCTCCCCCTATGCCCGATTCACACACGCTCACTGCACATTTCTGAGAACTACAGAAATACTCTTTTTCTGCCCTCCCCCCAGAAATAAATCATTCTCATCCAATGTCACAGATGTCCATATTTGCAAAGAGTTGTATGCTAATGGTACAACAGATATAGATCAGAAGTTAAAATAACCTCTTGGGGTGGCACTTCCTTAAAAATTACTTCAGTATCTCATTCTATCTTCAACACTAGCCAAAAAGTTAAAATTTAGATAAAAGCAGCAAGCCTTCCAAAAGAGATTAGTTCTGAGAAATGGTTGAATAATTCAGATGTCCTTCCCTCAGAATCCCTTTCATGAGGAATCCTGTTAGGTAATTCACAGGACTGGGTTTTAAACCCTTTCGCTTCACCTCAGATTGCAGGATAACAGAATCAGTGAGGTTGGAACTCAAACCATAACAGGACCTATTAGAGATCACCTGGTCTAACTTTCCTGCTCAAGCAGGGTTAGTAAAAGCAGGTTGTCCAGAGGTCTGTGTGGCCCAGGACTCTCATGATGCCAACCCAGCCTGTTTAATTCAGTTTTGAGCAGCTGCTGTACTATTCTCAGCTGAATTCAGGCTTCAAAAGTGAATTTAACAGTGCAAACTTCCAACTAGAAGTCTGACAAATTTTGCCCGCAGCACATGGTGAAGGCTGATGAAGTAGCCTCAAAACTAAGAAACCACTGATGCAGTTGTCTTTGAAAAGAGGGAGAAAACTACTGGCATAAAGGATGAAAACCATAAGAGACAAAGCAAGGACAAAAATGGGGAAGTGCAAGTGTGGTATGTCATCATCTTGTTCCAAACTCTCTGCCATGGGACAGGTCACCTTCAACCAGACCTGGTTGCTCAAAGCCCCATCCAATCTGGCCCTGAACACCTCCAGGGATGTGGCATCCGCAGCTTCTCTGGGCAACCTGTGCCAGTGCCTCACCACACTCAAGGTGAAAAATTTCCTTATGTCTAGTCTGAATATACCCCTTTTCAGTTAAAAGCCATTCCCCCTCATCCTATCACTACAAGCCCTTGTAAAAACTCCCTCCCAGCTTTCCTGTAGCCCCCTTTAAATACTGGAAGGCTACTATAAGGTCTCCCTGGAGCCTTCTCTCCTGCAGGCTGAACAACCCCAATTCTCTCAGCCTGTCTCCATAAGCAAAGTGCTCCAGCCCTCTGACCATCTTTGTAGCCCTTCTCTGGACTCGCTTTAACAGCTCCATGTCCTTCTTACGTTGGGGGCCCCCCCAGAGCTGGATGCAGTACTCCACGTGAGGTCTCACAAGAGAAGAGTAGAGGGGGAGAATCGCTTCCCTTGACCTGCTGGCCACACTTCTTTTGATGCAGCCCAGGATATGGTTGGCTTTCTGGACCCCTGGCACACATTGCTGGCTGATGCTGAGCTTCTCACCAACCAACACCCCCAAGTCCTTCTCCTCCTCATGACTGCTCTCAATTCATTCTCCACCCAGCCTCTATTTGTGCCTGGGATTGCCTTGACTGGGTGCAGGACCTGGCACTTAACTCTTGTTGAACTTTGAGGTTCACACAGACCTACACTTCTTAACTTTGTCTTTAAGCAAAACCAAAGAGTCATAAGAACACAAGGAATCTCCCAACTCCACACCTAAAACCCTCCACAATGCAGAAAGACAATGGATTCATCCCAAATTGATTTGAAGAACTAATCAGCTCGAGATAGGACAATGTGACTACAATTTTACTCAGCTACTGCAGCTGTGTCTAAGTTATTGATGTTTCAGAACTATGAATACCTTGTTCAGCTGTTTCTTCTTGTCTCATTCCCCATCCAGTCTGTGGGCTTGATGAATTGCGTCCCCTTCTTGAATAATAATTCTGCACATCAGCAGGTAAAGTCTTTCTTACAGCCCAGCTGGATGCAGATGTCCACCCAGATCTGTCAGCAGGCGTTTCAAATGAATAATCTTGTTCATTCTTACGCTTGTATGGCTGATGTTCTGGGAACCTTGAAGCTTCATTCCCAGAACCATTTGAGTTCCCTGAGAGAGGTTTTCTACTTTGCCAGTGATTTTCGCTCTGGTCTCCATACATGAAACTACCTCTTCCACGCCCACCTCGGCCACGCTGACCTCTCGCTCGATTTGGAATCCAACCTGAACCAAAGTTTTTATTCCAAGAATGTCCTGAATTATCATGCCTTTCGTCTTCCCAATGTGGTTTCTCTCTCTCTCTGTTCCTGACTTCAGGAACAGAGTTTATCCTTTCCATTACCCAGTCTGGACAATCATTTCTCCACTTGTCTGAAGAACATTGCTCATCATTGTTTTTTTCTGTGTTGTCCTCTTTTTTAAAACTTTCATTCTGTTTGTCTTGATCACTTCTTCTGTATCGATCATTTCCTCTGGAACTCCTCCAGCTGTCATTTGCCCACCTCTCTTTCCGCCGAGGTGAATAACTGTCCCTCTCATTTCTAGAGAATGAAGAACCTTTACTTCTTGTCCTAGATCGTGATCTTGACCTAGATCGTGACCGTGACCACCTCCTATTTCTTCTTCCTCTATCACGATCTCTTCTTTGACTATCTCTATCACTGCTTCGAGATCTAGATTTTTGCCTCGGAGACAAATCCCTAGTTCTTGACCGAGAAGATGATCTCCTGCTTTCCTTGACATTTTCCCTTTTGGGAGATCGAGACGTTGTTTTTTTCTCATCTTTGCTCTCTCTCTTCGGAGAATGAGATAAGGATCTCCTTCCCTCCCTCTCAGTTTCCTTCTTGGGTGATCGCGAGCTCCTGTCTCTGGCCATCTCCCTTTTAGGAGAAGGGGACTGAGATTTCCTGCTCTCTCTCCTAGAAGGAGACCAAGTTGTTGATGGAGAGTGAAATCTAGATCTTCTGGTTCGAGTCTTTTTTTCTTTTTTGAGTTCTGACTGGCACTCTCTTTCTTGAGGAAGAGTTTCATCTTTTTCATAAGAAAGTCCTGAAACTGATGCAGAGTTCTCCGTATCACACTGCAAGGAGCTCACTCCTCCTTGCTCTTTACTTTCAACTGGTGGTAATGCCTCAATCTGAGGTTCATTCTGGTCACTGCAAAACGAGTCACAATCCATCGATATCATTTCATTGTTATCTTCACCAAAATGTTTATGTTCAGCATTTGCCCGCGGTGACCCTGAAGCTCCACCCTCTTCACTTTCTGGCATGGTGGTCTCCTTTAAGGATTGTTCTGATGTACTGACCACAGAAACATTGTGCATTAACGTATCTGGTTCTTCATCTTGAACAGTTTTTAAATTTTGACTATTTGTACTTGCACAGTGTACTACTGCTTTTTCTTCAGCTTCAGAATTGTCTATTTCTACGGATTCTGGTATGTCAGGCAATTCGGTTCTGGCACTCTCTAATGGCTCATCTTTTCCCAAAGGTTTTATATATTCCAACAACTCATTCTCTGGACTAGCTACAGGTTGATCTATTTTTGTCAAAGTTTCCTGATTCTCCATGAATTCATTTTGAAGACTACACAACGTCAGATCTTTTTCAGAAGCTGCATGGTCACATACATCACTTCTGGGACTAGCTGCTGCTTCCATTTGTTCAAGAGTATTTTCACAGATGTCATAATTCTCATTTTTTTCAGTAACACTTTTAGCTTCAAATTCCTGACTTTCGCTCCCTGAAGTTAGTACTGGAAGTTCCTGGACAGAAAAACTTAGATCCATGTTGCCTGAAGTATCTTCATCTTTGTCACATTCTCCTGTACTGTCCTCAATTTCTGCATGTTCACCACAGCTTTCCAATCCATTAGCAGATTCCGTTTCCACATTATTTTTCTGTGGAATGCTTGCATTGTTGCTTTCATTATCTGATTGTTGGTCTATATCCAACGTTTGAACTGCTTCAGACTCAGCAATATCATCATCTTCCACAGAATCACTGGATTGTTTTGCAGAACGTCCAGAACTTCTCAGATTCTTTTTAACTACAGGTGTTTGTTGTCTAACTATCTTTTTACTCTTTCGTTTTGGAGGAGCCTTCTCTGATTCTGAGGAAGATTTATTCAGAGATGGGTTATTGCCATCAGAGGCACCACATGCAGAACTGCTTGACCGAGGTGAGTTCCGAGACTGACCCAGAGTCTCATTTCTGCTATTTCGTGTAGACCTTCTTCTAGGAGCAGTGTTAACTGATTTCCTTCTAGTTCCTCTAGTGCCAGATGAGCCAGAGGCTTGCTTTTTTTCTTCTCCTTCTTGGGTACAGGCAACAGCACATCCTTTGCTTAAAGACTCTAATAAAAGCAGATTACATTAAAATTTGCCAATAACTATTTATCCAAACACAGCTAAGAACACAAAATGACCAGTCTAACAGATATCCTAAAATAATACAATTTAAGATTTAGTATGAAATGCTGCCACAACATTTATTTTCACTGCAGACATTTTCCTTTAAAAGAATAGACTCAAACTAACAAAGTGCCATCTCAGACATCTAAATACACATTACAGAAGCAGTACTGGCCCAGCTACATGGACAGTAATGGCATTCACTGCTATTGATACTGCCATTCAAAGATAGTCAGTATTTAAAGCTGTTACAGAAGTAAGGAATTAACCACACACAATGCTGTCAGCACATAGCAGTTCCTGTCACTCTGAAATGCAGGTCTGGTGGCAGTGAAGCCTCAATACTACAGAAAGTGACATTTTTAAGAGGCCATCAGTAGATGATCAGCTAATTAGAAGCAGCAATAACAGCACACCTCTCTCCAAAACTGAATCAGTGCAAACTCATTTACCAGTTTTAAGACAGACCCTGAATGCTCCATGGCAAACTGGACTTAAACTCTGCCACAGGACCATTGGGGTGTGTGCAACAAGTAGCAAACTGCATAAGGAGTGCAAGTTTTGGGCTGCCTAGTGTACATCAAAAAAACTACAGCTATAAGAACGACCTTAAGTTGCATACAGCAGCACAGGAGCTCATGTGTGGATATTGTATTGATTTACTTCCCACTACCCACAATTTGACAGAAGTCTTTGTAGGGAAGCCAAGATTTATACTCACTGCAAAGGTATCAATAGTACTGTCTGTTCCCTACGAAAGCTTATGAGGGGCAGCTCAGGAATTAAAGATTATTGATAAGTAAATATACTTGAATTTAATACTCACTTCAGAACTAAATTAACTTATTGAGATGTCCATTGATACGTTTCATACTTTGTGCAGACTCTAGAAACCATCAGGAATGTGGTGTTTAAATTAATTCTTTTAACAGCTTCATTTTCATGTACAAATAGTAGAATCTTGCAAGGAAAGTTTAATTTCTATGGATTTTGCAATAGCTTATCGCATCACAAAAACTCTTAATTCTACTCTGCAAAACTATTTCTCATGCTTTAACTGCACTAAGTAATTGTTAAACGTGTTCTTAAATAGATTATATAAAACTCAGATGGGAATAAGGTAAGTCTGTAACAGCACAAAATCCTCTTTCTACCACTTACAACTTTGTTAGCAGAATCGAATACATATCACTGTCTATTCAATACATACTTACTAACTGAGAACCGTAGAGTAGTAACTCCACGAGCACCTCACTAGCTTTTAAAAAGCTAGAGCAGAGCACAGGACTATCATCACCTCTTCTGACTTCCCTTGAAAACACAATAATTTGGCTAAACATGAAACAAAACCCATCTAGTTTTGCTTTTTGGATGTCCATTGATCAAATTATCACTGGAGATAGAGAAAACCAATGGTATCAATTGTACAGAAGGTACCATGTATTTAAAAGAGAACAATGTATGTGGTAAAGGGCTTCCAAAGGCCTTTTATGTGACTAGCACTATGAGGTATCCACTGTAACAGTCTCCCCAATAATTTTGTTAGGAAATGACTTGACAGTGGCTGTCTCAGACTAACTACATATTGAAACCTATCAAAATAGTCAGGAAAACAGTCGTATGTCATTACAAATCTTTAAAATCTAATGTCTGTAATAATGTTCTTCAATGGGGAAGAAATCACCCTGCAATAATAAAAATGGAACACGGGAATCCTGACATAATTAAAAGGCAAGTTATTTTTGTGGCACTTTCAAAGTCTACTCGTGAAACACAAGCCTCTTTTTAGAACTCCTTACTGCTTATACAATTTTAATAGACTGGCTTCACCAGCTTTGGACTAAGATCAAAAATCAGGCAATTCAGTTTACTGGATCTTTATTTAAAAATCGTAAGAACTGCATAACAGCAATGTAAATCATAACAATATTTGTATATTTACTAACGCATTTTCAGGTCAAATTAGTAAAAAGACTAATGGTAAGATAAGCTACAAAACTGCAGTATCTACAGGGAAGATTCTAACACTACAGTTACATGATGACAATCACTGATATTTATTTGTATACCTCCTTGCACAAATCTGGAAGCAGCAGTCTACTACTCTGCTGAAAAAATGTACACTTTAGGTGTGACCAGGAAATGTGAGGTTGCATGCAAAAATAAAATAAATTAAAAAAAGCTTATGTGACCATCTTTCAGGCACAACTGAATAAAGAATCACAAGATACAGTTGGCTTTTTCTGTATCTTTGTATTTTCAGTATTTTCTTCATCTTTTTCCTGTCCTCCATCCTTGCAGAAAAGCCCCAGTGTCCCCTCTGTTTACTCCATCTTCTGCCTTTTCCTTCATCTCTCACACTTCCTATAAGAGAGTGTCTTGCTCCTCTCTTCTCTATATGTATTTGCCGTGCATGTCTAACAGTATTCAGATTAGGTTACTCCTTGCTTTTGCCCTTACCTTTTTTTTTTAGTGCATGTCTGCCTTTTCCTCAGTTGCTATATAAAAACTGAATAGGGAAAGAACACTTAACAGAATGCAACCAAAATCCTCAAGAGACATCTTCACATCCAACATCCCCTAGGTTTCACCGGGCAGTTCAAAGACTCTCTCTTACTTCCTGCATGCCTCTTACCAGTAGGAAAGTCTTTAAGCCAAACATGAAGATGACTTCAGTGTCAATATACTGCAATGTTTATAGACCCAATCTTGATGACTGTCTTCCACTTTGTCCACAGTATAAGGAATACATTACAGTAAACTTTAGTTTAGGTGTGGCAAGAACATACAGAAATAAATAAAAATAACCTAAGAATTTAATGCTGTGCCTTGTTAGCTTAATATTTTCACATTTCAAAATCACACCTTTAAGAGAAGAAACAGAATGCTTATATATAACAAACAAGAAAATCTTGTTCTAAATATAAATTTTAAACCAAAAAATATCTGAAAAAAACCCCTTCTCTTTTGCTGTCAAGACTCAAGCTCAAAGTCTCTTGCCACTCCCAAAAGACAGCATAAGAGATTTAGTTCCACCTTCTGCCTTAGTAGTTGATGACGTTATCAGTATTTGTAGATCACTTGCTGATACTATCAGCAGCAATTACGCACATGTTCTAAATAGTCTAATGTTGACAATAAATCTGGAGTTTATTTTAATATTCTTTGTCCTTCTGAATATACCATTGAAATACCTCAAGCAATTAATAATGTAACAAAATGAGATTTATCCTTGAACAACAGGAAAAGAAGTTCGAATATGAAAGAAAGTGTTGAATCTAGAAATGGAATTAATCTTTATCTGGGGTGGCTGGTTCATTCTCTAATTTCAGAAATAAATCAGCTGGGTTTGAAACAGAACCAAAGTGCATCAAAATAGGGTTTTTGTTCTGTTAACTGTAACTATATACTGTACTTTGACTTCTAAGACTCATATTGTAACAATAGTCCCCACGAGCTATTAAAAAAACTTACAAAAAGAAAGTTTACCAAAGTTTTCCAAAGGCCTGATATTTGTTGGAAGAACTGTCGCTGCCACTGTAGTAGAAGTGAGAAGAAAGGTCTCAGCTTCAGCTCCGTAAGATGTTAAAGGAATTCTGGAACAGTAAAAGCATAACCTTAGCTGGTTTAGCTGTTTGTAGCAAGTTTTGAAAACAATGCACAAAACCAAAACACTAAGCAACCATGACACTTCCAACCTCACCATAGCTGGAGAGAAAGGCACAGCTGACAGCTTCCTTCTCTAACTTAATTTTAGGCTTATTTTAAGGCCTAATCTAGTAAAACAGCTGGAACAAGGTGTGTTACGTTAAAGCAATATACACTTAGATCTCTTGAAAGTCAGACACAGAGTTGTAACAGTCTACTCCAAATTATTAGGCTATACTACTGGAAACAAAATTCTCAATGCTGATTTAGTATTTCAGCAGAAGAATAGTCTTTTTTTCCAAAAGAAGAAATAATCTACACAACAATTTAGTAAAGGATTTCTTTTATATATACAACAAGTAAATACTTATTCACACTCCCTCAACAAACCTTGGGCAGTTTCTATTCAGTTATAGATCTACAAGTTATTACTGAGTTGGAATGAAACCTTCAATAAGGAAAAGTACATGTAAAAAATTTAATTTCATTATTTAAATCCTAGATGCAACTTTTAAATTATAATTAAAAGTACGTTTAATTGCTCTGTCTTTAGCATTTGTTTTAAGTAAAAGAGAGTGGTAAGATATGTAGTGAAATTAACATCACAGACAGAATTTCTTACTGAGTTATTTTAAAATCAGTTGTTTTTATGCTTCTGCTTTATATTGATGAAAACATCCTTAGAGCACGTTTTAACATATATCTGCTCTCTGACCAAAACAACAATCATTTTATGTTCATTTCGTTCGACAGGACTCCTCTTAACTATTTCTAGATGCATTTGCTTATAAAGAATTAGAGAAAGAAGAGTTACAACCAACTCATGAAAGCGAAGAAAATGAGGAGGGGAGGGAAACAATCGGATTCATGTTAGAAATAATTTCACATTTGGGTTATCATTTGAAATCAGACAAGAAGCACACTGAACACTAACCACCAAACAGAAAATATATTTAAACTCGCATTTCTGTGAAAAAACGACATATTAAGGCGCACAAGTCAGTGGAGTTGTTATGCTTGTCACGAGCATCAAAAAAGCATTAAGATATAAAAAAAATAGCATGCAGCATATACACAAAAATTTAGCAAGTTATATGCAAACATTATTTAGTTTTATGATCAAACAATATTCTACCTAAAGACCAATTTGAACTAATCAAATTCTGAACTTGAAGTATAGTATGCACCACAAATACAAAATGCATACCTTTCAGCTCTAGCAAGTGCAGATGAACAGGACAATTCCAGTTCTTGTCTCTTCTGTCTGATTGCTGCATTGACTTCTGTGACTTCTGTACTGAAATATGAATTTCATACAAAAAGTTAACTTCATACTATGACAATTTTGTATTTCAGTAACTGTTTCCATCAATGACTTTAAAATGTAACTGTACCAGAACTTTCAATATTTATGATGAAACTATGCACGGTTATTGTTTAGAGGTGAAAAGCAGTCATATTCAACATCGTAGAAGCCCTAAATAAATGAGGCAAAATGGAAAACAGAAGACAAAATGTGTCTTTTGGAGAGTTGAAAGATGAAGAAACTTTGCATCTTTGACAAATGAATACTGTTGCATGCATGGCAAAAAGTTCTTTTCATTTACAGACTGCTGAAAGCATACAGATAATTTTTTTATTATGACATATTATCCAAATAATGTTCTTCCTGACTGTTCTTTTTCTACCATCTTCCAACCAAAAAAATATTTTTTATACCCATTTGTAAGTATTAAGCTCATCAAGCAAAATTTCTTCATCTATATTTAAAGTGTTCCTGTTGGAGTCAAGGAACAACAACAAAGATTGTTTCTGACACAAAACAGGATAATGATTGATAACTGTTTTGCGAACTGCTGCTGTAGTAACAGGCCTAAGTTGGAATATGAATGAAAAATAAAACTTACAAACGTCTATCAATGAGATTAAAAGCACATACTTTAGTATTTTAATGCTGTGCACATGACAATTCAGGGTGTGCACTTAAAAATACTGATTTTAAAATGCTTGTGTTTATTCTTTGACTGTTCTTCATCAATGAATATAAACCTAGGCAGTCTTCATAACATTTCACAACAGTATATACAGACAGAGGCAGAAGAAAATATAGTATCTGCAATAGTGTAACCCATCAGCTTATATTAAGCACTCGAATATACTAACCAGTCATTTCTACAGCTAAAAAAGGATTCTTCATTGCTACCACTGGCCAGAAGTGTACTGAAGAAATCACTTCTGAAGCACTCATTCCAGCAGGTCTGCCTTCTGGGCTACAAAAAAAATTATGAATTAAAGACATAAAAAATTAAAATAATTAATACTTAACATACGAGGATGCACTAAAATAAAATCATATCAGCAAGATTTTAGATCCCAAAACGCTGGCACCATAGTAGCTCCATTGTTACATGCTGAGATTTGCAGCTACAGCAAACAAATTTGCTCTATTCAGTCTCTACATTTTCAACACCTGCTCTTTACAGATAAACTTTATATTTTATACAGGTTTTCCACAACAAAGTCTTTAACGCTCCATATAGAAATTACGAATAAATGAGCCTGATCTTTACTATTTCACAATTCCCATTAGTCCTACCTAATCAACCACAGTACGGACAGTGTTAGCACCTTTAGACAGACCCCTTCACAGCAGTTCACTGAATGTTTGGTTTCAATGTAACAAGAAAACCTAGTGTAAGTAGCTGGATTCTCCCTTGCCTTCCAGTAGGATTAAAAATTGAAGACTGATTGGTGCATTTGTTTACTGGGCCCTCACACAAAGAGACAACACTCAAAATCCACTTCATATTTCATCAAACACTATATTCTATCTCAATCATGTAACTGTACGCTAGGGTATTGCCTTTTGTGCTGTGTGCAGTAAACTCTGTTGCCATGTGCTGGGTTGGCTGCAGGGAAAAAAAGCCGAACAATAACCCTCCAGACACTTTTCCCAGACTACCAGGACCAGGCTGACACTTATCTACACCAACCCATTTTTGCCATTTATATCCTTTCACCTAAAGCATTAATACCACCTTGAATCTGACTAGAACACAACCATCAGGGTAAATGAACAGGAATTTAAAAACGAGAACCTACAGTCTTTCCTTAATTTTCTTTCAGAATGTATTTGCCCTGATGAAAAATACACTTCATAATGGAATGTATATAAATACGTCTCAAGTATGCAGTCATTATCCATCAAACTTTGGCACAGAAAGCTGTTTTTGATGGAAACATGCTCTATTTCACCAGTGTGCAAATTGTTTCTCTTAAAAAGCCATTGTTTTTACTTTAAAAATATTGCAATCATGAATATTAACATTTCTCCTTCCATCTAAAAAACCTATCCAGATATTTCACAAATATCCTCATGAAGTAGCTGTTAGCAAATAAGTTCTTTCTTTTAAATTTTTGTATATATTTTGACTGTTTATTGGATAACTGAGCCCTGTACATCCTTCCTGAAGGCTCAAGTTTCTACTATTTTAAGTGCCTTTTTTTGCAACAAGTACCATTTGAGAAATTAATGCTATTAAATAGTGCACAATAAATCAGTGAAACCAGATATGAAAGCATTCACCAACCCTGAAGTCAAAGAGGATGATCCACCATTAAGTCCTATCCTTTCAGTTCAAACCCTCTTTAATTCAATGAAAGGTACATTTAGCTTTACATGCTAACAAAACCGAAATTTCACTTGGAAGGGGAAGGCTGGAGCCAAAGAGATGCCTGAGAACTATGGTGTATAAGCACCAAATAAAAGTGACAACTCAGGCCACCAGCTACTGAGAAGACACACGATGCAGTATGTGCCCATATACTACATGAAGTAAAGCAGCAGGCAAAACAGGGGCTGGAAGACAGTTTTCCTCCAAATTTTTACGATTTAGGTAGAATAAAATGATGGAGAACACTGTCGTCTACACTTCAGAATGAACTATATGGCCTAAAACTATTTCATGCAAATACGTTTACGGGAATAACTGTGAATAAGAAAGCACTGATCACAAATTTTCCTGTCCCAGAGACACAAAATACTTTTGAAAGGAAGGTAAGTAGAAATCAAACAACAGAGCCTTTATAGCTCCTTATGAATTCTGCATATTATAACCCTGTGTTATAGCCTAAAACTTATGAACTAAACAAGAAACCTGGAAGCACAAACATTCTTGGGACAAAGCTCCCGTTAAAACACCAGCTTAATGCAAAGTATAATGTCTATGGCTTATTTATGTAACAAATTATCAATTATAGTTATGTATTTTCATGAAACTAATTAAAAGTTTCATATCCATCTTATATCCAATGGTACATGCCTAACAGCTTGTAGCTGATATTACCTTCTTTCGGTGAAGAAAAATTAAAACAGGGTAGGCTACAATATCTTATAATGTAACATCCTAATCTAAATGAAAATATTTACCACTGAAAAACTAAGTTTAATCTGAGAGAGAAGCTCATAGAACCTAGCACTAAATCCCAGTTACACCCTTCAAGACAAAAAAGACAAAATAAAGTTTGTATCACATTAAAATTAACAAACAGAAAAAGGTAACCTTAAAGATACACAGAAAAGCAGTTTTAGAAATGCTTTAATGAAAAAATTACAAATGCTTCATTATCAGAACCAACCTTGTTTATTTTCACAGACAATGCTTTCTTGTTTCGTTTGTCACAAAAAATATTACCTGTGTGGAATAAGAAACAAAACTTTGACCTTAACTTTAGCACATTTGTTTTTAATTGTTTGTCAAAATAATTAATGCAATGAGATATTAATGAAAATGTTTCTCCAGTGCATTTACAGTTTATATAAACACTTAGTAAAATTAAAATGCATGCACCTTCACAATGGCTTTTTATATATTAAGCAGTATTAACCTCTTCAGATATTTACTCAGTTTCCTAAGTCATGAACACACTTATCAAAGAATATCTACTTAATAAGCCTTCTAAAATGGCAGCCCTCCCCCCCAAAACATCTAAGTGTTTCTTTTGGCTGAACTCCCACCAAAAAACATCCTGTGTATAAAAGTCATTAGCTGTGCACCAACTGTTTGATGCAGACAATGACTTCAAGCTGAAACCAAATCCATTTCACTTATAACTGAAATGAAGAGGCAATCTTTCCAGTAAAAGAACAGTAGTTCCACATACTGCAATTCTTTTCTAAAGATCCAAGCCTCTATTCCTTAGTATTTGTTTTTTATATACAAATGTAAGTAATTTAAAAAAAAAAAATCAAGAAAATTCTAGAGTTCCTTAACAAAAAATCAGCACTTTGGCAAACGGAGGACAAATACCAACTTACTGTATTTTTTCTTCACAACTTTGCCTAATTTTGTTGTTAATGGTCCTTGGTCTGGCCATATAGCTCTTCTGCAAGATTAACAAATGATATTACAGAGGTAATTTTGGGGCATATTTAAGCTAGCAATATATATAGCCAAACAAAACCAGCTCCTATTTCAAGGATTTTTTATTTTGTGTACATAAACTAATTTCTGACTGCTATTAACATATGAATTTTCATTGTGTATATCATCTTCCACATATTAAAAAAGAAAATTCATTTATACAAAAAATCTAATATGCTGTGTTAAATCTGAATGTTTAATTTTGCTTGATTTCATGGCAACACGTGAAAGCTACTTGTACAAATAGTTCGAAGAACATCAAAGTCAATGCTGACTCAGAATGGGGAGGTGAAAAGATCAAGCTTATTTATTTTCTATTAAGAGCCAAAAAATGTAAGTTACTTCCCATTTTCTTTTCTGTAGCGATGACTACTTCAAATTCAATCCCAAGAACTCTGTGTGTATATATATCCCATTAAACACAGACTTTAGGTTGTCACTATTTAGTGAAATTTATCCATGTAATTCAGCGTTTTGGCTTATAAAATGCAGCAAAGGTGACACGATAATACTTCTCAAAACAGTTCTGTCTCAAGCTTACTAGAATAACATCAATTCTCTACAACTATGTTTTATAGTAAAAGAACACCAACAACGTTTATTGTAACACGCAAGACGATGTCAGTTTAGACAATGAAAAAAAAGATTTATATTGTTAAAATATGATCTAGCCTTAAAATCTTAATTCAAATTACTAAGAAATTTGTCAGAATTGCTTGAAAAAATGAAGCTTTCACAAAATACATTGCTCCTTATTTCTTGCTTGCTATTTTAAGTATTCAAGAGTGAACCATAATACAACAGTGATATAAGAAAAGTTATTTTCCATCAGTGGTCATTTATTTTAAAAATAAACTTAATTTAAAAAAAAATTCCAAGGTGTTCATTTTAAAACAGTTGAGTTTACATATTTTGAATATTCCAATTAGGTTGCTTGAAATTACATGGATGACCAACCTCACGTAACTTCTCATCTGTGCATGGCTATATTTTCCCTTTTTGCAGGCACAATTTTCCTCTTCTTCCTCTTTCCTCCTTAACTGTTTCTTAACCTGAACCTGCATTGAAAAATAAAATCAATCCAACCTAGAATCTTACACACAGGATTTAAATACATTCAAAGACTCTTAAGGTCTACTGAGAAAATAAGCTCAAACAGAAGGACTTGAAACCACTTCAAATCTATGCTTCTTTAATCTCACAGTTTGCAGATTTGTGGGTTTTTTTAAAATTTGTTTTTCATGCAATGGAAACTTCCTCACCTCAGTATGTTTACTGGCTGTACTAACTCCACAAGACCAAAAATCCCTGAACATTCAGACTGCCATGGCAAGTACCTCAAAGCTATGCGCTATCTTGAACTGAAAATTTGCAAACTAAGTTTTCTAAAATAAGTTGGTTGATCTGAATACACAAGATTCAGCTTAGGAAAATAACGAACTATCACCCAATTTCAAGTGCTTCCTGGTAACTAAAAAAAACAGTTGACTTTCCTCTAGACTTAAATAATATTAATTTTATATAGCATGTTTTTTCCCCTACATACTGAAAATTTTAAGAAAGCAAGACAATTTTTATTGCATACTATGAAGTAACTTCTATGGGTACACTGCAATTGTTTGTGTTAGATATTGTTTCCTCATTCTAGAATTCTGTTTTTTTATGCAACTCCTTAAGCTATCAGCATTCTAATTATGAATACCACAAAAGTAATGCTGCAAATGTCCAGATAGCGCCCCTGCTAATATTGACCATCATGTCTGCATTTCATGGCGCACATTCCATCTGTTCCCACTGTTCAGCACTGTACTCAGTACTGTACATGGAATTATCAGCATATTTCTATACACATTTTCAAGATCAGATTCAAATTTTATTTTCCTGCTTGGTAAACTACTCTCCATAGCACCATTATTCAGAAGAGCTAGAAGCTGAAAAAATTCAGGATAAATAAGCATTAATTGATTCCTCCTGCCTTCATTTGGTTTTGTCTGCAAATTAGAGGCTGCAAACATACAAGACTCACCTCAGCTGAAGAAAAGGCAAGACTGTATACTAATTGATACAGTGCTTGTTTACAAAACCTAGTTAAAAAACACTATGACAAATTACTATGCTTCTATTCTTGGATATATCAGGATGCTCAAAGATACTATAAAAGCAGAAATAGTAGCTTTTTGCCTATTATTAGTATAAACATTTGCTTTGGAAAAATAATTAAGAATAATTCATAGCTTCAAATATGCAATAGAAACATTAAAGAAACAATTACTTCATTAGGAAAGCTTATTTAACACAGCTGCATGAATAAAAGTCTGGCAGTATAACTTGGGTATTCCTACAAATGAAGTTATTTAAGAACATATGTCTGGAACTTACCTTTATCTGCCTTTCTAATGCATCAAGGCTGCATACTGCTTGAAATGGTCTGCGATCAATAGGACATGAAGCCTGCGTCTGAAAAATTATTTTACTAATTACAAAATCTGTCATAAGTTAGAAGTCTCAGTTTTGTATACTTTTACTTGCTATTACAGTACCACAGAAATACACAAATTACAATTTGTGTCCATTAAGAATGTATTTGTACATATTATCCATACACTCAGTATTTTGTTTCACGTAAGTAGATTTCTCCCTAGGGGAAAATCTAAAGGAAATAATAATGTAACTCAGAAGTTGCGTTTAAAAAATGAAATACATTTTACATCAAGCTAGCCACATTTTTTAATCCCTGTTAGATAAGACTGATTTTATACATACATGAATGGCCTTTTGATTTCTTATTGCTCTAATGCTTTATTTCTTAATGTTCTTTTTAAAAGAAAGTTTGTTGTCTTGTGACCCCCTCCAAAACATAAAATGGATAAGACCAATGGTAAACAGGGCAACATCTTCCCTCATCTTACATATATATTTGACTATACTACTTCCCTTTTTTGCAGACAGAGAGAATAGATTCCCACATTTAAGAAAATTAAAGTTTTACAAATCACTTTGCAAGAGAACAGAATGGAAGAGGATTATTTTACCCTACAGTCTGACGGAAACACAGATTTATTGTTTTTTCCCCCAATCATCTAAATGCCCTCTTATTGAGGCTGCACTACATCAGTTAACACACACATACACACATAGAACAAATGCTATTAATCATAGAACAGAAAAGTTTCAACCAAATATCAACCCACTGGATCATGTAGTGAATCAGCTTTCAGAGAAATTAATACGAGATACTAATTTTTGCTAGAAAACTGCTTATTCATTTAAATTGTTTCTGAGAGGTTTGGTGAGTTTTCTTTTTTTGGTGTGCTTTTTGTTAGTTTGGGGTTTTTTGTTGTCTCACCCCATTCCAATGGTCTTCACGGGCTCAGTTCATAAGTCTAAACAGAGAAAACCTCCACCCAAAACAAAACAAACCACAAAACCCTTACCCAGCCCTAATTCATCCACTGAACAAGAACTTCTACATGAATTGTATGCCCTTAAGAGAACTATCAGGGTATTACACCTTTTATTAGAATTGCTAAGCAGCTATGAGAAACTTGCACATGAACTCTGCCCTGAAGTTCAATAGTGAACTTCATCCTTGTTTTTCATTGGGAGTTTTAATTTTTCAGTTGATCCTGTTCTTTTCTCAGTTTCAAAGAGTGCTCACTTCTTTTTCGCCTACACAGCCGCTAAATCTCAAGCATTCAGGCAACTTCTCTTTCAACTGAAGCAGACAGAACAAAGTTAGAGCAAGTAAGAAAAACACTAAACAAAAAAAAAGAGAGGCAGTTTCATTAACAAGTTGTTGAACAAGAAGGTAAATTACAGCCACTACCTCCCCTTTTGATGCTCTGGCATTTTATCCTAACTAGAAATTTCTCCCTGGTGGAGGACACCAATGTTCCCTGCAGTGTCATTAAGCCAGCTCCCTAAAGACTCAGATCATGAAGACAGTTTTTGTCCTGCAGTCAATGTAAAGCTAACCCACAGTAACACAGCAGTGTATTGTTCAATTGGTATCTTTGATAGTATGCACTGCACTGTAATGGTTGAATCAGTTGAAACTTCTAGGTAAACACTGTGATTCTTAGATACACCAGACTGTCGCAGATGGGCAGAAGGAAGTTAAATTTCTCAGTAATTTCCAGGCTCATTTCAGGATCTACCTTAGCTAAAAATTAAGTTTTTTCCAAGAATACAATTTGTTTCTACACTAAATTTACACTTGAATACTGTTATGCTCCCAAGTTCAAGTCACAGTACTTTGTGTTTATTCATTGCAATGATGTATCACAGAATACTAAGTGTTACTAGCAGCAATCCAAATGACAAATGTTTTTGCTCCACTAGAAAAATCTTCACTGTTATATGTTCAGCTCTTCTGGACAAATGTTTAACAATTACATACAGCTATATGTAGCAGCAGAAAATGAGGAAACCATCTGGAAGAATGAAAAGCTATGGTTAGGTTCACATATGTTCAGAAACAGAAGATGCTCTTTCCATTCCTGCTCAGTTTCTTTTCATAGCCCTACCATTATCTGATAGCTCACAACAAATTACTAGAATTTCTTGTGAGAAGTCTCGTGTGCACTCCCCATACCCCACAGTACAGTACTTAAATCAGATGTTACTCTATCTACCTAACACTTATGTAATCATCCATCAGCTCTCATCTGTCTGCTAACATAAGAACAAGCCTTTTAAGTGGACACAGAAGAAAAAAATTCCTCTGTCCCTCTTCCCAATAGGGAAACTGAATTTGTGCTGCTACAGAGCTACAGAAAAGAGTGAAGATAAAAGAGAAAAAAAAAAGTGACTACATTTTTACAAGAAGCAATCATGAGGCACGGTGGCTTTCTACTCTTCATCTGTTTTGAGAATATGGTTCAGTAACCAAAGAAGGCGTTGAGTCTTCTTTCATCCAAGGCAAGTTAGCAATTCCTTTTTTTCAGAGACTCCTGTTCAGGTAGCACCATAAGTAATAATGTATGTACACTGTTCTTTTGGAGGAGAAATATTTAGAACAAGAAAGAAAGCCATTGAGATCGAATGAATCCAAGCACTGCTACCAGTTTTACTGCGCATAAGGGAAGGGGGTGCAGGATGTCACCACAGCTTCATACATCTTTCTTTTAACATAGCTTTTAAAAAAACAGAACAAGCAGTATTTAACGTAATCACCCAAAACCGTAGAACCTCACAGACAGTATTTGTGAGTTGCTACAGCTTTTCTACCCAACAGCGCTTTCCTTGGAAAAACATAGTAGCTCAACACACTTCAACGTCTTCAATGGTTTTACTTTCCACACTGAACTACTCATAGGCTGCAACCTTTGAAAAGTTATCCATTAGCATGTGCATGTTTAGTGTTTGGAAAATTTAATAACAGTTTCACAGCATTTTATTTGGTTTTGGTGATCCTCTAGAAAAAAGAGCACCATAAAACTGATCTCTAAATATAAGGAGTAAGTGTCCCTTATTCTAACTGTATCACTTCGAACAGCATTTCAATAAACGAAGTAGACAAAACGCTGAAGCAGTTACCATATTCCAGCAGAGAATTTTCAGAAAGCTACAGAAATAGGTACAAGCTAACTCCAAAACATATTCATCAGATATCCTCATCTCATCAAGTTCCATGTTACGATGTTTCATAACAAGTAGTAACAAGATATGAGTATGGAAAAAAGTTGCTGCAGTAAATCCCTTCCCTTACCGTATTTTTTTCTTTTTCAGTGGCCCATAATAAAGGCTCTTCTTCAACTACTGTATTGAAAAGCTGATCCAAAAAGAAATAGTCCTGCATTGTTTACTGCTTCTTTATTAGAGAATCTGTTAAGCAACACAAATAATACCACATTCTTATAACTTCAGGCTTAAAGGCGAGCTTTAGATTGCAAGAGTAATGTCTGCGTATTTCACTTCACCTCGTAATAACACTACACTAAAAAGCCCACAATTCCACCTCCAACTTTAGTAAAAGGGAGACTGTAACAACACATGTAGTGATAAACCTCTCCACATCTCGATGAAGGAAAATGATTAAAACATCTGGAAATGCACTATTTTCTAGAAGCATGTAAAAGCTCACAATGACATTTTTCCAGTCTACTTAAAAAAGCAAGAACATTTAATACTTTTGTAGTTATGCTTTAGGAAAGCAATATTTCTGACAGGATGTTAGGGTTTTTTTTTTTAAATCTCATTCATTCATCAACAGTAAAGACAGAGTGCATAAGAACAAAGATTCTACTCTGAACAGCTAATCAGACTACCTAGTTAATTCTAAACAGCTGTCTTCTCTCTACCTACATCACGCAGTTGGCCAGTCCTTAACTTCCAATGCAAAACTGCAATAAAGTCTTGACAAGTTCTCTTAGAATGGCAGATGTCTTTAGGAAAGGTTGAAATAATTTGTTACTCGTAAGGATCTGTGAATTCTATACAAAAGATATGTATCAGTATACTTCCTTTGACACTGTATTATTGGAAGTACTGAAGTCAACCACTTCAACGCTCACTCATAATTTTGCACTGCACTTCAACAACGTTGTTACAGAAGTTGCATGAATGTACTCGATAAATCACAGAATCCCAAAATGGTTAAGGTTGTAAGGGACCTCAAAAGGTCATCTTAGTCCAACTGCCCTGCTTAAGCAGGGAAGTATGCCAAGAACAACTACATACCACAAAGAAAAACGTGACGTGAAAAAAAGTATGTGAAGTTTATATTTTCTGAAAGAATTTAATACACTTTTTCTGTGCAACAATTCTCAGATGCATTGTCTACATACACATTATCTTGGACACAACTGTTTATTGTTGTTTTGGTTTTTAGGTTTAGTGTTTTGTTGAACACACTGCATATTTTGTTTGTGAATGTAATCTTAAACCTGCCTGCAGTGCTCTGTACAGAGTCCTATACTGCAGAGCACTGAGGAGTGTGTTACTGCATGATAAGCTGATTCCTTCCTATATCCTTTATGACAAAAGAAATCCAGATCAGAAAGAATACACATTAAAAATTCCAGTTACCATACAGGTAGCTCTCTTTACCCTTAGGAGAATATACATGTGCAGGACGCTGTACATCATCAATGATCCAAACCTTACACCAGCACAAAGTAAATGACTACTCTAAGAGCAGAACATCTGCTAGATATGTAATTCCAGACAGCTCTTTGTGCCAACTGCTTAAGTCAACCACTGAAACTGCACAAGGCCTACCCTGAATATGCCCCAATGCTCTGGAGAACTTGCAGCTGAATGTACTCCACTTTCAAATCCTCCAGATGAGGAAAAATAAATGAGGGAAACTAGGTGTTAAGCCTGAGAGATAAGCTTAGTAGGGGAGTGTCGCTGAAATCAGCCTCTCTCACTGTGATAAAGCAGACTGAATCTTTTCTTCAGCATTCTTCTCATGGTTCATAAGAGGAAAAGAAGAGCAAGGATAGACATCTCCAGTGTGTTTATTAGCACCCTGAAGAAAAAAAGTCAAAAAGCCTACAGTAAAGCAGAGTAAATATTTATCTCATCTAATTTAAGAATGTTTTATTTGAATAGAATACAAAAAAGTAGAGAGCTTCCCTCTTGTGCATGCAGGCACCATACTATTGCTGCTAAAGCAGTTCTCTTAGCTATGGTGCTTCTGGTATAGATACCTAGTTAACCTCCCTTCACAACAGCTTTACTTAAGAGCTTTCAGAACTGATTATTATAAACTAGAACACACCTGCTTACTAACTTAAATACAAAACACGAGTATACCAGAAAAACAATGTCTTAAATCATATAGTTTTGACCCAACTAGATTTAATCTACTAGTGGTATTACAGACAAGAGAAACACATAATGTAATTGCTTCCCTTGGAACAGTACTGACAGTGTCTGAAGACCCCAGACTGGAATTTTTGTGGGTTTGGGTTTTTTTTGTTGGTCCTCTCCCCCTTCCTTCTATACACAAAACAGTATTAGGATGTACATGCCCTTTATACAGAAAGCATCCCTTCAGTTAAACTGTCCTTCAGCTCTCCCACTGATGAGTGCATCCAATAACCTCAGCTCCACATTTAGTGCCTTTTACTTTTTTTATGGTCTTTCAGCACAGCCTCACTGTAATACAAAGTATCAACTTGGAAGTCTCTATTAGTAAATTACACAATGTCATTTTACAGAAGCAGCTGACAGCTAACACAGACTGAATGACATTTATGTTAATCTTTGCACGCCTACTGAAAACCATTCCCAACAGTTTGCCTGCCTGGTGCTGCTCAGGAGTTCTTGGGAAAGCACTGGTTAGCATGGCCAAAGATGACAGTCTAACAGTATACGAGAATTTACCAGCATAGGTGACTGAATTCAGTGCACGGCAATGCTCTCAGATGCCACAATGAACTACAGTAAACACAGCCAGAGAGTACAGAACAATCTAAGGGACATTTTAAAACAGTTAATCTGAAGACTAGTTTTTAGCGGGGATTCTGGTCTCCCACTCATTTTTCTTTTAGGAGCTGGACAACTTTTCTCAAAGCGAAAGAAAATACAGCACAGTCTCAAATGCAATGCTACTTAATTCAGCAATTAAATGCTCAGATTCAGTGATTATGATCTAATAGGTGTTCTGTTGCAGATTTCCTATCCCTTTTTACCCTTCATGGAATAAACCAGAAGATATTCACTTAAAAGCAATTTTTATGTATTACTTTCAAATGCATGTATATCTATATTCTTCCTCCTCAAAACCCAAGATTTTCAAAGTGTTATGGCTGCCGCTTGCAGACAGAAAACCTGCTGGTACAGGACACTTAACGGCAGTTGTAATGTTGAAAATCTCCCATAGATAAAAGAGAGCAAAATGGTAAACAAACTCTTACCATCTGGCTAAACTACCCTGATTTTAATTAGAATCTGCAGAATTATATATGAAAGCCATAAACTCTCAGAAGAACAATGACTATGTACAATCCGAAAACTGTTTAAAAAAGCAGTTGCTCCAGTTATACTCTGAGCTCCAAATGCAACACAGAAAGACAGAGGAAACATCCAACTTGAATATAGATAGCTGGCAAATCTATAAGTGGGGCATAACTGTAGATCCACAAAGGAGCTCTTCAAGTACTGTGAACATTAGGCTTTCTTTTTAAAAAAAATTTGTTAAATAATCTTATTCTTGATTTTGTTATTCTCCAAATAGCCAGCCAATGTTTTAAAACTAATTTATTTATACCCAATAAAAATACTTAATCTTTAAACAGAATCTGGTAGTGTATTTTTTAAAGAGTAGACAACTTCTGACTCTTCATTGTTCAGTGATCTAAATTTGACTACTTGTAAATTATTTAGTTTTCCTCAGTTATGATCAACCAAAAACTAGCAGAGAAAGCCAAACCTGATGTAACTCTTCTCAAAAAAAAGAACAAAAATATTTACTTAATGACACATGGCATCAGCATGCTTAAAATGGCCATGTGCTTAGAACCTGTTACTATCACTTCAAGCTATAAAACTTCATCTGCTTCTCACAGCTGAAGCCACTGAACATCCATCAGCAAGTTTCCAACACTTTTGATTTCGCTTTACTTTTAATTAACACTACTAGATGAGACAATGTAGTTTCATGAACTCAACAGGTCCAACTGTCAAGTATCCTCAGAAAAGAAAGACTGGCTTTTGCCCATCTCAAGTATCCTCAGAAAAGGAAGACTGGCTTTTGCCCATCAGATATCACTAACAGAGAGAAATAGCAGAAGCCTTACATAGCTTTAAAAATAATCCCCCATCTTTTTTTAGCATCTTCTTCACCTGTAAACTCTTAAGAGCAGAAGTTGCCTTTATTTGACAAGAAAAATGTCAAATCATTCACCTGCCACTTTAAAACAAGAAAATTTCCCTTCCTCATTGGGCTTAAAAGCATCTGTTGGACAATGTGAGTAAATTCAAATCCAGCAGCAAGCCCTCCATCTACTGTACTGCTTTCCTGTGCTTGTCAATATTCATTGATATAATGGTAGCTGAAAGACAACCAGCTAAGGAAGTCAGGATACAATTTTGAGTAAGAATTTCCTGTTTCCTTATAACTAAGGGCACTGCAATTAATCATTTGCAGAACAGAAAATCTGGCAACAGAAGACTTGGTTTATTATCTGATTTGGGAATCTAAAGCAAGTTTCATCTAACAACCTTTTTTAATACTCTGAAGTTCATACAAAATCTTGAGAAGTGATTTATGTTACTGTGCTTTCAGTAATAAATAACAAAAAACAAGGTTAAAAACATAGTAAGTAAAAAATAATACATATATAACTATATTGGATATATACATACAAGTGATACCAACCTGCTACAGGATATACTGAAACCAAAATTATCATTTACTTCAAAACAAAGTTATTGCAAATAAACCAAATAGTGGTCTCTACTCCAATGAGTAACCAATTCAAGTACCAATAAGTAGGAAAAAAGCAGCATCTCATTTGAGCACCCCAATAGAGTATGAAGCAATTCTAATTTGGTGTTTTATATTAACAATTGAAAAAATTACAGGAAAGATAAAGATACTAAAGACTTAATGCAATGATTACAGGATATATGTGAGGAAAGAAGGACTAAATAGAACAAGATCATCAAGAATTTGCTCAACAAGTAATTTTTCTTTAAGGTTCCAGAACCACCCACAAAGGCACTGACATAGTTCAACAGTTCAATAACATAGTTCATAGTTCAATAACAAAATTTTTAATTCAGAATAGGACCAAACCTATTAGTTCAATTCTATTTAGAGTTAGAAAACTAAGGTTTACCAGATTCATTTTGTAGACCGACACAAAAACATATTGCTCGCAACCCTAATATCTGACAGCAAGACAAATGCATAAAAGGAAAACAAAACGAGATCAAGCTAAAGGCACTGCAATATTACGACGTACATAATAACTGTCTGATCTTCCAAACATTACACCCTTTTTTTATTGATTCCTAATTTCCAGTAACCATGAATAAGTCAGGATATCCAGTGAAAGAAAACACAAAGTACTTCATTGCACTAAGAAGACATCTTACGATCCATTTATAAAAATTGGTCATTGACACACTTCTGTGCAAAGTAAGAATGCAAAACTTATTTTTCAGTGAAATCTACTGCATTTAATACCCAGGGATTTTTTTTTAAAGAAAATAAGCACATATCTCAGCTGTCAGTCTTACCTCAGCCCATTTAAGAATACAAGTCATGCAGAATATATGACTGCAGTTCTCAGGAAAACCAATCTCTTGTTCTAGAAGGCAGTTCAGACAGATAGGGCATGTGTCACCACCGTATAATAAAGCAGAACAGGAACAGCTTTCTTCATTTTCTTCACCTGGTATTAACATTGACACATAGAATTTTTGAGAGTTTTTGAAACAAAGTCCTCCTAGATATGAATAATAAGGCAATAACATACAATTTCCTGTAGTTCAAAACAATTTAATCAAGTTTTCAGGTCTAATGCAGTCAAGACACTGGCCAGAGAAGTAGTTAAAGAATACAATTCAGGTGAAAAATACTATGCAACTTATTTCATAGGTTACTGTACCAATATTTGTCATTAAAACAAAGGAAAGTCAGCTCTAGTCGTATTGAAATAAAGTAAGCATCACATAGTGTTTCCTGTCAGCCCTACAGTCATCTAGACATTGTTCTCCCAAATTCTTTCTCCTAGGATGTTTGCACTCTCTCTCCATGAAATAAATTAGACCAGCATATTCCATATTCATTACCTTATATCCAGGCTGCCTTTATTTTAGCTTCCCAGTCTTGGAACTGTTAATATGAATATCCTCAAATATTTACCTAAATCATGTACATTAAGTAAAAAAATGCTCCAAATTTTGTTAAAGTTAGAAATTGTTTTCAGAGTATAAAAATGTAAGAACTTTTTTTCAATGAATTTTACTCTAAATTAATTTTTTCCCAAATAACAGTTGCTATCTCTATTTTTGTTCTGCTACTACAAGTCAACAAGTGAAAGATTTGGGGACCCCATAGGCAAAAGGAAAATACTATGCCGAGATAGTGGTTATATTTACACAAATTCTTTCAAAACAAGCAGCATACTAATTGAGAGAGCAAATGTAAAATCTGACCTTCAGAGCTTGAACTTGAATAATATACTTGAATGTTTTCACACACAGACTTTACCTTCCATGCCTTCATACTTCTGTCCCTCAGTATCTTGAATACATTGCTTTCTGTTCTTCATCTTCTTACACAAAGAAGTCTGGAAAACATAGAAATCATTTACACAGTTCTTAGAATGCAGCTTGAAAACAGAAATGACCACTATAGATCTAACAAGTGCTCTCCAGTCCTCTCAGTTTCATTATAACTTTGTAGAGTAGAAACATGACATTAAGAGTTAGATACAGATCACACACAATCTGTTCACTACTTATGAGCATCATTAATGCTCTCCAGTAACTGATACTTCCAACTTGAAAATTGCTTTTGTACCAAAACCGCAAAGTTTTTGCAGTGTTTTAAGGCCATCAGTGGTGCTTTTACTTCTAAAAGTTAAATGCATTGCTAAGTTTCCATGCAAACTACTACGTGTAACACTGCACTAACAAACATCTGCAGACTGCTCTTCACTAATAGTTGAAGCAACAGAACTAAACACAAAAATCTTGCTGGCAGGAAGTGTTTTAATGATCATTTCTTTTTACCGAGAAAAGAAACGCTCGCACGGACACCCATCACACAGCACACTTCTCGCTTTCTTATACAATCCAAGAAAGCAAGACTCTGACCTGTGAGTATCCAACACAGACAGCTGATTAAATAAATGGTCAAAACTGTGAAATTAGAGATCTGTAATTAGATTCTAAATGGTTTCAATGTTCCTATGAGAAACTACCTTTTATTTCCTCAAAAGGAACACAAGAATCAAGTCAGCTCAGAGTAGGGGAAAGAGAAAGGAACAAAAACCTAACTAAAAGGGAATTCTCCCCTGACACTGCTATCCCATGTTGATGCAAAAGTATGACTTTAAAAGATATCATTAGGATAAATGCCATGAACTGTAGAACAGTTACTAGCACTAATAATATTTGTTGCAGTGAATGCCTTAAGTTATGCAAGTTTGGCAAGCAGAACCACAACTGGCCAGACCATCACCCATTATCCTTTGCAGGCTAGGCAAGATGAAACCCAACAAAAGCCAATCTTCTACTATAAAATTTAACGCCTTAAACAAGCAAAATTTGCATCAAATTATGACAGGTAAGACCACTAAAACCACATTTGAAATTAAAACATGAGATCAAGGTCTGCTATTTTCACTGTGATTTGCAAGAGGCCTTAAGTGGCTTTGGTCCCAAAAAGTTTAAATCATGCAGTGGTTTGTGGTATACACATGCATTTATATATAAAACATAAGAACATTTGTTTTGGTCTACGTCTTAAAAACCCCAGCAATGTTTTACAGAAGCAGAACAATCCACACACTGTGCTCAAACCTCTCTCAACCCTCAGGACATCTCACAGCTGAGACAGTCTGAAGACAGGATCAAGAATTCTGCACTCTGTATCCATCCACAGAAAAGGTTTTAAACAGACAAAATCTAGATACCAAATTGTAACTTAAGCAGTAGCTGCAGAGTTTATGCTTATTGTAACAGAGGTCTTGAGGTCATTATGGCAGATTGCAGAAACAGAAGCCCCAGAAGCGCTTTAAATGCTTTTCCCCAGAAAAAGTAACATTTTTTCCACTCAACTCTTTCTAGACACAGAGATATCCCAGAAATTCTTGCAGTTACAATAATTAGAAAAACAGAAATCCTAGAATTTTAATAGAATATTAAATCCAAGATGTGCAGCAACTGAAAACATTTATGCAGTGTTACATTATTGTCCTCACAAACCTATTATTTAAACAGATACCAAGTGCTGCTAATGCATTTCACAGATCACTTTGCACACCACAACTTTTTGTCAGTTTGACACTGCATTTTGCACAACACAGTAAAGGAATTTAATACTACTGAAATATAAATATTTATAAATAAAATAAAGATATCACCAAAATTTACTTAATATACAACAAATTAACTTTGGAAGGACTGTTTTCTCCATCACTTAAAAGGAGCATCACAGGCATTGGAACAGCAAAAGAGGTAAAATTAAAAGACTGTTGTTAAATTTATGTAACTAAAAACAGAGTTAAGAAAAGAGAGCATGCTGGTTTAGGAGGAGCACACAGCACAGAAAATAGAACTCTTTATTTGTGCCAAAATGTGACATACTCCTTCAGATTCTTTTACACTCCAAAAAGATATGGAAGTAAGTATTTCTGACTTTCACATTTCAGCTGCATGCCATGCAAGAAATCTGCAGTCTTGGCTGGGGGGAAGACAGTGAAAGAAGAAAGAAATATTTTAGTCACTCTCCCAGTTACCAAATTGTATGAGCTCACATGAGGATCATACTATGTCCATATCCATGACCAACCACGTCCGATCAGGCTAACATGTATCTGAAGAATGCTAATAACCAACGAGTACTTCCGCCAGCTCCCACTGACTCATGACCAACGTTTTAGTTATGCTCATTCAGTTGTTAATTTTCTAACATTTCAGTTAGAAAATACAAGACACACACACAAGGCACTTGACAAGACAGCAACAAACACTATACTAGGTTAGTGTTGACAAAAAAAAGATCACCCCCCCAACTCTACAGATAAAATACTTTCTAATGTTGTCTGAAAATAGCATAGCATGACAGCCAAGATAATACTTTTCTGGTGATTGTATGAGTTCAATGGAATTACTTTGAACAGAAATGCCGTATTTAATGCCATATTTGAGATAAAAGTAATAATACTTTAGTATATTAAACTGGAAATAGTGAGGACACTGCCACAAGCACACACCAGTACCCAAAAACCATGTCATTTTTAAAGGAGTTAAACTTTTAAGTTTCTAGATTATTCTTCAAAGAAAATTCCAGTTCTTGTCTTCGTGGAAGGCAGATGCCAACAAAAGTGGTTAAACAGAGTAACAGTAGAACATGGGAACAGATTCAGCACTGTCTGAGGAATGTACCTTCATGATGTACTTTAAGAACTCCCTAAAGCAGACTGACATAAGTGTTATTTACACAGTACACAATTTTCTATATCACAAAAATGTGTGCTATACCTTTTATATTAACACAAACTACTTCATAAAATTCTTAACCTAAAAGAACACAAACCCACCATGCAGGAACAAAGAAAAATCTTGTCTATTCAAAGCCATCTAACTGAGTTTCTTACTGAACTAAAATATATTACATTAAGATCTTAAATAGGCATAGAGAAATCATCAAATTAAACATTTACAGTAGCCTATTACAAGTGACACATGAAATTAGCACATGCTCCCTCTTTCACTAATTAAAAGACAAAATCTTTACAAATGTTCTTTATGCCCTGTAAACAAAATGCAACAGCTAAATACACTCTTCCTCAATAAAGTAACCGTGTAGAGACTTATCTACACAGAAGTACACATGTTCAATTGGAAAGAGGGATGAAAATCAAGGACACATGCAACAAGATCTCCATTGTACAGGTGCAAAATGATGTCCAGGACACGCTTATTCTTGTTCCCTTAATAGATTTAACTAAGGAAACACTTGCAATTAACCTTTCAAGTTCTTAGATATAAGTTGCATCAATATTCATAGTAGCAAATTAATTTTGACTGTTCTGTTTCTATTAGAAATATTTTCTTTTAGAAAGAATTTAATCTTAGTTGTTTTGATCTTATTAACTCAAGAAACAATCAGTTTCAACTATGAAACAACAATAAGCCACACATTCAGTGTACAAAGTTTATTTGCTTAATAAAACAATAACAACCTTTACTCCCATCAAAATTCTGGGCAGCGATAAGTAGGACTACTTTGCCCTCTGCCCTTTGATGGCCTTTAAGAAAACTCAGAAGAAAGTTTAAGACACTCCCTCAGCAAGTGTGTTTTTTAAGAAAAAAGATCTCAAAAATAAGCCACGTTTACAAAAAACAGGGACTACTTTTTAAAAGTAATTAATGGCAGAACACAGAGTGTCCTCTGAAGTTCCCCATGCAGGCTCACCAGAACTTCAGGACCATTACTGGGCAAAAGTTCAGCTGCTGATGAAAATTTTGAAAACTTTTTTCCAGAAGTCCTGCACTATTTTGGAGACCGGCTGAGAAAAACTGTTTCCAATGGCAGTGGAACCTTGGAAAAGTTTTTGACCTACTTGGATTGTTCCTTTCTTACGGTTGCTAAGTCTAACCACCACATACTCTAACAAAAGGAGAAAAAAAAAGACACTATTGAGTAGTTACAAAAGTACATCAAGAACCTTCACAATTCTTTTTATCTCGAAAAACTTCTAATTTGTCCGAAGAGCCTGGAAGGTAGACTTGTTTCAACTGACAATTCACTAATGTTTGCCCTCCACTGAATGAGGGCTAAATGGAGGATATGAAAGCACTTAGCCGTGATTTGCTCCTTTGTTTAGTAAAATCTCCTGGCCCAGAACATTAGTGAGAATAGAACCAACAGGCACACTCAAAAGAGGGCTTTTAAAGAGGATCTTTACTCATTGTATGTCTAAATTGCACCTTGTCTGTATTCCCAAATGGAATGGTAGAACCAACAAAGATGAAGAGAAAGAAAGAAACCAGTGCTATGCTTTAGGGAACAGAAAGAGAAACCTTTTTCTATAGGTGGTTTAAGCCTATTCATGTAGATCCCTCGTCTTAGAAAGAATCAGTGTCATTCAGACAAGGAGACACCGCTGATTTAAAGACTCATTCCAGACCCTCTAAGGATGCAATTACCCAGGAGAGCTAATCTAATCTAACAGCTTGCTTCCACTAAAAGAAGCAGCTCTATCGCTCAGTGCTAGCAATGCTGAGCAGACTGAGCTAAGAGCAACAGGCTGCCAAAGAAATTGCAAGTGATAGAATGGGGAAGACATAAAACGAATTGCCCCTTTTAGCAGTGGCAAGGTGCTAGAATAGCTAAGACTTTGTTGTCAAACTGCCCCCCCTCAAGGACACAACGGTATTTAGATTACTTGCCAAGTCCATGAAAAAGCAAGGTAAAGTCACACGAGAAAACTGTCAAAACCAAAAGGCTAGATATATACCATCCTAAACAGAACACTGCCTTCTGCTGACTTTCCCCTTCCTTACAGAGAAGAAAAAACTCCAAAACAACACAGTGGATATCCTCCTCAGGATTTGTTTTTCCACATTTTAGCAGCAAGACACTGACAAACACACCCACATTGCAGATGCTGCAGCTACACCAACACCCCTGCTAGATTCAACGCTTTCACATTTGTGGACACTTCAACAATAACAAAGTGAGTACCAGTTGTATAAATTCAACGCTTTTGTACAGTCAGCACTCACAGAAGTACAGAGGACCTCACACCTGCCTCTTAAGCAAGGAAGGTACACAGAACTCAATGGAAAAGTGCAAATACAGCTTGAGGAACTGCTGCAGTGATTATTGTCTATGTAGTAATGTGTTCGACCATCTAAAGAGCCGGGAGTTTCAAGGAAGATTTAGAAACTTACATTGGACATGCACAAGGTAATCTCCTTCCTATATAAAGCTTGTAATCATAAGATGGCTTAAAACCTGCCATATAGACTGTTTCACGTTAAGTCAAGGTAGTGTTCCTCTCAAGTTTGACAAAAAAGCACTTGTAAGACTTAAGCAAAATATCAAGGCATAAGAAATGTGTCCTTTAGAAGACCTCATGTATTTGAGAATATTCTGTAAACTGTGGGGGATATACCATTTTGATACCAAAAATGCCTGCAAATAACTACTTCTTCCATCGGCGTCTTTTACAGAATGTTAGGTACTGAAGTGCTGCTACAAACCAGTAAACGTTTCAGTTTACTGGACAGTCAAAGCAGGTACTCAATGTACTGTTTCACATATCTATGCCTTGACAATTCATGCTGATCCACAAGTTTCCTCAGTCTTCTACAATTACTAAAAGTACCTGAAGAATACTTTATTCATCATGTGTTATTTGTATGTGTAACGGCAAATAACACTGTTCTAGCTCTGCTTGAAAAGTCACTATCCAAAAAGCTTCAGTACAACACAGACCTAAACTAGATAGACTGCAACCTTGAAAAAAAGGCAACATATATCACAACACTTGTAGTTTGCTGTCAATACAACAGCATAGTGCTGATTTAATGCTTTTAAGTAAGAGTTATCAAACCAAAAGGAACCCCAAACCTAACAGATTCACATATATGAGAGACTGACGACAATAGAAAAGTTATCACCAACAAGTATCTTTTAAGAAACTCTCCATCTCTCTCTGTAGTGGGAAACTCATGCATGGGACAAGCATCTCTTCACCTCAGAATTCCAGTCATGCAGCTGACCACCTGATCTACCAGCCTTCATATTCCTTTCCTTCCCAAAGTAACCAGTTCTCATTGGGTTTTACCTAGTAATAAAGAAAAATAAGGATGTAGGTTACAGAAGAACCATTAGCACTGGAAAACAAGCAGTAATAAAGTCACAAACACAAAAGCTCTGTGCTAAAATTCAACTGATAAAGCTATCACAGTCTTCAGCACAATTCCAAATCCCATTCCAAGAAACCATCCAAAATGACAATTTTGTCATTCTCAAGTAATAGATAACATAAGACAACACAAGGCATCAAGGTTTGTGAAACATTTCCACATCATCCCCCAGCCGCAAGACGACACACATGCAAGGGCTGATTTGCTCATTTGAATCACTAGCATCCACTTAACTGCTCGCTCAATCTACATAAAGACTGATACTTCCACAAGCCAGAAAAGGTGTGAAGTTTGACCAAAACAGCTGAAGCATTAAACATATTTTCAAAAAAACACAGTGAAGGTTTCCCTGTGAACATCAGTTCTCCCCATGCTATCGCACACAAAGGCTGAGTTCCCTTTTCTGAGGAAGCTCATGGAGAGGTGAAGGAAAGCAGATAAGAAGCTTGCACAGCAGTTAGCAGCTTTTAACCGTGACAAATTTGAGTTTGGTACTGAACCACTGTTACCTTACTGGCAATGATGGGTAATTATCTACAGAAGGCAACTTCATTTCTCATCTTTCTGCACTGTCAACTGTAAAACACTTTGTTCCACTAGGATAGGTGGCAGAAGTTTAGGATGTCTCCTGAACTCATATTAAGGGCTCACACCCTGTAAACAGCAATGAGAAACTACACCTCAGCAGATTCCCTCCATAAAGCAATCTAAATCAAGCATTTTCATTATCTGTCAGCAGCTGCAAGGCTAACTCATCAGACCACATGAAATTACAGACCCAAGTATAGTAAAATGACAGCTCTATACTATCAAGTACACTCAGGCTGACCACTGACAACCAAGATGGCCCAGTGCTTAGGCAAATTCAGTTTGCAGACCATGAACTACATGATGCAAAACTCGCTAGTTAGCAAGAAAAGAAACTAAAAAAAAAAAGACACCTTGGGAGTTACCGGTCACAGAACAGTGTCATTTGATTCAAAGTACATATTTCACAGATGATCAATCTAACCTGTAATTTAAAGCTATGCTTGTGTCTCTACTGGCTCTTTAGTGACATTTCAAGTTTGCGAGAAAAACCCTTTCCACCTTGCCACCTGTCACTCAAGCCTCTGTCAGCTCTTAACAACGCAAAAGCAGTGAGGACAAAGTTGCACTGGACTAAGGCAATTTTGCGGAGTAGCTCCTCAGCAAGGCTGTCACTCATTACACTGCTTTCCAAAGGTGTTCTGAATTACACAAACAATCCCAGACCAAATCTCTATAGAGGTCCATAGCTGGGTCCATGAAAGTCAGAAGGAGGAGTGCCCTGGGAAGGCATGATTAACCCTTCCAAGTTAAAAAAAACACCCAAAAAGCAGCTTCACTATACAGAAGACAGAATGAATGGAACCTTCTAAAAATCGATAGAACATGATGAAATGTTTATTCACAGAAATTAGAAGACCACACTATCTGGACTTCCAAAACAGTATTTTCAATAGAAGGCAATACACACTGTGCTGCCATTTCATGTGTGCATGTGTATGATAAGACTCCCAACAGAAGCGCTACATCACAACCACTCCCGTAGGGAGAACACATATGTATGCCAAGGGCTAAGTTGTGTTGCTCAAAATACTGCTGATAAAACACTGAAGCACTGTAGTGATTAACATAATACAAAGAAATACTAAAGAGAAAATAGTGTACCTAACATTCTCTCACTAAACGTACAATTGAGCACTTGTGTGTTTCTTCTAAATAGTCTGTGACTACATTGGGTGAAATTGGGATTTATAAATAACAGTAACTAATTGGGGATTAGGTACTATTGTCATGGTGCACATGGTTCAAACAACTAAACTAAATCAGCATAAACTCATGACCTTGCCTTCTGCTGCTGAGGGTCCTTAGTCACATGCATACTTGTGTAGCTGGAAGGAATGGCGTTACATACCAAAGTCAGCAAAAATGGCTCAGCCAGTTCCAAGAACAGTTAAAAAAATACTTGTTTCTAGCCACTTGGAAGCACTAGTATTTTCATGAGCAGATATTTGGCAGTGGGTCACTGATATCAAGAATACACTTTCTGCACAAGCAACCCCTCCAAATCTAGCCATGTTAATAGATCCAGGGGGAAAGAAGTTTGCATTTACTCAATAAATCTTTGCTAGTCATTGCATTTATCTTTCTTTTCCATGAACTGGATATGTGCTAACTAAGCATACACTAATAATTTGCAGTTCCTAACCCATTGCTATTCTGCACATGCAACATTCCCACAAGATGAATGAGCATGTTTCAGCCAGTGCTATAGCAACACAGCAGGACTTGTTGCAATCATTTCTCTGATGCTAAAAAACTAGGAAGACCACCTTTATTTTCCATAATATCAGTCTAAACTTGCCCAGCTAGCTGAAGTTAAAACACCAGAGATGCAGAAACTGATATAAAAGACCTTGCAAAGACAGAATAGGAAAAGCTAAGACCTTTTAACAGAGGAAGCAAAAATGATGAAGCAAGACTGAACTGAAATGAAAAGCTCAGGGGCAGCAGCAATGGCAAGAAGCACATTTAAGATGCATAAAATTAATGGAGCAACAAAACCAGAGTAGGTGTTTAGAAAAATATATTGAACCAAAGAATGGACTGAATCCAACAAAGCAAGAAATAGCCTGCAATTGTCCAATTACAGAAGACCATTATTTTTCCTTTCACCTACATCACAGTAGGCTTATTTCTCAGCTTTGTAATGATGAACCCTTGCGAACTGATGGGCGTCCCTCTATCAAAATTTATGTAATGCATAGGCTTCCCTATAATTTTATGGATTTATTTAAATGGAAAATGCACTACAGAAGATTGCATAGAACCATACACAGGTGTTTGATAAAAATATACTGACTTTGAGTCCTCTATTAAAAGCATGCTATTCTTTCATTTTAAGCATCAGATCAAGAGTTTAGTGACATGACATGTTCTTTTGGCATCAAAAAATGTGTTTCCATAAAAAGTAATTTCAGCTTACATGTAAAATACAGAGACACTGACTCAAAAACAAAAGAAAGAAAATAACACAGCCATTTAAAAGTACATTTTGCCTCTCAGTCATACTCTTAAGAAAAAGCACTCATGAAAGCTATGGTGACTAAACCCAGTCCTCAAGCTTCTTTTGACTTTGAATAACAACTTTTTATAAGCTCAGGTCAAAGACCTACACTAACCTCTTACAATTCTTGCACAAAAAGAAATACTACATTTTCAGAAAAGGTGGAAAAATAAAGAGTTTGCATAGGATTTCTAATAACTGAAATAATTTTAAGTGTAATTGCATTTTGCACAAAATCTCCTGCAATATTTGTAGAACAACAACACATTAGATATAATTTCAGAAGTAGGAGACAGACAGGGAATAAGCAGTTTCAATTATTGTTGATCTTGCTTTCACAGTCCTTACTCAGCGATAACTTTTGAGACAGCTAAAATAAAGCCATAAAAACATGGCTAAGAATGGAAGACAGGTACTTAAGAGAAAGTTTCCTTAGTACCAACAAGAACAGAAACTATTAACCACACAAGAGGAAAAAGCTAGACTTGATCCTGAGAAATACAACCTGAACCCCACCAGTTTTCCTTTCAACTTGTATGAACAGTCTCCTAACAGAAAACCACGCTCATCACTGCTTTGGGTTACTTTCATCATATAGATGGCATGAAGAAACTTCACTGTGAATTCTTAAGTAACCACCCTGGGTTTTTTTATAATTGATTATCCTGTCTCAATGCAAATCTTCAAAACAAACTTACATTTCCCACATCAACAATACTAGAGGCTCCTTACAATGATGAACCTGATCTGTATTCAAAATTTCTTGCCACAGTAACAACCACAAAGTAACTGCTGATACCAACTGACTTATCTGAGATTTGGGTAAGGTGCCTTTCTCACTTGAGCAATGAAACTACATTTCAAAAATCACAACTGCATAGATTGAGAGAATAATATACTTCACCTTCGCCGTAACAGGTATCTTTATTTTGTAGCAACTCTAAAACAAGACCCCAGTGAGCTCGAAGTAGTTCCAACTTTCTGCTTTTTCCCAGCTGTTTCATAGAATTCCGATTCCGTCTATCCACAGGGGTTACTACCTTTTGCAGCACAAGTTACAAACCATAAATGTTTAAAAAAAAAAGCAAAACCACCTACAAGAAGTGCTTATTCAGTGGCTATACAGAAAGCAGTGAAATATTTCATTGACCCTTCTCTGTCCAGAACTGCTGAAGTTATTTGCTCTAGATAGTGTGCAGTCCAACTAAAACCACTCATCTACCTTCAGATTCTACCTTAAAACTCAGCTTTTGAGTATCAGTACTGCTCAGTTTTATGTAAGGGGCTTCATCTCTCCTGTAGCACACCAGAAAAAGCAGTCTTTGCTGCTGCAGTTTTGGCCTGTGTTGCTATCTAAAGGTATGGACATACACATGGGCTTTTATCAGACACTGATCCCACAGAATGTCACATTCCTTACTACTGCTGGCAGTTTAACAAAACCCAGGTAGTAAGTACCGAGGCAACAAGTATTAACTTACTTGATGTTTCCAAGCATTTTCATACTAGCTTGGAAAAGTTACAAACATCATTAAATGCATCACTTGGGTTTAGTCACAGATCGTACCTTTGAAGGCAGATCACAGTAAAGCAGCACTTACTTAATAACAGAGGAATTGCATTTTAATGGGAGTTCACCAATCCTTAAATAAAAACTATGTTAAGACAGATGTTAATATTAGTGTCTATTAGAAAGAGTGATGAGATACCACAATTCACCATAGTATTAGGCTTAAGAAAACAGCTTCTGGAAGACATAATTCTTCTTCCCAATTCTGTCTACAATATGAATTAATATTTTTTAAAATACTTAATATTTTAACACTCATATAGACACACATGAAATAATCTGAAATAATCTCAGAAAGTTAAGAAGAAATATCACCAGCCACAGAGCCATCAAATTAAAACATTACTCTCACGTTTGCTGTGATGGAATATTTTTTAGTCAAAACTTACATTTTGTGCTCTCTGTTTAATCAGCTTAATTTGGAAGACAGAATTATTTGATAATAAAAAATTAATGGGTGAAAATATTCATTTTAGCACAACATACATAAAGGTAAGGCACAGATGCACAAATTCCTACGTGTATACATGTTATCTGAATAAATATATTTAATACAAAGTTTATTTTTATCTTATCTCCTCATACATATTTAAATGCAGTATTTTGATCATCTTTTGTCAAGTCAGTTAACAATTTCCTGAGCCTAGAAGCGACAACTTCCACATTTGATTAAATTTAATTAGCTTTCCTTAAGACTTCTAGTTGAAGAAACAATCTGATGTGCCACAAAAAATAAACTAGACACATTAGAAACCTCTGGTATTCATGACTGCCGAAGAACAGGTAGGTTATGGATTTGTTTAACGCTGTGTATCTCCAATTGTCAAAAATCTGAGCAATGTTGAGATTTATAAAATCTACTTTAATCTTAAACATTTAGCAGATTAGCTGTAACTATTCTGGAATTCATATGGATTTATAATAATGGTTGATCGCACTGAACAATCAGTTTAGCTATCAGCAAAAACTAAACTGTATATTTTTACCAGCAATCTACAGTGAGGGAGAAAAAACGTTCTTCCAGTTAATAGTACAAAGAAAATCCCAACACTGAACAGTGGACTGACAGAAGGTCAGGCTTCAAGAATTCTGGTGTCAGCATGGCAAGTCAGTCCATCCAACTTTCTCGAGCAGTGTTTCTTCCCCCATTAATATTACATATTTTTAAATATACCAGTAACTGAAATAAAATCACCATTTAAATAATTACTAAATAAAGCCACCTTGAAATAACTTAAGGTTTTGCACAGGTCTTCTAATACTCAGGAGAGTAGAAACCTGAGGAGATTCTGCAAAGAATACCTGTAACAGGAAAAAAATCCCAGATGTTTGTAACCAGAGCAGAACCATCAAGCAGCGTGAGCAGAACCATCTGTAAGTTTTATAAAACCAGAGGCTAGAAGCCACACACCCACTGTATCAAACTACAGACAGCTGTGAGCACAAATAAACTCTTTATCAACTGGATGTTTCAAAAGCGATAGCTGAACAACTCTATTTTGAAACTATAAATTCACGTAAAAAAAAATTAAATTCCTACAGAAGTGTTCCAAATCTTAAGGATAATCTGCATACAATTTAAATAGTAAACCCAATTTTACAGCTACTAAAGGTCTGAGAAACATTCTCTTTTGAGACGATTTGGAAGAGAGAGATTTCCACTACCCCACCCCACCAAGGCCACAAAGGTGTTGCCTGTTCTGGTTATTCACAATAAGGTTATTCACCTTATTTAAGCCGAGTGCAACACGATAAGAAAAAATTAATGTATTTCTTATTTGGCCCATTTACTACCCTAGAAATTGATACATCAGCACATGTAAGCTACTGGAAGGAAAGCAGCGGAAGATTTAACACTGTGAATAAATGTTTAAATAGCTTTCTCACTCCCCCAACTATTTCTCAACTCATCTAAGGAAAACAGAACAACAAACATTATATTCCTAGAAATTCTAAAGGAATCATCAGAAAAAGTACTTAGGATCATTTCCAAGGCTCCTCCATATCACTAAAGAGGAAGCTATCAATTTTTTAAACCTTGTGAATCTCTAAATACAGCTTTCCAGTTAGAAGAAGAGACCTGAACTACCATGTGCAATTAGCCAAATTAAGCAAATTTCTGTCACCCTGTCATTTAAGAAACCTACCATTTGTTTCTCCTAAGATAGAAAGAAACCTTGACAGAATCACTCAAGACTTGCCCCATTCCTCTTGTAAGAAATTCTGAACAATTATACAGTGAAACTCATAAGTTAGACCACACTTCACTTAAAGTTACGATCCACTGAAACAAAATTAAAAGACCCCAACACATGACTGATACACAAACATAAGATAAGACACTATCAGCTAGGGCGCCCTTTAAGGTTATCAAAGCCCTAAAAACCTATGAAATTAAAATCTTAAAATAGATGTTCAATGATCGGGGACATTCCACTCTTCATTACATAATTGTTACTTAGATGTGAACAGGCTTAACCATCTCTTGATATATCAAATAAATGACTTCCTGCCAACAGTCCCTGGTTACTGATACTAAACAAACAGTAACTACCTGGTCTTTTGCTCCATTATCTCACTCTTCCTAAAAACTGAAAACTAATTAGTAGTACAAGGGGGACCAATTTCAGTCCTGAGGCTGAGAGAGTTGGCGTTATTCAGCTTTGGAAAAGAAGGCTCCAGGGAGACCTCGTAACTGTCTTCCAGCACCTGAAGCGGCTACAGGAAAGCTGGGGAGAGACTTTGTACAAGGGGAAGTAATGATAGGAACGGCTTTAACTGGAAGGGGGAAGATTTCGATCAGACATTAGGAAGAAATTCTTCACGCTGACAGTGGTGCCAGGTTGCCCAGGGAAGCTGTGGATGCCCCCTCCCTGGAGGTGTTCAAGGCCAGGCTGGATTGGCCCTTGAGCTGCCTGGTCTGATGGGAAGCGCCTCTACCCGTGGCAGGGGTTTGGAACTGGGTGGGCTTTAAAATCCATTCTGCAAACACGGAGATGGGTGTCAACCAAAGATGGGCCTCGTTCGGAGCTCAAGCTAATCACGTTCTTCAACTCTCACCAAAGCGGAAAGACAAACTGGGACGCGACGTCCTGGAAACCCCAGGAAGCAAGGGAGCCGCTCACTGGCTCGGCGGCCGCACCGCCCCCGCTCCGGCGCGAGTCGGGGCGGCTTTACCGATGTTGAGATCTCAGACCGGCACAAAAGCAGCCTCCCAGCCTCGCCGGGCAGCTTTCTCCACAATCTCGAAGCCTTGCAGTACCTCCTGCTACTCCAAGACGCTCTTCACGATGTTTTCGCTCCCAGGGGGAGGGACGGCAGCGCCTACCCGGCCCGAGATCTTTGTTCGGAGCTTCGGGACCGCCGGTCAGCGCTGCTGCGGCTCCCGCTGTGCCCAAACAGACGCGTTCGGGGCGGAGGGGCCGCCCCGGCCGCCCCCCTCGCCTTTGTTCCCCCGGGAGAGGCGGCGGGCAGCACGGAGCCCCCGGCTCCGCAGCGTCTGGGAGGGAGAGAGGGAGGAAAGAGGGAGGACAGAAAAAAACCGGGACCGGAGTCGGCGGCGTCGAGAGAAGCAGAGGGGGAGGGGGGTAAGATGGGGTGGGGAGTAAGAGGGGAGGGAAAGGGAGGGGAGAGGGGGGAGGGAAAGGGAGGGGAGGGGAGAGAGGGGTGGGAGAGGAGGGAGGGGAGAGAGGGGTGGGAGAGGAGGGAGGGGAGAGAGGGGTGGGAGAGGAGGGAGGGTGAGAGAGGGGTGGGAGGGGAGAGAGGGGTGGGAGAGGAGGGAGGGGAGAGAGGGGTGGGAGAGGAGGGAGGGGAGAGAGGGGTGGGAGGAGGGAGGGAGGGGAGAGAGGAAAGAGCGAAAAAAGGGAGAGGGAAGAGGAGATGTGAGGGGAAGAAAGGGAGCTTCCGAGCCCGGCGGGAAGGCCTCGGCGGGAAGGCCCCGGCCGGAGCGAGCCGGCGGCACCGCCCGCCCCTCGTCCCGCCCGCCGGCCCCGAACACTTTTCCCTCACAGAAAACTCCCGAGAGAAGCGCCCGCTCCCCCCCCCGCAGTGTTCACCTGGCGCCGCGGCGTCCCCTCGCGCGAAGCAAAGACTCCGGTTCCCCCGCGACTCCTCGGCGCTTCCGGGAGCGGCGCGGGAGGGCGGGCCCGACCCGGCCCGTCTCGGCGGGGGGCCGCGCTCAGCGGCCGCGGGGCCGCATGTCCGGGGCGGCGGCGCCGCCGACAGCCGCGCGGGGGCGCTCTGGGGCGCTGCTGCTCTGCCGCGAGGGGGCGGAGGGTAGCGGCGGGCGCGCGGCGCGGCCCGGCCCGGCAGGGAGACGCCTCCAAACCGCCCCGCGCCGGGTGCATTGTGGGATAGGTCCTCCGGCACC